>JAYKKI010000014.1:33825000-34002500 GCA_039881145.1 Druceiella hillmani | reverse complement strand
AAAAATATTTATATTGTTCATACTGCTGACTAGATTAAATCTCTTTTATTCAAACATTAATTAAAAAATAAAATAATAATGGTATGATAATTCATAATAAAACGTGGTTTTAAAGTGTTTTCCCTTTATAAACAAAAACGTGACACTTATAAATATAACAATTATTTCTTACTATTTTCAGATAAATAAACTAAATATTTGTAACAAAAACACAGATTATTACTAAAGTTTTACCAGAATAACAGAAAACCATTTTCCTTAAGAAGTACGGATGAACAAAGTGACAATCATTTTCCGCCAATACTCGGACGTTATACTTATGAAAATACGTCTGTAAAACTCTTAATACCCACCATTGGCCTCTTTAAATATTTTCTCCCTCATTGTGATATTCCATGGCATTAAACGCTGAGCTAAACCCTTACTATTCTCTGCACAAACTCTGCTGTATTAGGTTTTAACAAAATGCGTAATAAATTCCGCCCACAATCACTGTTACATTGTGCTGTGAGGCAACGAATTTTTATGCCAAAATCTTCTCCGTTTTGAGACAAAGAGAGCGATGAGCAAGCTAGGGGTAGAGGCAAATGCGCAAACCAGAATTACTTACTGCTGTGTGATATGAAAATACAAATATTGACGGGGAGAGAGCAAAATATGTAAAATTTACCGGATGAATTTTTACGTAGCCCTAAATTGATATCAAAATGTAAGGTTTCACTTTACGTGGTATGTGCGTTTTGTTTCGGATTTTGCGGTTTTAATAATTTGTCGGTAGCGACAGAATATGTAGTGACATAATGTTTTTCATTAAGAGCAAATGGCTGGAATAGAACGTCGTTCATAAAAGTCTGCTTGTATTGAAAATTATTTTGAAGTAATTTATTTTATTTAAAATGGTCATTTATTGAGAGTATTCTTAAACGTAAATAGATAGATTTTGCCTAAATATATACTTTACTCTGAAGTTAAACAAAATAATAACTTTTTCATTTCATGTTAATTAATTCATAAATAACATAAATAAAATTATTTTATGGGACTAAAGATAATAATTTTTTGGTGAAATGTGGATATATTTTTTATTAAAATCCTGTGTTTATTGTGTTTAATTCGAATGAAAGGATCAGCCATGAAAACCCATGTCTAGTTTACAGTTTACCCAAAATTACTGAACATGTGCAAGCATTAAAAGTACATCAGTTTAGAGTATTTTATAAAAAATACACTAATTCTAATTAAACATAAAATTAACTAGTTTTAAAATGAGACTTAAAATGACAGAAAAAATATCAATACGCATCTCGTAATATTGCGTTGATCAACGTAAGTGCATGAAAAATTAACGCGCGATGCAAGATATTCGTGCGCTCTTTAGCCAGATGAAATAAAGTATGATTCCGTTATCTCACATAATATTCAGGTGCATAAAGCTTTATCAAATATAAGACCGAGGGATTATCAATGTGAATTTAAAAAAACGCATGATCAAAAGCAATTCCCATAAGAGTTGGATGTAATAATTACATCCGACCATGTCCAATATAAGATAGATTTCTTTGCAAAAGAAAAAAGTTTTTAATGGTTTAAATCAAACCATATACTATTATAAATATTCCAATTACTTGTAAAACAAAACCTATTTTTCAAAGAAAAAATATTAGTTTATAATATAAAATTTGTTATAGAAGATATAAAACACCATTTGTAACAAACAAATTATTATATTTAAAGAAAGTATCTATATATGGAAATTAAAGAAAAGAAACATTGCAATTTCGTGCAATTATATGCGAATCAATAATCCATTATTTACATATATATAGCTTACTTATTTCAAATTTTCTACAACCACACCAGCTTTACTAACCTGTGTATGTCTTGTTTTATTTTCAGAATTCTGCTAATTGCAGTTATGGGAGCATCAAAAAATTTGTGAGGTGTTTCGGGTAAGTTGGGTACTTTGCATCCAGATATCACTCACCTGTTTATTATTAGAAAAAAATATTTTCAAAACAAGCACTCATTAAGCAATTAATTTAAGAATATAAAGAAATATTGAAATTTTTGTTCTTTTTCACTCCATTTCTTATTATACAGTTTTGAATATATAGTCAATTTGAGTTAGTAACGAGTATTGTCGAGATTAATATAATAATTTAAAGTTTATATTTAAAAATGTTAATATTTTAATATATTACAGTGCTAATGATTTAAGTCACATATAATTTAGTATTAAAAAAAAAAAAAAAATATATATATATATATATATATATATATATATATGTGTGTGTGTGTGTGTGTGGTATAACATTGATCATCTAAGCTTTTGCTAGTTTCCTGCCTTTCCATTGAAACCTGTTCCTTCGTGTCGTCCCATTTCAACATTGCTCGAATAGCGAAAGTGCAGTTTGACAAAGCATGATGTTTGAAGTTATTGTGACTCCGAACTACCAACCCCGAACTATTTTTTATAAAAAATAGTTCGGGGTATAATTATATATCTACAAATTATTTATTTTTTACTTTTTAAAGAAAAATATTTCTTTTGTTTCTATTTATGTATACATCCTTATTTAATGTAAACAAATAATTGACTACCATGTTTAAATATTTAATTCATATCTGATGTAGACTTTATGATTGTAAAGTTATTGAGTAATGGTTAGCAACATAACATCAAGGTTTTCCTTATCATGGGTCTTTGAAATCAAGATTTTTGCACTGAAGAAATAAAGGTAATCCTCGAAGGAAAATTGGGAAAACTAAGAGAAGAAAATATTATATTAGAATGTGGGGAAACAGTTACAATGATGAGACTAAAATTTGCACATAATGTAGCTAAACTGATTAAAAATTAACTCTTTGATGTTCATCTCTTTTGCTTTAAACTGTCTATTCTATTTAATAACTTAACGATTACAAACATGACAGTATTTCTAATGACGGTATTGGTCAAATGTGTAATAACTTATACATTAGTAGGAGCAGTAATTTCCTCATCAGTCCGAAGTAAACTGAAGTATTCATACACAAAAAATAACCACTTCGTGCATACCAATTATAATAAAAACTATTATTTCGCATTTTTTTACCCCAGCGTGCGTGTACATAAGGAACGTACGTGCATATAGATGTATTTGAACTGAGTGTGATAAAATTGTGTAAAGAAGCTGTTCATATACTTAGCACTAATTCATTGATAATATATAATTCTAACGTATTTAATTGATCTATAATTTAATCGTATTTCCAATGAAAGTCATTTTATAAGTTTTTTTACCACTAGGAAAATTTAGTATTGTAGTTATCTTTGTATACTAACTTAAAAAATTCGGTTTTGTAATCATACAAATTTAGTCAGCATTATTTCAACATGAAATTGATTTCTGTAGAGGCAAAGGACATGTGATAATTATGTTACCTTATATGTACATACGCCACATGGGAAAGTTATGGAACTTAATCACCCTGACTCAAACTCTCATTCATCTTCGGTTCGAAAACATCTCCGCGATGATCTCCAAGTAACATATACAGTGTTAATTGTATTGCTATAAGTAACCCAATTCGAGTTCTAGTAAAAACAAACAGTGTACTGACTCGCACACAGCCTCCATAATGTGCTAGTCGAGTTCCCCATTTTCATAATGTTAAAATTTACAATTGTAAACTTTACATCCCACATTCGGTCTCGGCTCATAATTGTGGTTAGATAGACTGTGCGAGCTGTTCCGTGGGCCAACCCTTTGTTTCTTGATTTAGGCAACGTTTGATCAGTGGATATGCCCGAAAACGTATATACCTAAAATAATATACTGAGAAAAGTTATTGAAAGTGATGCAATACTATTTCTGAAAGCAATAACGCAATTTCGTAGATTACAAAAATATCGAACGTTTTGCTTAAAAATATCAATGTATGTCAATATTAATAATTCGCTTTGTTAACATATAAAAGTTTTAGAGTAAAAGATCGTATATTATAAACATGAAACTCTTTTCGGTACCACCGTAATTTCAGCTAAAAAAATTCCGGAAATGTCTATACTTTCCACTCAAAAGTAATAAATTCCAAATTATAATTCCTAATTCTCATAGCTGCTTTACTTCAAAAGAATAATTATTTCAACCAGTTTATTCTCTGATATGTGTTTGTGGATTATTATAAAGTTTTCAAATTTAATGTAGCTTGTAACCAATTAAATTGTTAAATCAGCAAACTGGGATAAAGTGGAAACTGGAAATTTAGAAAAAAGTATAATTTTGTTCTAGTATCTTAACATACCTTAGGAACGTTTTTATTAATACGCTGTTAATTATGTCCTAACAAACAGAAAACACAACAGAAAAACTATTAAATTAAAATGTGGAAATTGAGATAGGGGTGAATCTGTTCTGGCCCTTTTCAGTTTTTTCAGTATATCTCGCAAACGAAGCAAAATTTCAATATACATAATGTAAAAGTGTTTTTATAGAATTGAATGTCCCATCATAATGGCTTACTTAAACAATTTAAAAACATTTTTTTGTCAACAATGTTTAAACAAAAAGTAAAAAGAAGCAAAAATTTAGAATTTTTTTATTTTTTTTTTGCTTTTTTGTCTATAATTTGTTTTAGGTCAAAGATAGGTAAAGGCATTGCTTCATTAAAAAAAATTGATAAAATTCTTTTTAAAATGCTGGGTCGAAAAATTTTCTTGGTAAAAGTTAACCAAAATATAGGTACTCGAACTTAGCATTTTTTTAGATTTTTTCCCTCTTGTACTGATATTGTTTTCATTCTAATTTTGTTGATAATAAAAAACTATTTAAACAAATATATGTAACCATTGTGCTATTATATTTCTTCAATAACATTCTCAAATTGCATTTCGATATCATCATCTATATCTTCAATAATATCGTCTTCTGCAATGTCAGCTACTTTCATATTATTGCAATGGATCTTCTCACATTCTTTGCAAAATATGGAGCAAATAATTTGTAATTTTCTGCAACCACAGTTTCCACGGCAACCTGTAGTACAACTGTAAGTCATTTTTAGCAAAATCTCCGGCGCAGGATGCTGTTGTGCAAATCGCAATTAATCCATATTTTGAATTTTTTCAACCTCAGTTCAAAGGGATTAAGTAATTTCCATGCTACTACTGGATTTTAAAATACGTTCTTAAGCTATGCTTTTTGATGGCATTATATGTTGATGGTAACTACACCAAAACAATTTTGCCCTTTTTGATAATTTGCAAAAACGCTGAAGGCGACAGCTGCCTAGGGTCTTGTTCAACTTTGCCCCATACAAAAAGGTGCAATATATACTGATGCAGAATTAATTTCTTCTTCAGTTACATTGTTACGTAAAAACGTGCCCATACGTGTTTGTAACTGTATAGTATTTTTATTTATAAATTTCATTAATCTTTTTTTGCCTATGTTGAAAAATGTAGACATAGCACCGCAGCTACTAAATGCATGGATGAATCCAATAAACTTTTGTTGTTGAGGAAAATAAAAACTGTGTCGATCATATCATTTGGCTGTTCCTGCACTTGCTTTTAAAGTTACAAAATATGGTTACGTAATGTAACGGTATTGAACTGGAATCGTTGACTGAGTGGAAATAATCGTTGACTGAGTGGAAGTAAAAAATAACGGTATTGAACTGGAATCGTTGACTGAGTGGAATCATTGAAGTTACTGACCAGTAACGGAGATAAAATATATTTCAAATAAGAAATAGCAAATATGTTTTACAAATTAACTTTAAATCTATATTAAATTCAAATGTAATTTTATGAATATCCATATCAAAAACATAAGAAAAAGCAATATTAAAATACATTTAATTACAATTTTGTTGAAAAAAACACCGTGGTTATACATTTGTTTAAATAGTTATTTATTGTTAAGAAATTAACTTAAATACCTTTTTTTATTGAGTAAAGTAATAATTTTTTCAACAAAATGAAAATGAAAATAATATTAGTATAAGAGGGATAAAAATGGAAAAAATGCTATATTTGTGCCCGTTAATTTTTGACCAAAAAATCTTTCGACCCAGCATTTTAAAGCAAATTTTGTCTACTTTTATTCTATATCTACCTCTGACTCAAAACAAGTTATAGCCAAAGAAGCAAAAAAAAAACAAAAAACATGACTCATTGACCAATTCATACGATAACAATCGGTGAACGTCTTGGTTCCTTTCTGTATAATATAATCAATAGCCTTATGAAGTGCTTGCAGATATTAATGCCATTTTGTATATAGGATTATATTGCTTATCAAACATTTCACAACCTTAGATATATGGTGAATTTTTAAAGAAAGTGTTTGGTTTTATTAATCATAACTTTTCTCATGTGTTGCACTTATTTCTCTTTAGTATTTTTTTTTCACATAGACAATAACGAAATCTTAGAAACGTGTTACAGTTTCCTATTAGAAATTAAAAATTGTAATTAACTATTTTTCACTTGGAGAATAAGGACATTTTCCGGAGAAGTATTTAGCTGAAATTACGATGGTACTGAAAAAAGTTTCATATTTATAACATATAATCCTGTAACTCATAAATATTATTCTAAATTGTTAACAAAGCTAACTATAATGTTGGCAATATTTTTTTTTCCTGACTGTCCCGTCTGTAAATACCATACTAGTTTGCGTTCTTGCTTTCAGAAATCGTATTGCATCACTTACCATATCTTTACTCAGTATATTATTATAAGCATGTACATTTTCTGTAATAACCGACGACTAACTTTCTGCCGAAATAATTGCAATCATGTTGCCTAAATAAAAAACAAAGGGTTGGCTCAAAACACAATTATGAGCCGAGACCGAGTGCGGGATGTAAATCCGACAATTGTAAATGTTAGGGGCTGGCTCGTAAACGCGACTTACATTAAAAAGATGAGGAGTGCGATTAGCTCATTATGGAGGTTGTGTGAGTCGGTGCACTACTACTGTGTTACTTCTCGCAACACACTTAACATTTCATATGTCCACTTGAAGACAGTTGCGGGGTTTATTGGCATACCGGAAATGAATGAGAGTTTGAGTTGGGGTTAGTAAATTGGATAACTTTTCCATGTGACTTATGTACATGTAGGCTTACATAATTAGCACATGTTCTCCGCTATATGGAAGTAACAGTTGTGTTGAAATAATATGAATAATTTTTTTTGCGATAATTATTTGTCTTCAGTTATAGGGTTCAGTACTGGAGTAGGGAACTATAATAATTTCTTCAAATACATCTATCTATGTGTCAACCTCATAGTTTAGGCATTTTGCAAGAAGATACTGTATGTAGATATTTAAATTAACGGGTAACAAGACATTATTTTAATATTATAGCACTAACAAGAGTAAATGGTGAATTTTCCGATGAATCTAATTTAATTAATAATTATATTTTTGTATATTTTAGGTGGGATCGAGGATTATATCGGAGCTTAATCCGTTTGGTGGAATATGAAACAGACACAAACCATCATACAATGAAAAAATTAGTCTCCTAAAATTACTTGAGTAAGTCTCAAAACTAAACGAGAAGATAATCATAAATAAAATTTAGATCCAAAATTTATGAACTTCTTACTGAAAGGTTTAAACTTATCTTGGTATGTCAATCAAAAATTATTTTTATTAAAAAAAAGACATTCGAGCAGTTAGGGTATTTTTTGCTAAAAACTCGTTCTCACATATTATATTGCCACTAGATAAATCCTAACCGGTGTATAATTAATGTATATTTTAGAAGGAATCAAGAATTGCTTCCATAAAAAGCTTCACACAACGAAATAATTCGTTTCTAAAAAAATGGTTTAAGCAAGTTATATAACCAAAAAAAGAGATAGTAATAAATAAAACGGAATCTAAAACTTATAAACTTCTCACTTAACGATGTAAACTTAGATTGGTATGTTAATAAAAAATATTTTTATTTAAAAAAATACCTTCGAGCTATAACAGTAATTTCTGCTGAAAACTCGTTCTCGCATATTGTATTGGCATTGAATAAATTCTAACCACTATAAAGTGAATGAACTCAAAGGTCATATATCATTTTTGAACCAGAATTAGAAAATCAGTTTTTATGAGATAATTCACTTCTGAAAACTTATGTTAGCATTTTCGTGATTGAAAAGTACAATGTTTCCGCTTATATAACCCTATACAAACACATGTAGATTGTTTCCTTTCGCAGTATTTCCTGCCACGAACCACCGTAATTCGTGTTTTCTCCTAAAAAAATAATCGTAAACAAAATTTGACAAGAAGCGGCGTGAACAAAATTCAATGGAGATGGGCATCCTACCTATTACCTGCCCATTGTTCAGCTATAAATCTAAGCTTAATGGCACCTGACGCACGTTCTTACCCTTTTCAATTCCGTAATCTTCCTATGAACGTTCAGTATCACGGCTTACATTATTTCCGTAGTATGTTTGTGTTTAATGATTACCTCGAAAATAATTTAACACACCGATTCGTACACTACCTTCATAATAAGCTAATCATCAAAGTACGAACCTTATTTACTAAACGGCCCATGTTCGCAATCACTGGCTTTATATTCCGCATGAGGTTTAGGCTAATAATTGTTGTCAGTTCGAGATTTCTCACACATACTCTGCTCGTTGTACGTTCATTTCACAAGTAGGGTGGACTTATTTTTTGGTTTAGTTATGAGGTTGCTATTGATTTATTAGCAATATTACATATTTGAAGCATACATCGGTTTCTATGATCAATGTATGATTATTGAACGATTAGCCCTAAGTTTCCCCATCATTCAGAACAATTTGCATCTATTAGCATTAATTTTTGGAGTCCTTATTACAAGACAAATCTAATATGTACGATTCATTATTTGTTTATTCCTGTATTGGCATGTTTGTTACAAGTTCATAAAGTTTGTTAAAAATTTACAATTGTTAAATATTCCTGGGTTTTATCTATGCAGTTAGTCAGTTAATTTCATCTTATTGCTGTTCGTCACTTGATTACGCCAACATGTCACTCTCTTTGTAATTTACATAAGTTCTATCTGCTGCACATTTTTCTTGCTATAGCTTCTAAAAAACGGTGACCATCTACTGAACGCTATGGATAACTGACCGTTAAAGGTTCCAATTTCCATTGAGCAATTAACTTGTAATTAAAAAATGCTTAATAATACTTGTAATTAAAAAATTCCGAAAGGAAAAATAGGAAAATTTAAGATAATCCTGTAATAAAATGAAGAAAATTTTATTGACGCAAATATTTTTTATCTGATGTTTTGTTGGCATACATTTACTAAAAGAATTGCCTGAAAATTATCATGGCGTAAATTTTATTAACATAGTCATAATTTTCTTAAATTTCTCAGAGATTCAATCAACGAGACCGTCCATTAATTTTGTTAGGTAGTTGACCCGACCTTTCAGCGAATTGCTTAACAAACTTCAACGTCTTCAACATTTAAATATCTATTACATTTTCACACTCGGAAAATTTGATTAGTTTTCTGAGTTTACGTCGCGGTTCAAGTGGATGAAGATTCGGGATTGACGCAATTTTCACATTTTCCCGTTCCTTCACAATACCTTAAGAAATACACACAATCCCATATCACACTATCTTGTTGCTAGAATTACAACGTTTTCTATGCATTGTCTGATTACCTTTTCAGGAAACTTCTCACTCTCCTTATCCCCGAACATGCTACTTCTTTCTGTGAGCATTTGTTTACTGTTCATGCTGTGGAAGACATATTTACAAAATTCTACCGCCCGATAATGTATACTTGTTGTAAAATTACTGATACTTACGTAGGGCTTGTTGGTGTGCAACGAATTTATAGTTTATGTGCACTATTTTGATCGTTTATATATATGTAAATACAATGAAAACATATATTTTAAATTTATTTGGTAATCAGTTTTACTTATTTTTTATCTTTAAAATTATGTCGATATAATAGTAACAAATATAAGTGTTGTGCCAGTTTTGTTATGATTTCAAATACTAACGAGAGCAGTTAACTAGATCGGCTGTGTAAAATGATTTTATTTTCCACATGCGGCTTAATTGAGGCAGCAATAGTTAATTGATGGCACTGATCGTCTTTAACCACTATCAATATAATAAACATAAGTATAGGATACATACAGGGGATATATGTTAGACTCATTTAAATCTCCCATAATATGAGTGCTAAAGATACCAAGAACTATTGAAACCTTCCTTCTCGGGACTCCAGTAAATATCAATCTTAATCATTAAAAAGCAAATAGGCATTTTGTGACAAAAATACTGAATAATTAATTCTTAAAATTCAAGGAAGATACTAATTACTGAACCTAATTACTAATTACTGACACTACGTTTCCTAACTCATTTCCTTTCATACCAACACATATGCGATGCCATGACTGCATCAATTCCCTAAAATGATTTACCTGTTGAAGCGCGAATATCTCTAATTAAATTAAATTTAAAACGTTATCTTCCGAAAGCTTTGTTTTTTATTTGGAGTTGTTTTTTAAAATATATTTATTTGTTTGGAGTTGTTTGTTAAATGGAGTTGTATGTTGTTTGTTAAATTATTTTGATTTAGTACTCACTTTAGGTAACTAAGCAATCTTTAATAGCTTATTTTTCATTGCATAAATATGGTTGTTATGGAGAAATGGCTATAAATTTGGAAATATCCGGGCCCTGAATTGACAAACTTTTGTTCTGATTATCTTTAGTACCTCACGCTCAAAATTTTTGCACTAATGAAATGTGATGAATGATCTCTTAATTTCATTTATCTCGATTATCGGAAATTCACTAATTGTGGAGGCAGTTTTAAAAGAATTTCCCTATTAATCATTCCATGTTATTTATGTAGAGTTTATCATCTTTAGCAATAAATTCATAATTCTAGTTATTAGTATCCGATCGCAAGTGAGCAGATATCGTGATCAGAGAAACAAAGCTGACGTTATATTTGTTAAAACAATGATATTGATTTTACCATAATCGTATTCCAACGATTAACTTTATTTCATTTTATTGTTTCATCTGTATACTGACTGAAGGTATATGATGGGCACTTAACTTCTACAATTCCCTCTATGTACTGATTCTCTAGTTTGGCTCCTAAAAAGACAATTTAATATCATTAATAAATTTAATTTCTTAATGTTTATATAAAATAGTGTTGCTTGCTTCTAAATGCATTGTCTTCTTTTTTGTTTCATTGATGGTAAATGATTCAAATAATTTCTGTTTAAAATTTGTTTAACTAATAAAGTGCAGTTCGCATTTATATGTTTTTGCACACTTTTTCCCATCAAAAGACTGTTATAAACTTTTGCTTACGCTCCGTCTAAAGTGAACTAACACTTTATTGGACTGTATTGGCCTAGACAAGGAAACTGATCATACCACTGAACAGGGGTTAATAAAAATTAATTCAGAAACTATTTTTGCTTTTTTGTGCACTCTGTCAATAATATACGGTTTTTGACAGCTCTCATCATAGTCGTAATAAAAAAATGAAGAAGAGATCTTCATTTTTTTAATCGTTTTGGAATTACTACAATTTTTGCATTTCAGAAATAGCGTCTGTTTCGAGAATAAAATTATGCAGGAAAAACTATTATGAATGTTATATTATTTTGAAATTTAATAGAAAAAATGAACTCGTCTCGATGTTTGGTTCATTTGGATCCAAACTAACGAAAATATGAATCAAAAACAATTAACAGATGAGTTAATTTTGATTGTTAAAAAAATTTACTGTACCGAAAAAGTGAAGTGCATTTAATAGTCGAATAACTGAATACCATATAAAAATAAAAAAATTATATTTTTCAGACCCTTACAACTAGTCCTTTTAAACCATTGACCATACTACACCATGACACTAAATGGTGAATTTAAAAAAATCGCGAATTATTAATTTGCCCACCCCCCGAAAATGTACATTTGAGTATTTTTTATGTATATGTTATAAGTTTTTGATGTATATGCAGGCGAAGGATATTCCAGTACAATGCTAAATTTTAAATTTCTACTCCGATCAGTTATTTAGAAAAACGACTCTGATGGAATGACAGAAACGCATTTGAGTGATCTTATACAGTTCTATTTTTCTTTTTGACGTTGCAGAACCTTAGCAATCTAATAAAAATGAATAACTAAAAGTTACTATCTTGGCATACTTTTTCTTTTTGAATATCCAATTTGACTGGACGCAAGCCCTTTCTTTATTAAATATTCAATTTGAAATGTAAAACTAAAATATGAAATATAATATTTAAATTAGGTAAAATTTTATAACTTGGCTGATAATGGTCAATCCAACTATAATTACACCATTATTGCGAATAATTTTGCTCAGAGCAGCTGCGTCAAAACTGACTTTTCGCGCAACTTTGCACGGAATGACAAGTCGATATTGCAAATTGTGTCTAAACTGAAACCACACTTTTGTCGATTAAACATTCTTGTTTTTCTTTTGTTTTACTGCGTCAATCAAAATTGTTATTTTAAAAAATTAGAAAAGAGGAAATCAGCATTTTACTACTTTTTGCATTTCAAGTTAAAGTACAATTGTTTGGAATGAATACTTTAAATTTGTCCTTTTTAAAGATTTTTACTAGAAATACATTTAAAAAAATCAATTGCCTTATATAAATATATAAAATTAATAAAAATTAATCTATCTTTAATTTATATGGAAGTTTCTTATATGAAAATCATGGTGCTACGTATTCCAATACATCGTTTTTTTGTTAAAAATGGAAACACGCCCTTAAATTATGGGATGGTGTATTCCATAGACTTAATATACTACGAATAGATGAACAAAGTGTGCGAGTGAGAATATATTCTTTTTGGCATTATTGGGAGTGGAGAATATATGACAATACGTGAACCAATAAAACTATTTTGACAGATAAATGTGTCCGATAGTTTCTTGCTTCGATAGCCTTTCGCCGTATTTTAGTATTTTCGTGTATTTTCAAACAATATTTTCACAAAATTATTTTGGAATAAACAATGTTGTCTTGTTGAGTAATGGATTGTGAATTGACATATATGAATAATACAAATGAAGAGACATTTCAAAGGTAAATGTGATGGACGTACTTTCTTTTTATCACTTATTTTCCGCTAAATTATCATTTAGACTTGGTCAAATATACATATCATAGTTAATATGATCCAATTTACCTTTTATCTTTTGCTTTTATATATTGTATGTATAATTACGAGATATTTTATACGTGAAAAAATTATATTTTACGGATTGACATACAGGGAGTGGCATTATTTTATCGACAAGTAATATCGATATTTTTCTGTAGTGAAAATAAACGTAGATTGCTATAGAAATTATTAATAGATGAAATGAAATAAAAAAAAAATTAATATTATTTACAATATAAGCGCGAAACCAAAAAAAAGCGTGGATTCAAATCATGTATAGATCTGAAAAATAGTTTCAGATTTGAAAAAAATTAACGTATCTAAATCAATCAGTACTTAAAATAAGAGCTGGCCTTACATAATGTTGGTACATAAAAAAAAAACAAACAAGCTGACAATTACTGATGAAGTGAAATTTGCTTTCGATACATTAATAATGGTTTCCATATTATTATTCGGAATATCACTCAATAATATGTTTTTCAGATTTCCAGTGAATTCTCTACGACGAGAAAAATGAACAAGAATTCTTAAAAGATACTGGATTCCTAAAGAACTGGACTCCCCATAAAAATTATATGGCGTGTAGTAAACATTTCAATAGAAAATATTTTATACAAAGGGCACATAGGAGTATTTTGAAAAAGAACTCAATATCTATAGAGTTTGTACCGTTGTGTTTGTCAACATCCTAATTTATATTTGATCATTTTTAATTAAGCCTCTTATAAACGTTTAGTGTTTTGACAAAGATTGAACGAGTTCCATACTACTTAGCAAGCGCGTGTTTTCTCTATACCATGCCCGGATAACGTCACGACTCATGTCATGCACATATATTTTATTTAAAACAAAAAATAAGTTTTCTTTTTATTTAGTTTAAAATATTATTTAAAATATTTAAGTAATTTATATGATAAAATAATGAAATATTTGTAATAAAATTTTCACATTAATATAATTTTTGTTTTCAGGTAAAGTTAATGCAAAAAGACCAATGTCATCTTATATATATATATATATATATATATATATATATATATATATGTTTATATATATAATCTGAGCCATCGCTGTCACAGCCAACATTGTTCCTAAGAAAAGAAGAGCTTGCTTTTAAATGTAATAAATTAAAATAAAAATTTGCCTATAAACAACCGAACATCGGAAAGTTGATAGCTAAACCCAAAAGAATGAAGAAGAAAATGATATCATTAAAATCGGTGATTGAAGAATTTAAAAAACGTCCATGTTTTCGGGATAACTTAATGAATCTGAACAAGAATAAAATAAATTTTTTAGTAGATAGGGTAAGCGAAAAAAAAGTTAGTGAAATAGCTCACTCTACTGAATAAATTGAAGAGCTTATAAAATAAGCCTTAACTCTCCATTGATTCCAAGGTGCTATGATTATCTTTAAAAATTCTAATCTTTGTTTATCTCACACACTTAGAATATTAAATCAGAGAGTAAATTGCGAACCGTGTTTTATAGCCGAGCCTTTCAATACAATAAAGGTAATGGCTAAAAAAGAACTAATTTTTAGCATCGCTTTTAATGAAATGAGTGTTAGGGTTTAAAACGAATTTGTCGGCAAAACACATTTTTAATATTTTATATTAATATAGGCAATGATCGACACGGAGATGAATCAGCAACTGCAATTCAAGTTCTACTATTTATGGTTATGGATGTGAATATCTTATGGAAACTTCCAGTTGGTTTCTTTCCAGGAAGAAATTTTACGGTTTCACAAAAGGAAATTTGGCCTGATTTACTTAATGAGACTGTCTTTATCGTAATTTCAATTACATTTGACGGATTCGGTTTAAAAGTTAACATGTCTAGTTTGCTTAGCGCAAAATTAATCTATTACATATACAAAATTAAAATATATGCTCCATATTTCACACACGAAGTCAAAAAATATATTTTATTTGATCCATGTCATTTATTGAAACTTACAAGAAATATCTTCGGCGACAAAAAAGTTTTGATGGACGAAAATGGTTGGAAAATTGAATTTATCTTTTATATGCAATTACACAATATTCAAATGAAGGAAGCTCTGAAATTGAGGAACAAGAATACATTTTGGCCTGTCAGTTAATTTCAAACAAAAAATTAAAGTGATATTAACAGCGCGATTACTTTCAATGTATGTAGCGACAGCCATTCTCTACTGGTTTAATTTTTTAGGTTTATCATAATTTGAGAATTCGGAACCCAATTTGCTATTAATTATCCTTGTTATCGACATATTTAATATTTTTGATTGCAAGAAATTTCTTTTCTCTGGAACTAAAAAATCCTTACGCTTAACTAAAAAACAAGAAAAAATATATTTAATTTTTTACATTCACACTATATATTTTTTTTCATAGAACTAATTTTTTCTGATACAACTTTTGTTTTAATTTTGGCCTAAATTTAAATGTTTTTGCGGCATTCCTGGCCGTAATATTAATTTTTTTTATACGAATGTTCTTTCATTGACATTTTCTCATAGTACAAATAACGCACCCAAAATGTTTAAAGTTAAAGAAATGTTTAAAGTTAAAAATATGAGAAGGAATACCTCGTACGAGGTATATTATAATTATATTTGAAACGAGATTTACTCTCATAGAATTTAATAATTTCGAAAATTATTTTAATGTGGAAGCGAGTTTATAATTATTGGCGCTGATAAATAAGTCGTTAACAAAATTTTACCAAACACGTGCCATTTCGGCGATGCTAGGCCCAGGGTGTTCATCTCTGCGTAGTATATTAAGTCTCTGGTCTATTCAAATATTGAAAAGCCGTCTGAAAACATATTACCTCCACTAACTTCACTTTCTGTTACTTTTCATATCCTTCTCTCTTAATCGTCTTCTTTTCTTTATTTACCCCTAAATGTTGGTTTAAAAACCTTCCGATATATCAAAATCAAATTACTTTTGTTTTTCCTTAAAAATGTATTTATCCTATTTTGTTAATAACACTACTTTGTTAATATATCCTGCATCTTCATAATTGCATTGAAATTTTAGTTGACTGGAAAAGATCACTCTTATTACGATTAGTTCGTAAGTTGTATATATTCACTAAAGTAAATAAAATTATTAATAGTTATAAAAACGCAATGTTTATGCTGATTATCTTAATATGTGGATATAAATATAAAGATGAACTACATTTTACTATAAGTCAACGCCTATACAAACTAGGCTTAGTTCACAGGCAATCTTAAAATAATTGACACGCTTTCACTGTTTTCATTAGCTATGTGTTTCACTTTTAATTTTAGTCTCATCTCAATGTAAACATTTTTAATACTATAGCAAAAAGGTTTCATTCAATTAAAGATATAAAAAATATTGAAGTTCTCAATTCTACTTTATCTTTTTGTATATGTTACCTCAAATCTCAGTCATTTATCAAACAATTTGGACAATTCTTTTTTAGAAGGATATACTCCCAGTATGGACACATAAAAATTGTATTAGAGTGTGATTACGGAAATTAAAGATACACCAAAGAATTCTTCGACTCTGAAAAGCCTAGGTGATACAATCGAGTTTGGGTGCCATGCATTTAACGATAGTCAACATAAATGTGCTCTTTAGTAAAATCCGATAATAATGATGGAGCTGGACAAAGATGACAGGAACTCTTCAGTAATGAGGAGTAAACTTATTAATTTTTAAACTCATTTTGCTTGTCTTACAGTAGTAAGAAGAAACAAAATAAGTAGGTAGGTAGGTGTTATACGAATACAAGGAAAGTTTTAGTTAAATTCCCGTTTCTACAAAACAAATATTTATGAAACTTTGCACACGTATTTAATATCCATGATAATACAATGTTATTTCAACTTTTGATCCATAAATTGATAAGCTGCAGATAAACTGCCTGCCTCAATTGTAAGACTTAAGGATCTGCTGTTTTTAAATTAGTATTGTGGGTCTCAAACAGAGATTGTGGTATTGGATTGCAGCTTCAAACTCCTCAGTCTTGATGCTGTGGAAATACGGTCTGCTTAAATTGTGAGATTTGAGCAGAGCTTCATTTTCTATTTCTAAATTAGTTTTTTGGTTTTAAATAGATACTTTTTTAATGAATACGGATTCGGAGCCCTCAGTCTTGATATTACAGAGGTACTACCTGCCTAAGCTGTGATATTTTAGGATCTGCTGTTTTTAAATTGACATTGCGGGTCTTAAGCAAATACTTTATCATCCAATTTTGAATTCCAAATCCTCAGTGTGATGCTGCAATAGTACTTCTTATTTTATACACCTTAACTCATATCTCCGACTTTAATAAAAGCAATTTTGATGCTTATTTTTTTACTTGAACGGTCACAGCATAGTATCATAGATATTTGGTAGGAATTAGACTACGAGAATTGAAAGTACACCATAGAACTTATTAACAATAAACAACATAGAGGTCGTGATCAAGTTTAGATAATATAGGATATAATATAATAATAATAAAATATGAAAGTCTTTAAAATTTTGATATGACTAAGGGATATGACAAATCTGCCTTATAACAAAATCAGGCACAATGATTGATCCGATAGGTGGTGACGGGAACTCATCAGTGACGCTAAGTAAACTCGTCGAGTTTGTACTTATTTAATTTTTTTTAACATAAGCAATGAAAACAAATTGAGTTATGGGTTGGTGAGCATATACAGGAATATACAAATGAATGAAGTGGCTACATATTAGTACGTGTGTGGGTAGGTAAGGAAGAACTTTGGTAGGTACATACAGGAACTACAATAAAATATCAGTAGACAGGTATGTATGTATGTCTGTATATATATATATATATATATATATATATATGTCTGCATGCGTGCGTACCTGCGTGCGTGCATGCGTATGTACGCGCGCGTGTGTGTGTGTATGCTTGAAGTAATGAGTAATTAGGATATTAATTGACAGATAAATATTACAGTCAGATCACTGGCTACTGTGAAACCAAGAAAAGGAACATGATATATACCTGTATATGTTTGTGTTCAAATAAATAAATGTATGTAGATGTATATGAATATATAATTATAGGCTAAAAACTTTAGTTCCCATTCCAATAATATAGATGTCATCGATATTAAATTTATTGTAAGTGCGTGACATTCTCAACCACATAGACTAACATAAGTAAGCATTTAAAACCAAAAAATATTAAAAAAATATAAACTTTTCCAAAAAAAGTGGTGTCAATTTCAAATAGTCACCGAATAAAAAGCGGACTAGGACATATAAAATAAAAAAATACGAGTAAGTAATTGAAAGCTTTGCGGTGAAATATTGTTTGTGAACATAAATATTTTCGCAAAATACTATTGGTGTTAAAATGATTTAGGTGTCGGTGCCAAATTAAATGTGGCACTCATCTGTGTGTGTATGAGAGAGGGGAGAAGTGTCGACTATACAAACTTGTAATTTATGAAAGTGTTAACCACATTGATTGATAAGGCTGTGCCCCATGGTGTTAGATCAAAAATTTAGGCTAAAGTCACTGTTATTACGTTATTTTGGAAATGAACATAGCTCCTAAATTCAATATCTCATTTCATGGCTCCAGTATCATTTTGGATTTTTAATTTTGAATTACACATATTGCTTACTCGCAAAACTATTTTCCCACTTTCTTTTTGATTCAGCAATATGATATTTGGTCTCATAATTTCGATAATTTATTTTGTTAAAAACAATACAACTTTTTCCCTAAGATTTTCTTTCTTTTAATTGATTACAAACCATTTAGAAACAAACATTCTTAATTTAATTAGTTGAAATATTTAAATACATTAATCGAATTCAATCTCGATATTTCTATGAATTTTAATCTATTTTATGGCTATCTGCATAGTAAGGGTACCTACTTAAAAATATTGTCTTTTATATTATGTAAATGGTTGAAATTCCCGACTATTTTTTTTTCAAAATGAATTAATTCGCCAAAAAAAGTGTTTGCGCAGGTTATATTTTAGCAATAGTTTATGTATAAGTGTTAAACAAATACATTAGAACTATATAAAATGACTGCAAAGCCATTAAATAAATTGCAGTTTTTATAAACCTTAACACATACCCATATATTTACCCATATATTTATATGTTCAAAGAAGAGCAATAACATAAAGCTATGTATAAATTAGAAGTATTAAAATAAAAAGTAAACTCATACCTAATTTAAGAAATAAACAATTACCACATTAAAGGCATATCATCTATAACTTGGTAAAATTTTATATGAGCGAAAATATTTTGTCCAAGGAAAATTGTAATGCGGAAGTATTTTTATTGAGGATAATAAATTTATGTACGTGTGACTTTGATGTTACAGATTTTCAATGACCTGAAATTTCTGCAGCATGCATTTATGTGTCATTAAATCAAATATTATAACTACAAATTTGCGTCATTTTATAGTAGGATGTTATTTATGAAAAGTAAATAAAATAAGTGAGAATATGTGGCTTTATAGCAATAAATCCCCATTCCACATTAATTATACAACATTAACCATAGAAAACAAATTTTTGGAAATTATTTAATAACAATAATATATAGTCGTTTCATTAGTTTAAAAGAGATAAACGAAAAAATTATAAATATTTCTTTAAGATCACCGAAGTTAGGTTTTAATGTATACTAAATCCACTTTTAGTAAAATTCAGTGTCATTTTTGTTACTAAATTCTGCATTTATATGAAGATGCGTTTCATGAAATATTGTATGGCTAGTTGTGAATCATACATTAGGAGATGTAGCAAAACAAACATTGTATAACTTGCGTAAGATTTATGTAATAAGCTAAACGATTTCCTGGTCTCCAAAGCGCAAGTCCGTTGATGAGCCCGATCCCTTACATTTATCCTTGCCGGCTTTACATCCGGCACGCTGTCTTGCGTTGCAGTCTTGCGTAATTGTGGTCAGATGGAGATGCTTCTTTCGTGTAAGGACGAAATATGCTCACTGTGTGAGCCACCCCATAAACCCTTTTTGCTTGATTCAGCTAATGTTGTTCGCTTTATGTTTATATTGAGTGTACTTTCATGGCATACTTTTGATTTAAGCGAAAATATAATTGTATAATTGTGATAATATTTTCGAGTTGAATTATATTATAGGAAAACTACTGTCAAATAATGAAAATTTTGTTCCAATAATTGATTAGACCCTTAATTATTTCGGCAAAATAATTATTTAGTGTATTATATTTTAATATAATAGAATATTGAATATATTTGGCGTTAATTTTGTAGAAATTCATTGTTCACAATTAAATGAAATTACGTAATGTAGTATTATTTCTACTTAGCAAATCTTTGCTAATAGCTCACCTGAAGATGTTTCAATACAACGAAACCTAGGTCGTGGTAAAGAATTAAAAAAAAGTAGAAATAATACTACATCACATAGTTTCATTCAATTGTGAATATAATAGAAATAAAACTAAGTGACTTTCTATATTTGCGGAATGCAAGATAAACTGTGGTTTAATTTCTATTTACGAAATAAATTTCACATTTATAAATCAATTGTTTGATTTATAGCTTATACGTATATTGCCATTTTTATAGAGTAACATATAATTGAAAGTTAAACTTTTCCTTTTTTATCATTCAACTTCGTTGTGAAATATGAAGAAATGTGGACCTATAACCATTAAACCTTGGAAGCCACGTCTTGTCTAATCCGACCTATATAAAATTTCCTTTAAAAGTGACATGTACAAGTAAGAAGAGATTTATTGACACCGAGCAAATCTATATTAAGTCAGTAAATTAAATTTTTACGAGTATAAGTAAAACTGTTACCTACGAAAGACACTAAATCTGAAACAACAGTTTTTAGAATTTATGTCTGTTTTTCTATTTCTTCACGTTCATTGTGCGCGCTAATGTCAGGAGTGACTGAACCGATTTGGATGCAGTTTTAGTGATGTATTTAGATTGGCTTGCTAATATTTAAGCTTTGGTTTCATTTCAATTGGTTGAAATAAAACCAAAGGTTAAATATTATATTACACTGCATATAATTATAAAATATACGTCATTACATTAAATATAATTATAAAATATACGTCAACCTTTGATATTTTTTTATACTTTGTGATACTTTTTTAATGAACTCTGGATCGTAACTCCTCAGTCCTGGTTTTTCAAAGACACGGCCTGCCTAAATCATGAGACGTGATAGTCTGCTGGTTTCAAATTGGTAAAATGGACCACAAGTGAGATGTTCGCATGCTTTTTAACTGTGAATCCAAAGTAATTGAAATGCGATTTTAAATTAACAAAATTAAAATACTCATACCTAGTATTTAAATATGTACGAAAGTCCAGTGGTAGGGTTAACAAAGCCAAGGAAATAAAACACACTAAAAATTAAAAATAAAATAAAAATACGACTTCAATTAAACGATTTTATTAAACAATCGATGATGTACTAATAATTATTGGTGACCGATCTTGGGCTTGGTCACAATAAAATAAAATCATAGGGCGCATTTAGTAGAAAATTTCCTTTAGTTAAACCCTGGAAACCACACCATTATATTCTATACTGCTCTATTATATGACTCGTTGTTTGTAAGTTATGTCATAACAAACGATCTAACTACTCTATTAAGAAGCCAAATATTATGTATGTGGATCTATATGGTTTTATGCTTTAGTGGCTTTATTTTAGCCTGATCGAAGTCCTAGTTTGGTGACCAATAATGATTTCTGAGCATTTAATACAAAACAAAATAAAATAAAAAAATTTAATTTAAAAATTTCTTTACTTTTATTGTCTTTTGAATTATTTCCTCAGATTTTATACTTAGATCTATCAGAAACCTGTTAAAACAAATGAAAAACCTGAAAAATTTCATTAAAAACTAGGCACAAATTACATTCTAAAAAACATTAAAAATTAAAATAAATTTATTTGAAAACGTAATATGAATTATTTTCTTTAGTTAGTTATATATAGTCTCGCTAGACAATGTTCCAAGAAAATGTCTTTAAAAATGTTTATTTTGCCTAAAATACACGATTAAGGAATATAAAAACTCAGAAACAATACGATTGGCGTCTTAATGATATAAAAGAAGGTACATGTATATTTTCTGTTTTGTTAATATCTAAGCATTTGCTTAGATGTTATTTTGAACCCGCTATTGATTGCAATATGCGCCGAGTTTCAGAATTTATCGGGAAAAATAAACAAGTATTACATTAATCTAAACCATTAATAAAAAATAAGTTAATGCATTTCTTATAAATACGCAATGACTACAAAATATGCTTCGGCGTTAGGCTTCGTACATCATTCTACAAAAAAATTATTCACTAGCCGATTTCATTTTCAATGAAAAAGAAATACCTAATAATGTTATATATTTTGACTCGTAAACGTTTGGACCCGTAATTACCTCCTATACATATGATGCTTAATGTTCTTCAATAAAGTGGATACAGGATAAAATATCTTCTAACACCTTTTGTTGAATAACCATTTAAAGAATAAATAAATGGACATTACTGCGAGGAATGTTTTTATCAGAAGAATTTAAAAAAAGTTTTTCTATCGAGTGGTCTTTCATCAATTAAATGATTTTGTTTGTTTCTTTTAATTTATCGGTCTTGCTTTTAGCAAACATAAAGGTAATTTCTTTATGTTCTTGTAGGTTATTTATTTTTTTTACCGTTTTTCGGTATTTTATCGTTCTGCTCACTTTTTTGTATATTTAAACGTAGTTATGTTATAATATGGCTGACAGTACTTTATAAAGAAACATCAAAATTAACTATTCTTTCGAATTACAGTTTTGCCTATGTATGGCGCATTTAATTGTTGCCTAATGCGCTATTTAAGCAGAATATAAAAAAGTTTTCAATTTTTTTAAAAAGTTTTTTAAAATGCTGATATATTTACATTTTTAAATTATATATTTTTTAATTTTTAAATTTTTAAATATATTTATGACATATTTATGAAAAAATGTCATAAATATATAATTTTTTTCGAAATAAAAAATAAAACGATTGACACTTTTTTCCAATACCAATATTAATAGTGTATTGGTAAATTATTAATTAGTTATTTTCTATCCGAGGGTTTAATAAAATCAAAAAGTTTTCATTTTGAAATTATTGCCATCAAGTATGTTAATCTTTAATGTAAAATCGTTTATCAATATTTTACAAAACATGTTTGTTATTTATAGTATGCTGATTTATTTCTTTTTAAAAAATTTAACATTTTAAGTATATATATTTTATTTCTTTTAAATATATGTCAAGCAACTTTATTGATTTTATCACAGCCATACCAACAGACTCGTTATTGCGGATGATAAATGCCTTTTAAACCATGAGTCGATAAGTGATATATATATAACTTGACACATGTTATTACAGACCGAGAGATGATAATTCCAAAAACACTTATTACGTAATATTTCCTCTTAGGTTTTATGAGATGCTACAGTGTAAATCACGTTAAAATCCGTTTAGTAGGTCCGCGGTCAATAGCATGAAGAAATGAAAGACAGACAAAATGACAGAATTTATTGAAAGTTTTTTTATTTTTTAACTTATTTACAGGCTATGCATTTAATTTGTGTTTAATTAATGGTGACTAGTCTGTTTCCATTGTGTATGTTTTCGTTTAGTTACCAATAGAATTTTTAAGGGTTATTATAATTCGTGCATTTTATTCTTTTAGAACTTAACTATGTTTTCAAATTTTTAGATAACTTACATATTTTACTGTGCTGTATGTATACGTCACATTAGCTCTGCTTTATTTTTTAGCACCAATTTTACGTCATTTTTTAATGCTAAAACATTCTTAGCATTTATTTTGGTGAGATGGATTAAATAAACAAATAATAAAATGAATTTGTCAAGTATGAGCAGAACTCGCAATGTGAGGGTTCCATAAAGACTTACGTACATATAAGCATATAAGTGTATATAATATTCTTATTAAACTCTTAATGATTATTAATTTTATGTTCATGTGTTAAAAATACCATTAATTTTTAATAATACTTTGGTTTGATTACTCGTAAAAATTATGTTATATTTATTTAAATCCCTTTTATTAAAATACAGAATAGCTGGTCACAAAATGAAATTAGAAAAGGCAATTATTAACATGAAAGAAATTTTCAGTGAGAAAAAGAGACTGACCTATTCTCCTTCTCCGTCCCTTCATAATAAAATTAAGTAAAGTTTATTTAAATAACTTTAATTGCACACATGTTGTTTGTAATGTTTTTCATTTGGCAGT
Source organism: Druceiella hillmani (assembly GCA_039881145.1). NCBI lineage: Eukaryota > Metazoa > Arthropoda > Insecta > Lepidoptera > Hepialidae > Druceiella > Druceiella hillmani. Next base: position 33,978,001 of record JAYKKI010000014.1, on the reverse strand, counting down.
TAGAAATATCTGACTGGGGTACGAATAGACAGATAGAGAGTGTTGCTCCAATATTATGATTCCTTCAGGTTGGTAACCCTAAATATGGAACGTATACATCTAAGTATTTCAACGTAAATCATTTAATACGTGAAATATAGAATTGGCTTTAAATATCATTCAATACGTTTAAATCATTCAATACGTGAAATATAGAATTGGCTTTAAATATTATTCAATACGTTTAAATCATTCAATACGTGAAATATAGAATTGGCTTTAAATATCATTAAATACGTTTAAATCATTCAGTACGTGAAATATAGAATTGGCTTTAAACATCGATCTTAAAAAATTAAATTAATTATTTTGACCTATGATTTCTAGAAAAATTTTGAATGGTCCCATAATTTAATTTTTAATACAATATATAATTAAAGTAAATGTCTTCAAAATGTAAAACAAATTAAAGTTTTATCTGGTTCTAAATTTATTCTAGTAAAAGGTAAAATTTATTGGAAATGTGACAAAAATGTTAAATTTATTTTAAATCTGTAAACACTTTTCTTCTCCGTCTGAGTAACTCTGCCTATCAGTTAAATCAAGCCAAGAATTATTTGAAGGATTTAAATAAAATATTATAAGAGGGTCAAGTTAACATAAAATTATCAGAAAATAAATAAAATATATAGCGCTAGAAGCAAAACGAAGAGCGTGATTTTAATATTTACTGCCTTCAGTATTTCTTTTTAAATATTTTTCAGAAAAACATTTACATTATTTTGTAAAAAGTAATTCCTTTCAAAGATATGGCTTTTTTAAACTTTTTATGCAAGCTAACAGTTTCAAATATCTTTGATTACCCTAGATATAGTTCAGAATGATGATTTTATTTTTCTTTGGTTCTATTATTACAAGTTAACTTCATATAATATTTTTAATGTAACGCGAATTTTTTCCAATATATGAGATTACTTTCTTCTTCCTTAAGCAGTTGGCATTATTTACGAAATTTATTAATAGAGGTTTTTTTGAGTTCATATTCAGCCCTCAATATTTATTTATATTCGTCAGTTTATCCCTCTCTACTTCCGCCAGGGTTTCATGTGGGATTCTCATATTCATTTAATATTTATCAATATATATATAAAAAAACTAATATACCTTCCCATACATATAAACTAAGGATTTAATTTTTTTTTGCTCATTGTAGAGAGAATCATTAGAAAAATTATCAAAATTAAATTAAGGTTTCATTTAATGTTTTTCATTTTATAACGGCATTTGGGATATGCGAAGTATTGAAATGACGTAAAATATATCAACAATTTATCCATTCTATCCTATCTAATTTTTCAACTGCAGAATTGAAAAGTTTTTAGGTATTTTATTTTCTTCAGAATCTTAGCATAGTACATAGTTTCGTAACTAAAAAGGGAAAATGTAACAATTACTGATCACTCAAGTTTTTGTCGGTTTGTCTCCCTGTTAATTGTAATTTTTTTTAATAATTAGACGTAAAAACTACAGTGTAAGGTATTGTTGAAAAGAGTCAAAATATATAGTATCTCAAAAGTATTTTTTTCATAATTTTCGGTAATATATCACCGTAAATATATCGAAACTTATTTAAAAAAGATGTTGCTCCCTATCTCCTTATTTCCGAAACAACGTAACTAAATATTACGAAAAAATAGGGGTTTTCGAAACCCATGCACAAGTGGTAAGAAAACTATAGCAACGACAATACGTTTTCCTTGCAAAAATAATCAGAATCCAACTTCAGTATTACATAAAATATTTACGATTGTAAATATTTATGTATACAATTAAAATGAAATATAAACACAGTACAGCAAAAATAAAGAAAAAAATTGCATTTTTTTATGAAAATCTACATACGTATTGTAAATACCAGAGTAAATTTGTAGGCTTACTACGATGTTACGACTAACACATTAGATAAATTTTAATACAATTTGTCCGGAAGATAAAATCATACTCGGAAAATGATATAATGTTTATGATAGGATCATAAATTTAATGTGGTATATGCTCCAGCATAGGGAATTAATTTTTTATACTTTGACACAAAATTCAGCCAGAAACAAAACATATCCAAAAATATTTTTATCTAGTATCAAAAAACTATTTTTAGAGACTGTACGTATGGTGAAAGGTGTACAAGAGGTGAGGAGTTTTTAAGTTCTAATTAGGTAGTACCCTTTTTTTGGGTATTTATGTAGCATTATTATAATTTATGCTGACATTTCATAAAAAAAATATTTGTAAATACGATTTATTTTTGTCTGGAGTTTGTATCAAGTGATACAAAACCTTTCTCCTCTCCAGGAGAATTCGTAATATTAAACTTTTTATAAAGCAATGTATTTTATATTCTTTCCCGAGTGCGAGACTATCTACTGTTTGTAATATAATTTTCAATATTTTAATTAAAGTTAATTTTCACAATGTAAATATATTGCTTACCATATTTTTTATAGTCTTAAAAACAGGGTATATATTTCCAAAATTATAAGACCTACAATAATCGCCAAAGTTTTTTTCTAATCTTCTGGCCAGATTTTACAAACCTAATTTTTGCATGAATTTTGGTCCAATCCAAAGTTTCGAATATAAGAAAAGGATATGCTCCATTATCTACTTAGTTCGTAAATATATAATCGAAAAAACAAATGCATTTTTTGGGTAATTAAGGATGCAGAAATCTTCCTTCCTTGGCATCTAAAGAGAAAGACCCCACGATGTTGGTCTGTCCCGTGTATTCGATCCGAATGTATACCACCCTATCACGTGGTATACATTCGGATCGAATACACGGGACAGACCAACATACATACAAATCTGTCCATTATCTTTTGGAAACTATGAAGTTTCTGATTTTCCAAGCAAGTATGTGAGTACTAGCATATTTTTTAAGTCAAAAAAAATGCAAATTACGTAATCAAATATTCTCAGCAAGGTTTCCAAAAAATGCCTACTTATGGAAAATTAATAATAATTGGCACAATTTCTTAAAGGATAAATCTTTAAACTACATCCGCACGTTAAACAATTGTTTTGGTATATTGGGCATAATTTATATATTTCTGGAATTATTTATATATTTGCATCGTGGAAATACATCATCTAACATTCGCTGGATAACGTTTAGAGTATATATTCGCTCTCTGAGAATACACTAAACAAAAAAATTATAAGCATCACGACTCAGCTTCTTCAAAATTATTTTGATAAAATCATCATATTTTTAATTCTATTTCTTCTCATTACATAACGTAATCCGTATACAGACACAGAGTATATGACGTAAATAATATATACGATATTAACCTATTAGTAGGTAATGTAATGTGAGTAAGGAATAATGAACATGTGCTGGGCTTGTGGAACACGGTGTTGAAAAAGGGATTTTTATTACTATTATATCCGTTAATTCATCCATCCATATCTCAGAGCCTTATAGTTTCCACAATTTTAGATTGATATACATGAATTATGAAAGTAGATGAAAATTAAAAAAAGAGGAATTAGCAGAGGTATATGACGTATCCATATAGTAAAGGGTGCGAATTTTTGTTTTCTCACTCCCTTAAATTAAATTTTATGGACTAATCGGTATTTTTAAATAAAATTAAATGAAAAGAAAAGATTAAACCTTACAAGGTCATTTACGTATCAGCTTTCTGTTAGATCCTTTTTTTCAAAAACTATTTGACGTAGTAACTTAAAATGTGACATAATTATAAAACATATTATCCTTCATATATCTCAATACTGACACTCAAAAATATTTGTGTGGTTTAGAGGAAATTATTTTTTTTCATGTAGTTGCCTACTCTTATCTGACTGACAAATTTCGATTCACAAACACACATACACGCACACACGAAACACACAGCCACGCACACGCATGCACACACACACACGCACACACACATATGCACAAACACACGCACACACGAACACGCTTACAAGTACACGTGCACCAACACACATGCTCAAACGCGTATGTGCACGTGCACGCGCACGCACACACACACAACCGCACACATACACACACGCATACGTGCACACACGCACACGCCTACGCGTACGTGCATCCGCGGGCACGCATGCATGCACGCACACACGCACATACATACACATATGTATATATATACGTGAATATAGAATCTTATCTTATTTTTACTCCGCTATTTTTCATTAGTTCCAAATTGACGTGGAAAACTTGACAATTGTTATATTAGTGGCACCCATTTAATATACAGAGTTGCGACATAAGTTCAATTGAGATAAAAGTTGCAGTCAGCAATGTCACGACATTCTAAGCCGACTTATCACTGACATCACTGGACTAATATTAATGAAACGCATTTGTCATTGGTAAAAATCACTAATAGTCATTTTTCAGGATTTGAGCTGATAGAATAGTGAAAATAATCGAGTTTCATTTGTAATCATAGATTATAAAATTAAAAAAATGGGGTCTCTAAAATATATATTATAAAGTTCGGTGAAAAGTTATTCGTTGAAAACAAACAAAGTATTTAGAAAATGTTGTATTAAGAAATAAAGTTTAGGTGATTTTTAAAATTAATACCGGACACATACAGAGGAACACCTATGCTTCTGATAATTTTTTATTCTATGCTCCGTGAGTATTTTATAGTTTTTCTCTATTTTCGTGCTACTATTCGTGCCAATTAGAATTTTCTCGATTGATCTTCACAAAGTGGAAGAAAACCTTCAAAATTCAGTAGGTAATACCAAAAAGGCTACACGCTAAAATATATGGCATTTTGTCGTCGTCGTGATATGTTGAGTTGATTACATGGCATACGGCTTTTGACGATGCGGTGATCGGGGTTCGATTCCCGGGCGTTCGTCGAAAGGGGCTGGACTGGTGTTATCTTTGGCAGTTAGATATTGCTATCGCATCAATAAGTCCGTCATATGTGTCAATTGGATACATTAAAGTAGATAAATAAAAAAATAAATAAATTTCGCTGCGGGGCTATTATTGTCCGGTGTAGTATAAAACTACCTAAATGACATGGCTAACCCTTCACCTGTAAAGGACTTAGTCTTATGTCAGTTAAACCATTTTAAATTTATAAGCTGAAAAAAATGAGGTCAATTTTTTATCTCATAGACCTATCTGGGAAAATTTAATATCGATGAAGATTTTGAGTATTTTAATGCGTTTAAATGTCTTTAAAATGAATGTGGGATGGAGGTGGAACAAACCCAAATGTCACGCCCAAATTAGCGACACTTTACATCGAAATCTTTTAAAACTAAACAAATAATCTGCACCACCTTGATCTCGTATTAGGAAGAAAGATGGAACTGCCTACACGCTAAGTAAACTCACGATTTTCGATTTAACGAATTCGTATCTCAATTTTCCCGTTACAGTTTAACTTGAGCACGAAGAGTGTATTTCAAAAAGCTCAAAAGATACGAGGCTGCGAATTTGAAGAAGTTTGTCAATTTCCCCACTTTCCTGAAATGTCGAGGTTTATGAGAACAAAATAGAACCCGCATTATAAAAATTGGACGAGCGCACATAACAGGATAATTCTAACGAGGTCCCCAAAAAAAAAGAAAGTAGCTATGAAAGCAACTAACACTGAACTCCTTTTTTTTGCCCAATAAATGCAAGTTTTAAGTTATCCGTAACTACCGTATTTGAAGTTCTTATAATATACTCCCAAAATCAGGGGATTTTATAAATTCATAGTAAAAAGACTAATCACGTCAAGGCAACAAGATTTGAAAGTTCGATTGATGAATAAAAAATAAACAGGAATAGAATAAGTGATTTTTACCATCTTCTGAGCTAAGAATTTGGATCCAAGACAGTCCCAATTACGATAGTCACATATCTTGAGTTGTAACTTATAAATGCCAACATTTATTTATGTATCGATTTTAATGGATACAAATAACAAAGATTATATTTTTTAGATTTGATTGTATTTAAAGATTATAAATGATTATGTTTTACTTACTTTAAATGATTTTGGGTTTAATATATAAATATATATGTATATATATATATATATATATATATATATATATATATATATATATATATATATATATATAGCAGTCGTGCAGATTATTCTTTTCAAGTCAAAGTGTTATTTAAGAGCAGCAGCACTCAATTGAAAGGAATGTTCAATGAGCATGTCTAAGCAAAATATTTCAACAATATTCTATAATATGCGAAAAAGCTTATATCAGGCCAGTATCATGTATTATATATGACGCCCCCTGGAAATATTGATAGATCTCAACTCTTGTTCCTGGTATACTTTCCTTTTCCCCTACCTTAATACACATCAAAGTAGTTTCAAATTCTCGTTACACTCTTACAGTATAAATATAATATCTTTTAAATAAAAGTGTAATACGCGTTGAAACTAATCAGTCTTTGTTATAGTTTGTACCATATCTTAAATCTTAAAGTGAGGCGTAGTTTTAAAGGCCGCTATTTAAGTCGATAATAATGAATAAAATGTAGGAGTATTACGAAATATGCTTAGTAGATAAATTTAAGGTAAAAGAAATTATATATAATATTGTATAATCACTCTTATCCCATGCTTGGAAACAAATAAGTATTACTGTTATTAAAGATTGTACTGTTGTTAAAAATATGTTCAACGTTTTCAAGATTTTAAACAAAATTAAAATCCCTTATTATCCAGAAACAGAACTTCCTTTTTTGTAATTTTTCAAACAGCGTATTTGTTTTAAATTTTACAAAGAATTGGCTAAATCTTTAAATTACGTATTATTAATGTAATTATAAATTGTAGAGATGCGTTTTGAACATGAAATTTCGTAGGAGCAAAAAGTTTCTCTAAATCTCTAAGTCTGAAGTGGAGCTATCACTTTAGAAAAGATGACATCGTCGCTACAGTACACGGTGACGACTTTTATGCCTTTATAGTTGAGGTCAAATTATACGAAGAGGTAATTGAAAGGGTTGTATTAAAATCTTCGTTTGAAATATTTTTTCACTCACGTCGGACGTATACTAAAATATTAAGGACAGTTTAGGGTTTTTTGCTATGGATTTCATTAAATTTTAGTTTCTTCGGTATTTTATATTTGCTTCTTCCAAACTTCTCATATTAAAACTAAGACAAAATTAATTGCTATAAAATTCATAAACAATAATGGTTTTTGAATTTCGTAATTATGAAGTATATGTGTATTATTTTGCAATGCAATTCAAACAAAATTTAAAAAAATACCAGAACTATAATATGAAAGTCTTTGGTGAAATATATTAAAGATATATTATGTAAGTTTTCGTTGAACTATTTTAGATAATCCGAATCATAGTTTAATAATATTAATTAAACGACCGAATCGTTGTTGAACAAATATTATTAAACAACGAAGATGCACTCCTCTCAAAATTCTTATAAAAACAGCAAAAACTGCTTTCCGAAATGTTTGTGGAAGATGTCACAGTTTGAAATTATTGACGTATATTAAGTTGTCCAACGCAAGGTGAAATATTTAATTCTATATTGTTGCCTGATTTACTGACTAAACTGAAGATCTGGTAATGTTGCATTCCCGGTAAATGCAACGTATTGCAATACGGAAAACGATATTGTACTTAATACGTGTATTTAATAAACATGTTGTTATATAAATAACTCTTTATAAATTAGGAGTATAAATGAAAACATTATTTCTTAACTATAACATCGTTGAAATAAAACATATTTTACACTTTCAATAAATGTAATATGATTACCACTATATTCTTTTTTATTTACGTTTCACTCTTGTCATATTATTTTGAACAAGCAAATAACCAAAAATTATCAAAATACTTAATCGATTAACTGAGTAACAATTATATTAATCATTTATTGAACAGTTTCTTAATAAAATTCTTTAATTATACTATTAACAGAACTCCAAAAAATTGCATTGCTTTTAGATGACCGACATACACCAAATTTATTTCTAACTGTTCACTTCTCGTATAATTATAGTGAAATATTGCTTAGTTTCCATTAAAATGCCACTCCAGGAAAATTAAAACACTATTTAAAAAATAAACACAAATTAATTCGAAAGACAAGAAAATATTAAAAAATTAATATGTATTAATATAAAATGCGACTGAGATATCTTGTAATAAGTATATATTCAAATAGTTTGTCAATATTTTAACTACTGTCTCCTTTATTGATTTTTTTTGTATGTGATAATAATATTGATTCGATAAGGGTATGACAGATAAAATAAACAGTACTTCAGTATATACTTTCCTATATTCCTCTCATGATATGACGACAAAAAATTATGCGCAGTATGAAAATGGACCAAAATAACCCGGGCAAAACAAGCGATAGGTTTTGTACGAAATTTTAAATGTAAATCGAATTTAATAAAATAAGTGCAAATCCATTATGTTCGTAAGCCTCGTGGTTTATTAACGTTAAAATATTACACTATTTTAGTTTCATAAGAATAATTTATGACTGTCATGGTTGTTTTGCCCTCACTAATATTGGATTTAATTTAGATTTAATTTATTAACTTGTTTATGACAGGAAAAATACGTAATAAAATTTATTTAATCTAATAAAGGCTAATTCTATGTATTGAACAAGCATTTTATGCTTAAAATGTATTATTTGATAGCTAACGTAATATTCTATCTCTTAACTTCCTTAACTGTTTCAAACCTCCTCTCGCTTGAAACTTAATTGTATTTACAAATGGAAAGTTACAAAAATTTTATCAAATTTTAAATTTCTATTAAAAAATATCTTCTATTAGAATGCTTGGCTTGCGTTTAGCAAGACACCGAGGTGATTTTATAAATATTAATATTTCCATTTTTGTACGGAATACTAAAAGTTCAAAAAATCATCACAACAATTTATTTATATTTCTATAAATATTAGAAGGTGATGAAATAAAGTAAACGACCGACAACACAGGTGCACCGGAAATGTAGCAACACTCTTATAAGTATTCAAGAAAAGATTAAAGAGGCGTTATCTTTTTTCATAAATATTCGGTTCCTAAATAAGATAAATCAAAATACGTAATATTTAATCACGGGAAATGTCACCTCTGGCGGGTGACATTCAACCTGCCTCTGCTCCGTCAGGTGTAACCGTCATCAAGGAGCGAAGCGGACGCCCGGTAACAAAATTTGGAAAATTATTCCTGACATTGTCATTATTTCCAAGTTTTCAATTACAGAATATTTCAACACACACGGTGTTGAAATATTCTGTAATTGAAATCTTTGTTTATTAATGTGTTATAATGTTGCAAGTAACGAATTTAATGATAAGGAAAAATGGAATTCGTTCAAATGTTTCTCTGGATGTTTAATTTAAGTGAAGTTTATTTACCGTTTGTTTTATATTATGGACACTATAATTTCATTGTATATTTTATTAAATTACAATTTATGTTCAAAAATTTCAAGAAAATTGTAATATATTTGAGCAAATGTTTTGAAAATGGGAGGTACCTATAGAAACGTTCTTAATTCAAAAATTATAACCTGGCATCGCTCACTTATTTGCATATACAATTCCTAAATGAAATAAGATGACATTTAGAAAAAAACAATTGTTGCTTTTATTTGTATTGGTTATACTGTATCTAAAATACTTTGCTTATTTAATATAAGAATATATATTTAGTATGCTTATCTGTAACTGTTTATAATTATTTAAATTGTTGAGTGAGTCAACGAAGACATTTATAAATTAAAGTTTGAATCAAATATTAGTCAAAAAATTAAAAAAAATTCAAAGCCATGGTTAAATAGAAGGGTATAGGGGTGACTGGAAAAGAGGTTACTTCACTTTAAAGCTTAATGTTTCGAAAATGGGCCTAAAAATTAAAAACAATAAATGAAAGATTAAAAAAATGTTAGTGATGTCCATTCCAAGAAAATTTTATATGATGGATAATTTATAGCCCCAGTTTATATATGGGAAATACTTTTTTATTTTACTATATATTAATAAGGATGACCGTATGATTTATTTCCAAAATTTCATCCAAACAAATCTAAAATTGAAGAAGCTGTGAAGCTGTAACGGAGCTGCTTACGGAGGAACGTGAAAAAATTAGAAGGGTTCTCGTTTCATAAAATCTATAAATAATAATAAAAATATAAAATCTTCACCATAAAATTTAAGTAAATTTTTTAATCTTTAAAATATTAAAGGTAACGTGTGTTCAGTATTTAATAATAGATAATATTTACATATATATATGTATATATATATATATATATATATATATACATATATATATATATATATATATATATATATATATCTCAAAAGTAGCAAGAATTACCCATTACAAAGATTTGAAAAAATTTTAAACTATGTATTGGCAACACTTTCATTTTTTAATTCAAACACTTTTGGGAATAAAAATAAACATTGTCATTAACATTAACAGCCTGTCTCAATATGCTGCTGGATGTACATTGAAACAAACATGTATATCATGAAGATAATATCTAAAATCGCCAGACCAGGCAGGTGGGCTGGCGATATTAGTGCATAACTTCTCGAATCTGTAGCGACCGTCACTGGTCTGCGGTATTTTAGCTATGCCATTATAAACAAGACTCCAACCCCGCTCGACTAGCTGCTGGGATCGAACCAGTGTCTCCGTACGTACGTAAATATATGTATATGTATGTATACACACACACACACATATATATATATATATATATATATACATACATATATATATATATATATATTTATTTATTTAAATCTTACATCGATTGATATATGGATTGGGACATAATAAATATAACCAAAATATATTGCACTTATTTAGTCGTAAAACAAATGTTGTTTCAAATTTGTATTGTTAGATATATAGTCCAACAACAATAAATATAATATGTTAAAAGTATGATAATATAAATACGACAGGATATCTTTTATAAAATCACAAATGATCATCTAAAATGTTACATTAATTGAAATAATTTCTTAATTATTTATTTTTAAAACACTGGTTACACCCTCATAATAAATAGTACCGACCTAATTTTCGCGCCGATCAGATTAAGGGCACATAAAAATTAACGAAGAACATTTGTTTCATATCTTGTGATCATGCAGTATATTTGTACGGAGCATTTGATACCGTGATCAAGAAGGCAACATTCAAAGTCACTCAAAAATGTTAAAGTTTGATGCATTCAAAGAGTCACTTAAAAATGAAAAATTATCTTTATTTTATACGACCTTATTATGTCATCCTACATAACCTTGAGATGAGAAAAGTTGTTTACTTTCTCCACACTTTTACCGTAGTTTGCAATCAGTTTAAAATTAAAAGATCTTCAGGACCCGATGAGCATGGAGAGAAGATGAACAATTTACAAAGCCTGTTAAAGAGATTTGTATTTACAACATGATAAGCTGGCTTAAAACTATTTTATTTGTGTTTGTTACCGTCAGAAAATGTATACATAGCTGAAAATTTTAAAAGCCTTTTACAGCTGATGTTAGGTTTTCTCTTAGCCAAAGGCTAATAATAATAAAGCAATAGAGACTGTTAGGATCCGAGGTGAAAAACATCTGCCCATTTCAATCTACAACTTCAGTACTTCGGCGTAATTCCATTTTGATGAATGCATATAATAAGAGATAATTTAAATGTTGAACAGAAAATTAAACACGCATGGGACAGGATGTGATAGAATAAACAAGGACGGAAAAGTAGTCAAACAATAAACATTAACCTAATTAGTATTTAATTAATATACAAATTATTTTACCAACACGTTTATTATTTCAATTTCAGTAAAAGTTTAAAAAACATGATGACAAAGGAAATATTTAGTACGTTAGGAGCAAAGGGTATCGAAGTTTACCCTAAGCAGTTTATGACTTTTAATGTCAGTTTAAAAATTTTTTAACTTTAAAAATTTTTGTATAAAATACGTTTCTAAAATGATAAATATATGGAAATTAAAAACATTGAGTTAGAAAAAAATATTTTTATTGATGTTATTTAATCATACAAAACGCTAAAATGTAATACCTGAAATTTATCTCTTTATTTTTATCATTTTCATTAATATAAATCTTTTATTTATACTTTACGTTACAAATTATTTTCAATGTTTAAAAATATTGCTTATTTTGCAATTCAAGGTGTAAATTAAAAAAAATATGTACTTGTACCAAAAGGCGTCACCTTGATTAATCGCATATAAATATCAAAGTGTGGCATTATAGCATTTAAAACTAATTAATTAATTAGAGGAAACTGAGAGATAAACTAATATATTAATAAAGGTAATGGTTTAATTTAACATCTGCTAGGGTGACAACAACAGTCCATCTAGACGTAAATATAAATTCGAACACCTAAACTACCAACTCGTAATGTAGTGTTTCCTTGTATAACTTTTGTAACGCGTGAGCAAATTTCGATATTAGGGAGCCACTCCGATGGGTATAATATTACTTTGTTATTGAATCTACTGAAACTAATATATTAATAGAGGTAAGGGTTTTTATAACATCTGCTACGGTGACAACAACAGTCCATCTATACGTAAATATAAATTCCCATACCTAAACTTCCAACTCGTAATGTAGTGTTTCCTCTTTTGTAACGCATGGGCAAATTTCGATATTAGGGAGCCGCTCCGATGGGTGTGATTTTTATAATAACTCCTTATTATAATGCCTCACGATATTCTTGTACATTAACACATTAAGTTCAGGACAAGCACAAAGAACAGACTTTGTATTATGTATTCATGGTCGGCAAGCATATAGTCAGAATTCTCGACATATTTTTATTTTCATTTTCAAGTTAATGTATTTATGGCTAATTATATTTTATCTTACAGCATTCAATTCTTTAGGATTAATTACGTATCGCGTTTTCAAAATTATTTTATTTTGTATCTTGGATATCTTTAATATATAGTTGTTTTTGTTTTTTAAATTCTTAGTGAAAATGTTGAAAAATAAATTTTTAATATAATTTATTGCTCATTAATAATTTATAATAGCTTGTAAAATATTTTTTCCTCTTATTCAATACGTAAATTTATAGTTTCAGAGAATATTGCAGTGAAGTAGCCAGTGCATCTCATTTCTTCTTACAAGGGATTGTATATTTATTCACATATATAATGATATTAAATTAGAAAAAATTATTGAAAATAGAACTCAGTTCCGTACATTAAATTAGAATCGCGACATGTCTAAATAATTTTCGGGGTAATCAGTTAACACGAACATACTACAGAGATAATGTAAGCCGTGATATCGAACGTCCATTAGAAGATTCCGGAATCGAAGAGGGTAGGAGCGTGCGTCACGCATCATTAGGTCTAGATTTATAGCTGAAAAATGGGCAGGAACCATGTAGGAAGCCCATTTCATTCACACCGCCTTTTTTACATAAATTTTTTAGAAGAAAATGCACTGGAATATGGTGTCTCTTGACCGATGAAGAAATATTATGAAGAAGGGGATGAAGAAGAAAGAGGGGAATTTAATGATCGATTAAGAAAGGGGTAAACGTGTGTTTGTATGGGGCAATTATGTTATCAGAGATTTTTAAGTTTTATATCCAGTCTATCATATTTTTTCAGAATTGCATTAATTCATAATAACTTCTTTTCCTATTGAAGTACAAATAAAAAATTTGTTATACTGTACATAATCGTTAGGATTTACATAATAGCTAGGGAGACCTTGATAAGTGATAACAGAATTAAATTTTTTAGACCATCTTTTCAACTAATATGTCTTTTATCATCCCGGTGTACGGATATATTTTTAAAATGAAAGTAATTTTTATTGTAAGTTTAGTTTCTTAATGAAGGAGTTCATAAGTTTTACATCTCATTTTATTTTTGATTACCATAATTGATTAAGATGGCAGTCAAATTTTAAAGTTTCTTTAATCGTATTGAGAAAATTAGATTGAGCAGGTTTTACAACATTTGCTGCGGATTGCACTTTGCTTGTCGTTTTACAAAATATTTAGGTAAAATAAATGTATTTTGAGACGCACGGCGAAATCGGGGTCGCTTTTCCAAATGCAAAAGCGAGATAATATAATGTTTATTATACTGAAGCTTAGTTGTTCATTTAAAATAAAATTTGTTTCATATTTTCACACAATCTTGCGCTAAAATGTGTTTCCATACTTTTGCAGGGTAGTATTAATATAAAGGCACCGTCTTTCTTATTTTGTATAAGAACGAGAGTGCTTTTTTCGGAAATAGAAAGCAATTTCAGAGATAAGATGTTTGTGTCTGGTATTCTGACACATCTCACTTTGCTAAAAAAAAGGTAATATACTTAATATCCTACAAACATAAAAAATAAACAGACATAAAAAAGACACCAAGGTTAATATATTAAATGAACAACTAAATATAATATCATCACCCATACTTAATATCTTCTAAACATAATACAATTAGACAACATGATACATAATACTCTTCAAATTATTTCAGCCCACATACACATATAAATATAAGTATATAAAAAATAAAAAATAATTAAAAGAAATAAATAAATATAAAAAAAATATACATATATATATATATATATATATATATAAATATATATATGTATATATATATATATATATATATATATATATATATATATATATATATATGAATAAATAAAATCGGAGATATGTTGAATTAGTGGTATAACCTTGTTCTAACTTTCAGAGACCTTTGCTTTTGTATAAATATATTACCGAGAATAATTTCCATTTAATTTTATTACATACACCGGAACATTTACATTGTATAAACTTATATAATAACAACAATTGAATTTATTACCCTTACTAAAATACTAGTATATCAGATAACTCTCGGAAATATAATAAAACCTACACCGCTCCCCTATTATAAACTCACTAACACAAGCAGTGGGAAAACCCACACGAACCCGGCTTCCGCTATTGTGTTTGAAACATATAAATGCTGTTGGATGTTCCTAAAAGTTAATCTTTGCTAATAGCCCACTTGAAGACGTTGTAATACAACGAAACATAGGCCGTGGTAAAGAACTTAAAGAAAGTGGAAATAATACTACATCACGTAGTTTCATTTAATTGTGAATAATGAATTTCTACAAAATTAATGCCAAATATATTCAATATTCAATAACAATATATATTAATCAATCAGTAGTAAGAAATATTTAAGTTCTATTGGTATCATGTCTTTTCCGATGAAGGGAAATAGTTTGACCCCATATTCTATGACAAAGTGTTATAATATTCTTGTCATATTTTTTTATTAATATTGAAATATATATTCATAAGTGAAAACCAATCAGTAGGTAAAACATTACAAATGATATTAATACTTCACTAAATGCAGAAAGTTTAATAATATCATAGCAATAAAAAACAATCTTTGTATTTCCATATAATGTCAATGGAAATTTTAAGAATTTCACAACTTGAAAGAAAAAAACTGAACTTCTACTTTCAACTTGTGTTTATATATCTGTTACAACAAACATTGGTTTTCTCAGGAACTTTTTGACGAAAAAACTCGAAATTTTGAACGTTGAAAAAGCATATTATCTCAATAGTTAATATTCAAAAATATTTAGATGGAAATTTTACAGTGTAGTACTATTCAGTTCGTTTTTTTTTAATTTAGTGCTTTGTACGTAATATCAATAAAATAACAATTTAAATAAATTACAAAATTATTTCTTCCAGGATCTTATGTAGCATAGTTGTAAAGATATTGTTAAATAGTCCATAAAATAATCTTCAAATTATTTCAGCCCACATACACATGTAAATATAAGTATATAAAAAATAAAAAAAAATAAAATATGTAAATAAATAAATATAAAAGAAATACAAATATAGATAGACACATATATATATATATATATATATATATATATATATATATATATATATATGTATATATATATATATATATATATATATATATATATAAATATATGAATACATAAAACCGGAGATATGTAGAATTAGTGATATAACCTTATTCTAACTTTCAGATACCCTTGCTTTTGTATAAATATATTACCGAGAATAACTTCCATTTTACTTTATTATATACACCGGAACATTTGCATTGTATAACCTCATATAATAACAACGATTGAATTTATTACCCTCACTAAAATACTGGTATATCATATAACTCTCGGAAATATAATAAAACCTATACCGCTCCTCTACAATAAACTCACTAACACAAGCAGTGGGAAAACCCACACAAATCCGGCTTCCGCTATTGTGTTTGAAACAAATAAATGCTGTTGGATGTTCCTAAGAGTTAATATTTGCTAATAGCCCACCTGAAGATGTTGTAATACAATGAAACCTAGGTCGTGGTAAAGAACTTAAAAAAGTAGAAATAATACTACACACGTAGTCTCATTTAAATTTTATTTGGAAAGAAAATATTGACAAAAACACAGCTTATTATTAATTTTCTTAGGAAAACAGATAACCGTTTCCCTTAAGAACTATGGATAAACAAAATGGCAATAACCTCACACCAAGACTCGGACCCATTACTTGTGAAATTACGTTGGTAAGTCTTTAAAATCCTCCATCCGTCTTTAAATGTCTCTCCCTCATTGCGATGGTTCGTTGCATTATAAGCAAAGCTAAACTCCTAATATCTTCTGCACAATCTCTGCTGTTTTAAAAAAAGTATAAGAAATTCCGTCCACTATATATCATTATTACAATGCAGCGGTTAGTGAGAACGACTTTATGCAAAAATCATGCCGTTTAGAGACAAAGAAAGCAATGAAGCAAGCTAGGGAGAAGAAGCAAAATACGCGAAACATAGTGACTGCTGTACGATATAAAAATATAAATATTTAAGCGTAGAGAGCAAAATATGTAAAAGATGCCAGATAAACCTTTACGGTGTACCTAATTGATGCCAAAATATAAGGTTTCGCTTTACGTAATATATGCGTTTGTTTCGAAATTCATTGTTATAAAATAATCTTTAAAGAATTATTCAATAGCGAAATGTGGCATCAAGCGAGTTCGCGTAATATTTTTCCTTTTAGCGCAGGTAGTTGAAAGAGTGTGTAGTAAAAAGATACGTATTTTACCAATTAGTAAAGAGTGTGTATTTTACCAATTAGTAAAAGATAGGTATTTTACCAATTAGTAAAAAGATAGGTATTTTACCAATTAGTAAAAATTTACTTATTACACGTCAATTGCTTGGAAAAATTTTCGTTCCTACGTCGAGTGGCTTCCTCCATTAAAATAATTAAATAGTTGTTTCTTCTTATTAGAAAATTTATAAAAAATACTTAAGTTTTATATTAAATATTCAGGATTTCACGTCATTATTTATATAGACATTCTACGATTATAAATTCAAAATAACTTTTAAAACAATCTACTTACGGGTATATTGGATACAAGATGTGAAGTAGAATATTTGTTTATGTTATACCGAACAGGTAAATGTCATGTTTTGTAGAATGAGATAGTTTGATTTTCTATTGTAAACCTTTTCGCCCCTATATTGTTGTTATATGCGTAACTTAAGGCACACTCAACGGTTTTTAGTGAAAGTAGATTTCTGATACTACATTTGATTTGAAAACAGGGATATATTTATATGAATAAATGATTTTTTAAGTATTAAATTTAAAAACGCATATGATAACAGTTAGTACACATTCACTTGTTTAATATATATATATATATATATATATATATATATATGTATATATATATACACATATATATTTATATATACACACACATATATATATACACATATATATATATATATATATATATATATATATATACATATATATATATATATACGTATCGATCCAAATTTTTTTAGGCAAGTATTATAAAAATTGTATACTTCAAAAAGTTTGAGATAAGATTTAATCGACGAAGGTTAGTAATGACGTAATTTGTTTTTAATATCGTATGAACAATTATATTCTATTTCAGTCATGTGTTCTGATTTAATGTTTCCTTTCAAGTATAACATTGTTGTTCTTTATTATCATATGATATAAAGATTGGTAGATGTTCTTCTTTAGATTTGTGTGCATCTACCGGGAATAATTCGCCAACTCAGTGAGCAGTTACAGTATCCGTTACCCCGTCTTGAAGATCAACTTTAACAGCTTCTACGAGTTCTTCTCGCTTTTTCGTACTTATTTTTTGAAATTCGTCAGTGTTGTATCCAAGCGGCTCAGTAGTTGCTTCAATAATAAACACAGCATTTGCCATACTTAACTGATACTTATCTAATGCGGCCACTGATTTTGGAGTGATGAAATTTTATTAATATCGAACTCCATGCTCTGGTTACGGATGGCCAAATTTTCTTTTAAATCCATTATTTCAGAATCAGATAAATTGTCTTGTAGTAGTTCTTAACATAATGTTGAAGAAGTTAGGGATGAATAATATATAGTGAAACATTAAACTTTATTTACAAATTTTTTTTGACATCATTCAAACAAAATTAGAGCGTCTAAAAAAAACTTTTATTTTTTTGGGACAGCCTAATGCTAACATAAATTGGTTAACTTTTTACTGCTGTCATAAATTGGTTAATGGTCTGTAATTTAAAAATGGAAAACAAAAAAATGCTGGTCTGTTCTACACTATGATAAGTTTACATATATTTAGTTTTTGTATAATTAAGAATCCTCTTAATATATATATATATATATATATATATATATATATATATATATATATATATATATATATATATACATATATATATAAATATATATATATATATATATATGTGTATATATATATATATATATATATATATATATATATATATACATTAAGAGAATATGATATGTGTGTCTACAAATAGTCGATGTTTAAACGATTATAACTGTACCGTAAAAGAGTATATATTATAAATATAAAACGCTTTTAAATACCTACGTAATTTCGCTAAAATGTTTGTACGGGGAAGAGTCCCTATTATCCGAATGAGATATTATTCATTCAAAACTTTGCTTTCCAATTCCTTTTATTGATTTATATTAGAAATATAATTCTCCCTTTCCTTTCCTTTTTTATGCGTCGATAGAGATTTTTCCGACAGTGCGTAAATTTAGTATAGCTCGTAATAAGTTATTAATTCAGCAATCTCAGGTAAACTGTAATTTAGAAACATTGGTGGAGTTAAAAAAAAAGAACAGAAAATCGTACTAGTATATTAAATTATCAAAAGAACGCTCATAATATCTTCAATATGGTAAAGCATGTTAGATAACCTATTGAATGTGTTATATTACTACATCACTTGTGGTAGTAATAACTAAATGACATTTACTACATCACTTGTGGTAATAATAACTATATTAGGAAGACTAATAGATAACATTTTCAAGCTTGACGATAAGCCTTAATGATTTGTCAACATGTGTTCCGTGTACACTAACAAAGATAAATTAATTTGAACATTTATGTGTCTGTAGCGTTTTTATTAGCGATCGCAAATGTTAATGTTTTTTTCACTCTCAAAATATATTGCATATAAGTTTAAGTATCTTAAACTTAAGAAAATATTATGTAAAAATACCTTCGTTTTTTTACCCCTAATTTTTTTATATTTGTATTTAGCTCTCTCTAATATATATATATATATATATATATATATATATATATATATATATATATATATATATATATATATATATATATATATATATATATATATATATATATGAAAAGGAGTATAGGAAAAATATTAGAACCCAAGTAAGTTTCCAATAGAATTTTGAGATAAACTTGGTGGTGTGAAGGGTTAAACCCTAATTGGCAAATTATTTTTCAGTCAAACATAGGTAAATTTAATACCAAGCTATTTAGAAAGTTTTTTATAACAGTCCACACAAGCATAGGAAAAGTAAGCGATGTTTACCCACACTATACAAATATGAATACACATCGTTTTAAACAAAATTGTTTGTTGTTGGTCCTGACCACATGTTCTTTGTAAATTTTCAGTCCATATCTTATTTTGTTTAGAAATTAGAAACCTCTGACAAATCATAAAACAAAGAGACAGAGAGCGTTGTTAAAACAATAAAGCCCTTTGGATGCATAACCATAAAGATAAATGCGTCCAAATTTATTTATTTCCTTTATTCATTTGTGTAAAATAGATTTTAATAGCTTTAGTAATGCGGTATATTTGTGTTCTGAAATTATATAATTAGTCAATCGTAATTTACATCGACAGCTCACTTATACAGTGTAAAACCATATACTTATATAGTTCGATGTAATTAATTATTTTCGTAAAACAAATATGTTTCTTTTTTTTTAAATGCGCCACGAAATATTTACCCAGAATAAAAACTCATTATCTAAATCACAGTTCAATAAAATTACTTTCTATGATAAATGGTTTACACAGCAAGCATACTTCTTTATGTGTACAAGCCTTTATCTAACCACAATTGCGAGTAGATGGTACGCAAACGACGTCAAACCAACTTTTGTAAATGTAAAGAGATGGTATTGTTACGGAAACCATGACTTTGGAATTGTCATTGCTTTGGAAATTAATATGTTTTCATGTCTACATATGTTTATAATACACATCTATTTATCTACATATACTATTTAATTGAAATTTGTTAAGATGTTTGCCTGTGAAAATAACACAAACAAAGAAATAAACAGACAACGTATTACTTTTATTGTATCAGTGGAGATATTGTTAATCTTACATGTGGGTTTATTGTGAATCTTCTAACATACGGAAAAAACAATTATTAATGTCTATTGATGTACACGGCCATGATATACGAAGATTTGTATTATCCCTAACCATTAAAAATCTGATGGGCAATAAAAAGTAATAAAATCCTTATCAATTTATTCCGTGTTAAATTCGGCAGTTATTGAGTTTGATTTGGGTAGAATATTGATTCCGTTTTATTAACTTAGCAGTTTTTATTGTTCCCATAAATTTTCAGATTCAAATTGGAGAATTTTAATATGAAACAATTTTATTAATTTCAATTTGGCAGTATAAGTTGATAATGATTATATGTTTTGTGTGTCGAGCCTTGTCATTTGGTTGTATGTGTGTATTTTATTCACGTAAAATTTTTCATTGCTAAATAAATGGTTTTAAAATTATTACGTAAGTAAAATAGACCTACTTAAGTTAGTCTCAAGTATTTATTAATCTGTAATGCTGAAGAAAATCAATTCATTACTTTGAAGAGCGATTCACAAAGTTATACATTTCTTTCAAGATCCATTTAAATATAACTTGGATTACTCTTTTAAATTCATATGACATTATATATTGAAACGTAACTAGAATTATATAGGATTTAGTTTGACATTTAAGACTTTATAATATTTTCAAGCTGAAGACGAATTACGTTAATTAAATATCATATATTTTTTCCACACGTTGAAAACGACAGAAAATACTCATAATTTTTAAACAATCAAAAAGCTTAATCATTACTTTATTGAAACGTTATCATGCAAATCTCTTACAACATCATTTTATTAACAATTTTAGACGCATATATCCATTGTGACCCTACTTACATTCGCATAGTGAGTGTTCACTGGTTGCACATCTCACCATATTTATCTAATTCACCTGCTATCTGAATCCAAATGAACAAACTCCGAAATTGAATTCGGCCATTTATTCATCTTCAACATGCTAATAAACAATGCATCAATCTTTTAACAATATATCATCGTATACTAACAATAATCAGTTCCTGTAATGTACAAAGTCCTATGTTTGGCGAATTGTTATATGCGCATTACGAGTTGTGATAGCAACATACATATTAATGAAACGCGTGTTACTTCTATAACCATTCTTCCTATTTCCAAAATCGAAGTCACGTTAAGAAGTCTGAAAATCCATGAAATATACCTCACGCGTATCTATTTCTCAATTTTAATAGAGGAGAGATTTCTTGTCTGTGTACTGGCCAAAAATGATTTTTGTGCGATTTAACTTTTGTGCCTTCATTTATATAATGCGTTTGTAGTTATTTCAGAACTAAATTTGTACGTTAACGTTGTTGTTTACGATAAAAACCTCGGTGCATAATTAAACGAATACGTCAAATTTACTATTATTGAAGTAAAACGTCTTTACGCACGCTTGACTTGGGGAGTAAGCTGGTGAATGCGTGACGAGAGCGTTACGCAAAATGTGATCAGGCGAGGCGAACGGAAGTTGATAGGGAGATGTAAGTTAGTGAAGACAGAAAGAGAGAGAGTTACGTTTCGTATATTACTGTGGGGACAAGAGAGAGAGGTGCGAGCACACATTTTATTTCTCTCCTTCTCTCATACCCAGTTATGTTTCGTATATCTAAGACACAGTGCAAGCCTATTGTCTGTATCACACTGTAGGAGCAAGAGAGAGCAGTGCGCGCGTACATTTTCTTTCTCTCTTCCTCTCATAGCCAGTGCATGAAATATATATATATATATATATATATATATATATATATGCGAGTTTGCTAACGTTACGCGAACGGTGATTTTTTTATTATTTTGTAATTTCATTTTGTTCTTGAACAATTTTATAAATTATTATTTTGTACAATACATTAAATATTCTACGTTTAAAATGAATAAAATTGTAAATTAATTTTAAAGTTCACATTTTGTGAATTTAAAGTTTTACTTCAGTTGTGGTCTAAAGCACGCTCGTTTTTTTTATAAGGTAAGGCTGGTAGTTTAATTATATGTAAATAATTATTTAACGTAGTAAATGAAACAGAGTAAAGCTTTTCCATCGAACATTTTTAAGATACTACGAATTTAACTCTATTTACATTTATTATGTTATTTTATATTTTGTAGAATACAGAATATGAAGATGACATAATACTAGACTGATCATGGTATCCAAAAAGTAAATTAAATATTAGAGCTTCGACTACCTTTTAAACTTTAACATTTTTACAGTTCATCCATACTAACATAAGTAGTTATAGTAAGTATTTAATGGCACCGGATTAGTCAATTATATTTTTTTAAATATAGCAAACACATTGTTGAATATGTCCCTTCTCTCTCTTTATCTAAAAAAATATTTTTTTAAATTATAATTATTGAGATGATTACTTAAAGATCTGTTTCTTTCCGCCTCTGTTTCTTTCATGATTGATTAGAGCAACATTTATACTTGTATCATTTACAGTTAAATTATTAGCAGTATCGACACAACAATAAAGCATTAATTCATTTTGTTTGAAAGCTTCGAAATTCAAAACCATAGAGGAAATTTATAATTCAACAGTTCTTGTTGCTAATATTATGTATTTATTTTATTAACAGGTTTTTCGTAGAACAAGCAAAACAAAATTATGTGCAGAGGGGGAAAAGTGTATTACGTATTCAAGTACTCACACTAAGTAGATAAATCTTTAATATTTTCTTTCCAGAAAATAACTTCAGGTCAAATTAAGGGTATATATTCGTATAAGGCCATGACTAACATTTTTTACGATTTGAAACTCACGAGAAAAGTATATTGCATAAAATATAGTTACAACATTTTTAATATATTTAACTTATTACTGTTTAAACTTGGAAGGTAATGTTAAATTTATCAAAAACAACTTACAAAGAAATTTTGTTGTTTTGTTAATATGAAGGCATGTTGTAGAAAACGTAAATATTAAGAAAGGAACAACAAAATGATATCAGATTTATAAATTTTACTATGAGCCACAAATATTTAATTTATTGCCACCAAAGTTACAAAATTAGTGATTTTGTAGGAAGAAAACATTTGGATTGTTTGTTAGTTATATTATTTCTCTTTTTTAAAGTTATTGGACCCTTTTATTACATTATCTTGTTTTTTTATGATTTATAAAAACTAATTTGCTTCCAGTGAATTGCTACTAAAGTGGCTAGGCTCATTAGTCTTTTTGATTTATCTATGTATACTCCGTATAAAGTGTATAACATTTAATAACTTTTAACCTAAAAAATTAAATGGGATGTGAATGGGTCATTCAAAGAGTATTGAAAATGAAACTTATTAAGCACTAAGTGCAAATAGTAATACAAGGGTTCTGCGTACACTAAAAAATATTCAAACATTTTTATAGGTGTACAGTATTTTTACAAAAGAAAATATTTAAAAAAACTATATTTCAATATAAACTATATTTCACATACCTAATATATGTTTTGTAAGCATAAAAGAATCGTAAACTTCTCAAAAACTGTACTATTTGTAACCGTTGTTTTGATTTTTTGAGAACTTTTGGACAAACTTCTATGTACGCTATATATCATCAACTTGATTTTAGAAATTTAGCAGATGATTAAGGACATATTTGTTTGACTCTTTCCAACAATATCTCAAGAATTATCTAACATAAAATTCTGAAATATATAGTTTTGGAATCTTTGTAAGTAGATACTCATAAATATAATAAAAATTAGATATCAAAGTATTATCGGAGTAAACATTATATAATATATTCTTTCAGTTATTCTATTAAAGATAGCTCTTTACTAGATAACTCCCCTTCATATAAAGTTGCTTCTAATTTTAATAAGATAAAAATCATATTGTATTGAGTCTGGATGTCAAGTTCCTATCTTATTTCAGTTAGGAATTAAAAAGTTCTGAAAGATTATAGAACAAATGGACAAACGGACATGTAAAGAGACCGCATTGCTACAACAATAGTGTTAGATTAGAACCATTCGTTTAATTTTTTACTTGTATAAAACAAACTCTAACTTTTAGTGACAAGCTGAATCCATATACCGAAACTTTATAATTATTAGTCAACTGAAACGATATATTGAGAGCCCACTAATAAAATATCAAACTATGATATTAATATTCAATTTTAAAGGCATTGTTTTAATAAAGCAAACGTGTTTTACAATAGGCCACGAAAATATTTGCTCTGGAAAAAACATCACATTGTCTAAAACACAGAACAATAGAATTACTCGAAATGTTCGTAGAGCCAGCATAATTTTTTAAACGCAGAGAAGTCTTCATCTAGCCACAATTGTGAGTGAAGAGTATGCAAGGGACGTTAAGCCAACTGTCGTGAATGTAAAGGGACTGTCTTGTCAACATAATCCGCGACGATTGTGTTGGACGCGAATTAATACAATGTTTGTTCATGACTACATAAGTTCACAATACATACAATTCACAATATACTTGGTGCTTGGTCGGAATAGCATTTATGAGCTCTAGCCCTTCGCCAAATAGACGCATTTCATCAGCCTGGATTCTTTACAATGAGTATAAAATATTGTTCCAAATTTTGATGCGCTTTTTAAGATTAATAGTACCTTATTTTAAGATATTTTTGGTGTATGTAGTATATAATAAATGGCCGGAAGAAAAAATATTGCCTACTTCATCTTTCACAGACGCAAATTTAAAAAAATTATGTGATAGAATTACAAATTAATGATTGTTGGATTATTTTCCTTCCCTTGTGCCGTAATAACTTGCTTGCTTTTTTCTTTTTGCAAAATTTTATGATTGTAGGTTAATAGAATGTACGCTATAGGTTTTGATTTATTTGCGAGTGCTGAAGATATCAGCATAAATGGCTGGAAGAAAAAATATTGCCTATTACATCTCTTATAGGCGCATATAAAAAAAAATTATGTGATAGAATTACAAATGAAAGATTTTCGGATTTTTTCCCGTTACTTGAGCTGTACCTTGCTTTTTTACCAAATTTTATGATTCTAGGTTAACAGAAAACATTCTGTAGATTTTGATTTACTTGTGAGTGTCAAAAAAAGCCGCGTAACTGGTTGTATTTTTTTAATATTTTGAGAGTTTTTTGTAATGCGTTGACTTAGAAGCTTGATTTTTTACAGCTCCGAGCAACCGTAGACTTAAGTATTTGATATTAATTTCATTTAATAACTCCACGGATTCCTGTGAATAGGATAGAATTCACTTCCTTGTCCGTCTATCTGTCTGTCAATAGTGTCTTAAAAGACAGATAGACGGACAAGGAAGTGAATTCTATAAGGATTCCTTTTTGCTTTTTGTTTTACCATTTGCTCTCTCTATCATTTTTTCTCTCTCAATTATTTCTGAGAAAAATGTGGACATATGTTAAAGAGACACTGATAACTTCCTTAGAAACCGTTCGACGATACTTGAATAAAAAGAGTTCCGTTTTTACTTTATTTCTTTCTTTTTAGGTAGGAATCGCTACAAAGAAAATAATATGGATTTAACCTAATATCTGTATTGAGGAAATTGAGATTGTCAAATAGTCATAAAACTTTAATATAGTCTTACAAAATTGGTTTATTACACGAATATTTATTATTTTTATTACTAAGTTGCATCGAAGAGCACATACAGACATATAAAAATTGTGTGGAAATGAAAATTACTTCTTCGCAATCAATAAATTTTCTCGAGTCTTTAATCGATATTTCCATTTGATGCCAATTATATGGTATCTGTTAGAAATCACTGGCAGGTTCTGAGCCGAAAGACCACACCTGAGTGATTTCGTAAAGTTTCCAGTTCTTGACTTTTGATTTGCGAAATAATGAAAAATTTGTGAAATTTTGAACGGATACGTATAAACATACGGTATTAGAATTAATCATGTCAATGTTTGGAAGTGTTATTTTAATATAATTATTACTGGTACTGTACTGGTAAATTAACTATAAAATACTACAAAATATACATATGCATGTAAATATTGGCTGGATATTAATAAGAAAGTGCTAAAGTTAGATCTTATTTCATTTGATATGGGCTTTTACATTGCAATATATTTTTGTCAGTGGTAAAAAATATTTTAGTTTTTAGTTTCAATTAGGTAAGCAAATTTCTAAAAGGATAAGCTAATAATAATAATTTTAATTTTAATTAAGTACCATTATTTTCACTTTTAATTCTTTTTGTTTTAAGTTCATATTCTATTTCGTTTATAAATAAATTGTTTACAGTATTAGGAGAGTAAAATAAAACCGCTTTTAGTCAATCTCGGCTATTATATATTATTATATTTATTGCGACTAATTATTTTGAAGCACGATTCCCAAATTTACAAGTTTTTTTTTCAGAAACTATTTTTACAATATTTCGTTTAATTAATTTTAAAACGACTTACATTAATATTTTTAATTCATGTGATAGTATTTTTAGTTGGGTATAACTAATCTTTTATAGTATCTACATAGTTTGGCATTTCAGACTGTAATAAAGATAATTATAATATTTTAACCAGAAAGACGGTTTAGGTACACGAATGATTTTTCTTTGCATATAAAAGAAGAGAAATTAGCATCCCTTTGGGGTAATACAAAGAGAACAAACCTTAACCTTATGATAAAATGGCATTAAAATTTGTTATAAAGGACATTTCAATAAATTTACCGACACGCATATATCGGAACCAAGCTTCTATTTGCATGACGAATTTCCTTTAGCGAAACATCTAACTATAATTATTCAATTCATCTGCTCCAATTTAGTTTTCTTTTCACCTGCGTCTTGCTGAAAAATATTGTGCCTATCTTTTCACAAGAATTATCGCGCACTATTAATAAGCATTTTCATATTAAGTGCGGTGTTTGGTGATTTTTGATGAGTGCAATGCACCTTATGACTAAAACATGCATTTCAATGAGTCACATATGACTTTCATAATAAGGTAATCGCCTTTTTAATTTCAAAAACAAAAGTCTTATTTACAAGTCTGGACTGCAACTGAACGAAAATTAAATAAAATACCGAACGCATACTTATTTTAAAATTATAGTTGAATTTACCGTTATTAAAAACGTCGCTAAAGCCTGATGGATCCATTGTAAGTAGTTAAATGTATCATACTCATGAGTCTATTATTGAAAGAGAAACATCTTAACGCAACTTCGGATTATGTACAAAAAACATAATTTGGAGTTTAATGTAAGCTAACAGATCAACTTACTTTTTCAGTTTATTCACTCTAGTCTTTCCTCCATTAATCTTTAGATTACTTCTAAACTCTATGAATTTTTCCAAAAAAGGTACTTTAGCGAAATTACTATAAGCTATAGACGCAAATGCCTAAAAATTACAGCTTAGAGCAAAACTGTCCTACCGATCCATACGCCCTCAATATAATAAGCTAATTTCCTTTTTCAACTCTAAAAATAAAAACTTTTTATACAACTAGCGAATATTCTTAATTGTCCTCTTGATATCCTGCACAAAATTTCAGGTAAAAATTGTGGATGGGTAGAAATGTTTCATTTACGCATATGTACATAATACCCTTGCTGTGTGGTCTTTCAGCAAGTCTTTCCTTCGTTTCTCGATTTTGATAAGGCACTTGCTATATTTTCTAAGCAAGGACGAAAAACGTTGGTTTTTTCATAATATTATCTTATTTATTACCTTTAATGTACTGATATATGAGATGTACTAATTACTATTTATCAATAGATTCAATAGACGGTGTGTAAGAAAAAATTCTCATTTAAAAGCTTTCCTCTAAAATAATTTTAATAAACTTTTCAGAACCATTAGTAAACCAAAGTTATTTTTAAACTTTTTTAAATATTAAAGATTTGGACAAATAATCTCAAATAACTATTTTAACTGCTGAATTTCTAGTAAAACGTCAATTTTATTATTAAAAAGTATTTCTAACAAATTTATTAATTAAAAACATGAATCATTTTCATATATTTAGTTTAGTTACTCGCGTGTGTAGTATTTGGATATCAGTGTGAATAAAATAAATAAGGTAGAATCCCTTCACATATTTTAAATTTTTTTTCAGTTAATTTTTTTTTGTAAATGATTAGACTAATCTACATATTTAGTGTCTTTTCAATATGCTAAAGGACATACCAGTTTTTCAAAATCTTTAACTACCGTAATCTTTATTACTACTAACGTCCGCGTAGTCATTATTACCAAAATATGATTTCGCCCTCGAGAAAAATAATTTTACCTTCTTTTATTTCTTAAAACTTCTATTATCTTACATACTGATCTACGGAGTAAATGAGATGTCGACTTATCTCGTATTACGATTAAACGATACAATATTCTGACTGTGTTTGTAGTAGTGGAATCTCGAATAGGGTAATGTTGGAATTTTTCGTATAAGGAAAACCTGAAATTATCCTTTTTAAATATTATGAATCTTAAGACCTTTTTTTTTACAATAACAATACAAACAATCCTATTTGCCATTAAACAGGAGGTGGAAGATCCAAAACGTTCAATCAAACTAACAACATTAAATTAATTTAATTTCAAATCATTGAAGTGTACCATGATTTTTCTTCTTAAATATCGTAACTCTAATTCTAATAAAACTGCCCTAAGTAAATTTACCCAACAAATCAAAAACCAAGCGCATGACATTTAACAAAGGAATCGTAAATTAGAGCAAAACTAACCATCACACCGATTCACATACGACCTGCACAATAAACTGATCTCCATCCGCATCTTCAAACCTTACTGGCTCAATGTTTGTGATTACCGGCTTTACATCCCGCGTGAAGTTCAGACTAAATTAAAAATAGTTGTGGCTGAGTTGAGATTTTTCACACATAATATACTCGCTGTATGTTTACTTCTGCAAGTCAATACCTTATTTTTTATTCAAGTAACGCGGTTGCTGTTGTTTCGTCAGCAACACTGTATCTTTGAAAAATACATTGGTTTCTAAGACGAAAAAGGTATGAGCATAATGTAGGCAGTACTTCGAAGTGATTTCTGTTGTTGTGTAGTAAATAATACAACAGAAGAATTCAACATTATTTCAAACCTAATGGTGTATTTACAACAGAAGAATTCAAAATTATTTCACACCTAATGGAACATTTTGGAGTCTTTATGGTAACTTTTTATAATTAATACTATTGTAGCTTTGTGTCTTTGTATAATTATTGAGGGTTAGCCTTTAATCTTAACAACATTCAATACTGTTTGCGTCTATAAACATTAATGTTCATAGTTCCTATCGCTATAGGAATTTAATGAAATACGACTTGTTATTTGTATTTTTTGCATTGGTATACTTTTTAGGGGATTATGAAGTGTGTTTGCTTTGTCATTGAAGTTAATCAATTGCTCAGATACTATTGCTGTCTATCACACAGTTACACTGATCAACTACATTTGTTGCATTTTACATATATTTCGTATCTTACACAGCCGTTTTTCCATATCCCTTTTGTAAGCTGGGGGACGAATTATAATCATCCTTAATCCAATAAAGTCTCTGATTTATATTTCTATTATGTATCATTAACTTATATTTATAAAATGTATGTGGTTACGACGCGCCTTGGAATTGATAACTTTTTATATATTGTTATTCTGAAAGGGACAAAATATTTCAGTAACAAAAGGAAGATAGTTTTATTTACATAAAATACACAAGGTGGATTTAACCGTTCGGTATTAAATAAATCCTCATATGCCATATGACCTTCCTCAACCGTACACTAAAAATAAATTAACAAAATTTAGTAGGTTAGTTACAGTAATAGTTTTAAGTGGTTTGTAATTTCAAACACAATGTATGTAATTTCAAATACTCCGCACTGCTTTGCTACCTTTTATATTAAAGTGTTATTTAATTTGTTGAAAAAAAAATCGTTCTTTTTTTTGGCGAAATTGTTTACTTAACTATTATAAAAATATTTATGACAATAATGAATGGGTTTTTATTCAATGTTGAATGGTCTAATCCACGTGGAATATTTTTATTCTGAAGTATATGTGTGACGTACCGGTACTAAGGAATACATTGTGCATTGCCTCAGTATTATTGTGAAATAGATTTTATTAATATCACTATAATTTATTTTAATGTATCTCAGGCCTGATCATAACCGGTGCAGTGTGAAAAGCAATTGAATTTATCTTTCAAAGCAATTGCTTAACAAACTTTAAACCTAACATTTATATATTCGTTTTATTTCCAGTTTTCTCGGTCAGATCTCTGAGGCCACGTTACAAATAGATGGAGTTTTGTGACGAGCATAAGTTTCACACTCTCTTCCTGTTGTAAAATTTCTTAAGAAATTCTCAAAGACTCTCTCATAATTTTGCAAGATTTTTGCTCTTGATGTGCATTGCCTAGGTATAAGAAACTTAATACATTTTTATCCCCAAACACACTACTCGTTTTAATGTTTTTGATTTTTAATGTTGTTATCAACATTTAATCGAATAATTAATCATTTAATAACTTTTACTGTTATAAAAATTAGTTAATTATATTTAGTCGATTTGATTTTGACTTATAGTTCACTATATCGTAGAGAAAATATTTCATTGTCCTAAAATCTATATGTCCAGAAAGAATTTACAAAATATTTAAATAATTAAATGAATCGTATTTATACTGTGATCGCAGTGGTGCGTTAAGTTGATCACATGGCATTTGTCCTTTGAAGCTCAGCACACTGCGGGGACCAGGCTCATCGAGTGGGGTGGACTGTTGTTCTGGTTGGGTGTATGAGATTTCTCTCGTAGCAATAAGTCCGTCATATTCAACATACTTGTGTATGTTGAAGTACATAAATAAACATAACAAATAAAAATATTTTCGTAAGACAACCGAAGGCGTATTATAACATTCATTAAATACACTTTCGGTGACATTCAATTTCACTTTCATTAATAACCTCTGCGCAAAAAAAGCTACATTCGAGGGAAACTGATGGGCTCAAACAATACGCATCTTCCATATGTAGAGATGAATACATGGGGAATCGTAAGGCTTTATTAATTAAGAATTAGGAGATGTGGAAAATTAAACATTGCAGATCTCCCTTAAGGTTTATATAATAAGCTAAACATCCTCCACATCTCCAAAGTGCGAGCCCGTTGATAATTCCTATCCCTTACATTTACTATTGCCGGTTTTACATCCGGCGCGCGGTCTTGCTTCACGGTTTTGCGTAATTGTGGTCTGGTGGAGATGTTTCGTCTGGTTATGGGCAAAATATACTCACTGCGTGAGTCACCCCGTAATATTTTCCTTCATTTAATCAATAGGGTTTGTCTTATTTCTGTAGTGAGTTTGAGAATTCATGGCGTATATTGCAAGTTAAACAAAAGTATGCGGTTTTAATTATAATTATGTTTTTTAGTTAGAAGATTTTTTTCGTGTTATATAGTAGGAAAACCAATATTGCTCTGATATTGGATGTCTACTTCAATACTTAATATAATAAGTGATGTTGAATATATTTGGCGTTAATTTTGTAGAAATTCATTATTCACAATTAAATGAAACTACGTGATGTAGTATTATTTCTACTATCTTTAATTTCTTTACCACGACCTAGGTTTCGTTGTATTACAATATCTTCAGGTGGGATATTAGCAAAGATGATATCTATACCTGAAGATGTTGTAATACAACGAAACCTAGGTCGTGGTAAAGAAATTAAAGATAGTAGAAATAATACTACATCACGTAGTTTCATTTAATTGTGAATAATAAGTGATGGTTTTAGAGTATTAAATATTTCGAGAAAATAGAAATAAAACAAGGTGATTTTAGATATTTGCGGGATGTAAGGTACATTTTTATTCAGTTCTTGTTAATGAGGTAAATATTATATAAATATTTTTATTTACAATATATGCATATGTTACCATTTTTATAGAGTAACATGTATTTTAAAGTCCATTGAAAGTCGCAAGGGAAAAGGTATTGATGGCTTGTTGATGAACTATCGTAAGTTATTCGGCTCTTGGTTTCACGAAATTTATAAAGATTTTGCAGCAATTATTTTCTTTTCTTCTTTTAAGGACGCCTCTCCAATTAGTAAAACTTGGCAGTCAGCTTTGCATATTTGGTCTTCTGCTTGGCAAGGTAAAATAGTTGGGCGGCACTCGTAATTCTCTTTCATTCTCGGATTTTACGGTACCGTGAATTTCTCTATGATTGGTTTTCCTTCTCCCAGCTACTTTTCCCTTCATTATTAGTTGCAAATTACCTAAAGCCGCATACTTGTCACATAAGCTCATGAGTGAGCATAACGACAGACATGAGGCTTTACGTCGTTTGGTGGTTTTAAAAATCTTATGTTTCTAGCAAATCCATCGATCCACAGAACCTTATTATCGGTGAATTCCTGAGTTCAAAATGTAGACGTGCATCTGAGACCTTCCTTAATAGACCAGGTCTCGCATCCGTATAAAAGTATTGGCCAGATGTAGCACCGGATAAAATGAATTTGATGTGGGATTTTAAGGTACTGCGGGTAATTTCGATGTGAGTTTTGATTCCCATCTCATTGCAAAATTTTGAGTAACCCAGGTAGCAAGATATTTATATTCATACACCTGTTCTATTTTTTGACCAGAAAAGAAAAAGAAAGCATGCAAAGCATTACTTTTTAGATTAAAATCTAAAAAGTAATCGACAATTTGATAAGATATTGTTTATAGACACGTAAAGGATTGGAAAAATTAGTTTTCACTTTAGGCGTCGCATAGCTTGCTACAAATTTTACCTGCAAGTTAATTTCTCCGAAAGACTCGGAGTTGCCTAATGAAATAAAATTGTAAAAAATTAAAATAGAAGAGTTTCAGAATAAAGCACGCAGGATAAAAATTAAACTCTGCAAAATGAATCTAATGCCAGATGATTTATCTCTTAAAGGTTTAATAATAGAGGCGAATAGTCAAAAGTTTCCAATGTCTTTAAAGGCACTCCATGGAATTGTTTAATAGCATTTAATTTTTTGTTTATTTTATCATTGTAGAATAATTTTTAAATAAGTTTAATTTGTTCTTAGACCTGGCATTCATTATAATACCTCTTCTTTGAATTTTTTTTAAACACCGGAATATAATTAGGTTTATCTTTTAAACTTGTTTCGGTTAACTTAAATCAACAATATCAAGGGACTCGCACTTGGTCAAATTTCCAAATGTATAGTTAAATTAAGTTTTGTAACTAAATATTTGTCTTATGATTTTCGTAAATGAATTAGTATAAAATTATTATTGATTAAAGTTGATGTCGTAAGGAGGTTGCGTTTATCGGTTGAAGGGATTTTACTTTCTTTTAAAGGGAAAAATACTTCTTATTATATGGTAAATTGGTGTATATCAGATCATCAGTATTGCCTACTATATGAGTTGGGTGAATATGTTTCTAAATTGACTTTAATTAACGTAGGAATGTAACAACTGTGAAACATACGCAATATTAAACGATTCCACTCTCTATAAGCAAAGATTCCTAATTCGTACATTTTTGAGGTGTTTCCATTTTCAAAAATGAGGGAAAATATTTTTGATTTAAAATTAATCGAAAATGTTTATAAGGTCACGAAGTTACGTGACAAAGTTTCCTTTTGAGAATGTATGAAACTTAAAGTGCTATATAATTTTTTTTAAACTGAAGTTTGCATCATTTTTCCACAAGGACTTAGATTGAATATACATACGTTATATATATACAAATTAATCGTATATTATTAATTATAATAAAGTAAACATAGCTAATGAGATCGATAAATATTTCACAATAGTGAATATATGTTATATTGATGACTATTTCGACAAACGGTGAAATCTGTATAACTTACAAAAACAGAATTGCCCATTTAAAGCACTCAATACGGACTCTCTTAAAGCAAAGCTTTGAACTCAAACTTTCCATTCCCATTAAGTTGCCCATTTAAAGCAATGCTTTGAACTCAGACCTATATGTGAAATTTGATTTAGAGCCAATAAAATATTTATATCTAACCTTCTATCGTAAAAATTTGTAATTTTTATTCTCGTACCATATTATTACGTTTGGACAAAATTGTGAGTTACAATATTAGATGTACCTAAGTACGAGGACATAAATATTGACCTAAGTTTATATGCATATATAATATAATTTCTAAAGATTTTTAATATTAAACAATTAGGCAATTTCATTGTCAAGGTGTGATTCATTTTTATTATTTATTACTTTTGTTTAAATATGAATACAGAGAATGGTTCAGGTGTCATAGTTCGATCCATATTGCAGAAGATCTCTTTAAAAATATAAGATATTTCAACAAAACTAAAGAATACATATTATTTTAGTGAAATTTGTCACAATAGTTTATATTAATTTTCTACTGCAACTTCATCTACGTAAATATTGATTTATGACCAAAATTAACATTCCGTAAGTGGTGTGTTAAGGTTATTGGTATCGTTTGGTAAGAGTACAAATTATAGGTTACTATAATGATAACGGTGACAATGGTGGCTGAATTTCTCAATAAACGCAGACGTACATCAACGATGTGTGCTCTCTTTATGTATCCTTTTGGGTAGGCGCAACTGTCGAGGTACACATCTGCTTCACATCGCGTTGCTGACATAACCTGTGTACGACGTATGAATATCGATATAACCAAAGTTTGGCCAAAACTGAAAATCTAAAATCTTTTTGAAATCGTATGATGGTAACGTTTTAATAAAAAGTGATAAATATTGCGCAGTATAGCAGTTCAGTTGCCATCGTCCTTTTAGTGACTAAACTCTTCAGTAATTTTAACAGTTTTTAAGGTGACACGTGTTTGGTCTAGTTCTTTAATAATTTTATGAAATTGTAGTAGTGAGTAAATGTTACGTACTATATTTTACAACTATTTAATATAACTTATAAAGAAATATTACAATATTTATTCAAATTTCATTTATGAATTAGAATTTTTTATGGGTCGAGCCATGGCGATCAAAATAATTTGTGATAAACTACAATTAAACTATTCCTTTAATTATTTTTAGTATACGATTTGAATCAAGTATTTGTCATTTTCTTTACTATTTTTTGCTCATTTGCTGCAGAAGCCTTAAGACTATAAAATATTTTTGTTTATTTTTCCATATACTTGTGTTACCGGTAAACCTGTAAGCAGAAAACACATATACTATCCTATTAGATTGGTAGATTTTAAGTTTGAACATATAGAAAATAAATTAGTGAATATCACCAAAGACAATATTAAAATAACAATCATCTTATACAGAATTACTTAGCCACTTAATCAATATACCATGACTATAATTTTGAATGAACTTCAAGTCATCTTAGTTTCGACGATATTAATATTATAATTTATTTTAAAATCTACCCTCGACGTTGGGTATACCTATATCATTCTATAAATCGTTTTAAACTCCTTTTTATCTTTTTCATTATATAAGCTAACGTCGAAGAACAGTTGAACCTCATACGCGTATAATTAAATAATATTCTGAAGCAATTTTATTTAATACATAGTTCAGATAACGATGAAACGTAAGAGAATTAATAACTTATAACAGTTAAAAAAATATACATTTAAAAAAATAATCAACTGATTCGTAGTTTCGAATTAAATGCCATTGTACCTTCTTTCGGTTATTGTCATTTCATGCCCGGTTTCGATGACATTTACTGCGGTTGGGCAATGCGATTTTTTAAGAGTTTCTCTGGTCTCCGTTTTAAATGTAAAGCAAAATTTCAAACAAAAATGGACCTCGTGTAACAATAACGAGAATCAATCTCCTGAAAAATACAACGACACCTGGCATCCAGCAGAAGGTTAGATCAAGCAAAGTTTTTCACGAGTGCCTGAGCTAATTGTCGAAACACCAAGATTCCCTATCTTATATAATATGCTAATAGTTTACCCCTGTTTTTGTAGAATATAAAAAATTAAACTTCACTCTAATCCGAAACTGACGTATATGCGCATATCTGAAACCTGCGCTAAAACTGAACTCCAGTCCTAGCTCTATCATACCGTATCAATATAGTGCAAATATTAAGATCTTTTAATAATATGAACCGAAACTGAGCGAATTAACTTGGACCTCTATAAATGGGGCTATGTTACTTCACACTAAGTACAATTGAATCGAAATTTCATAAACCAATATGTCTGTGCTTACCATAAATTTCAGAGATCAATCGTTTTTTCAAGGCTGTTCAGCAATATTAGCGACGAGAATAAAATTTGTGTTGCAAAATTCAGTAACTTCACTCCCATAGTTTTTTAGATAAATTAGAAAACGTAATAAATAAACTTGAAAAACCAAGCATAGATTTTGAAAAAATCTCTAATGTCCAATGGTGCCACGATCCACATAAAATTCATTCTTATACATATTATTGTATATTATTAATTCTGTAACGCATTACCTATTGATAAATTATTAGAACGAGCTGCTGAGGTATAAAATAAACATGTTCAACAGAACCGAATAGATTATGCTCGAAAATTTGATTCCGCAAAAGAAAATTGCAATAAGAATATTCTAAATAGACTTATTAATTTCAAAACCAGTATTAAGTAGTATGGTT
Source organism: Druceiella hillmani (assembly GCA_039881145.1). NCBI lineage: Eukaryota > Metazoa > Arthropoda > Insecta > Lepidoptera > Hepialidae > Druceiella > Druceiella hillmani. The sequence goes on along the minus strand of JAYKKI010000014.1, from coordinate 33,940,571 downwards.
AAAAAAAAGCAGTCTTCATGTTCCACTAAATCTTTGAAAATGTAACAAGACCAGTTTATAAACTGAGTCACTTGTGTTAGGAGAGAAAACAGATGAAATGTCTGCTTTCTCTCCTAACACATCCATGACATGTACTATTGCAAATTCTGTTCAAAGCCAAATAATTAATTTTTTTATGACTTTTCATAATTTTACAACAAAAATATTTCCTAATACTTTAGAATAATAAAACCACATAAAATTATTTTGACTAAGTTTTGAAGTCAAATATTCCTACGTTCGATGTTTACTTATATATAACGAATAGAGTGAACCACTTGAATTTTGTCCTTTGTACTGTTAGTGCGTAATGGGAATGTGGAATTTTATGAAATATTATATATTTATTTTTAACAGGTGTACAAGAGGTGAAGGTTTTATAAATTGTAATTAGCAAGTACGATTTTGTTTAATTATTTACTTAGCAACCAAAAATAATAAAGTGTCATAATTATATTTTGTACCGATATTCCATAAAAATATTTATAAACAATTTCTATTTTTGTATGAAGTTTTTATCAAGGGATACGAATATGATTCCCCATCCGGGAGCAATCTTAGCATAAGATATATCACAATGTAATAAACCTTGTGTCCTTTTCCAAGTGTGATGTTATCTTGAGGCCAAATTGTATTGCAATTGGTTTAGTACGTCAGTCGCGAACGTAGAACGTAACAAAAATAACAAACCACTTTAGAATTTTCAATATTAATGTAGATTTTAATAAACTACAGGCATTCGTTTTTTTTTATCTTGTACATTTATTTTGTTTTAACTTGAATTGAATTTCAACTGTGATCTCTTTCATATGACTAAATTAAGGCTATGACCTAATGAATACTTTCAGCGTGGATATTGGTACGTTAAGGAGTCTGCTTTCAATGATTGATATCAACCCTTGACGGGACCTTTCGACAAACAAATGGTTTCGTTTATTATAAATGTTTGCTTTTGAGGTACAAATTATATGGGTTTCCTTTTGAGCTAACGAAAGCCTAAAAATCTATCAAGCATGAGAAAAACTCGAAATAAGTGGATTCCATACATATTTAGGCACTTATATAATTTAAGCGTACATAATATTTCGATTAACCTATTTTCAAATTCTCTTCAACGTAGCTATATTGTTGCTACATAATTCACAGGCGTAAAAACACGGTGCATATTTCATAACTTATAAAATCTAGGATAATAGCTACAGTTTTTATGTCCTCTTCTAGCCAAATGTAACCAGATTTTTTTTGTTTTTTCATGAATTTTGGAAGAGAAGTTCCGGAAATAAAGGGGAAGGGGGAGGGATTCAATGCTCTATTTTCACTTATTCTTTAAAAATGCCTTTTTAAATATGCAGTTTATAATTATGGAAAATAATTTTGCAATCCATATAATAAAAAATTCATATAAGGCTTCCTAAAATATCACGAATATTTTCAAGTAAAACTTCAAGCTGCTACGTCAAAGGGTTTTTGAGAAAAATGACTTTAATGGACATAATGAGGGAGTGATTTAAAAGGGTTCTACTTTTTTGTTTTGAGTTACCTCAAATCCTAAAAAACCGAGACACCTATTCTTGCAAATCACGTTATGTTATTTGAAACAGCTCGTTTTGTCATTGGCAATGGCCAATTATGATTTGTTAAATATAATATTAAAGGGCAGATTAAATGGTGGAAATTTTAACTTAATTTTCATTACACATTAGAAAATAATTTAATTTATCGTCTAATATAATTAATTCCGCCGAGATTTTATTGTTCAATAATATTTTTCCCCGAATTCAATTGGATTTTTTTCTCAAGAATACTGCATTTAATTTTTATGCCAAAAATTGCAATTACACATTTTACAAGTAGGTAAATGACCCAAACGTTCTATCCCCCACTGAAGGAACAATTTGAGGGATTAAATGTAAAATGCTTTGGTGTTTCTTTGTAATCCTCATATGATAAAAATAATTTCAGATGTGACAATTTCTATCGTTTTTCCAGGAACGCATTTATAACAATTATAAAATATAAGAAGCTGCCTTGGAAAGGTTTATTTTTGTACCCGCTATTTTCTTATTTATGCAAATGAATAAGGGATCAGTTCATTTTTTATCAATAAAACAATCGTTTAAAAATAATGTCTACTGTTTTTCTGCAAGTGTTTGTTTTTATACGTGCTAAATGTAGCGGGATTAATTTTGTATTAATGATAGAAGGGACGGTAACATTTAAAATAATATTCTAGAGTATTTTCTTTATTTAATAATTTAAGAAATAAAGACTTGAATAATTTAAAATTAAGGAAGTTATTTATATTCAATTTCGAAAGGATGTAGTTTCCTATTTCCCAAATGCCTGCTCGCACATATATAACACACATATGCATATCTAAGAGTGTGTGTGTGTTTGCGCATGTGTTTTGATAAATATAGTCTTCTCTTGGTTTTACTCCGTAATTTTTCACAAGGTTGACCTTATCATACAATTGGTAGCTTTGCGACTTAAATTCGATTGAACTAAAAGGTCAAGGTCAGGTGTTACGACATTGTAAGGCGACTTATCTAGACTTATTGGACTGATATTAATGAAAGTATATGTCCTTGGTGAAAACCACGCTTTCAGGTCAAATATCTTCCAAACAGTATAGAAAGACATTTCTCAGGATTTGAACTGACAGAATAGCGCGAATAAAAATGTTTCATTTGTAATCATAGCTTATATAATTTAAAAAATGGGGGCTCTAAGGCTTATATAATAAAGAGCTTTGAAGACGAAAATTTAAATTGTTTTATATTCCTTCTGTCTCTTGATTCTAAATATATGTTCTAGTCCTAATATCCGAATATCTTTTCTTAATTATTATTAATAATCTGTTATAATTAATTAATTTATTATTAAACTACTTATTATGGATCTAGAGACAGACAAGTTTGTTTATTTAACCATTTACATTCGTAAAGCTTGTAGTAATAAGTAATCTATAAATTCAAAGTGAATAAAATATGTAAATAATTTTTTGTCTATGGTTAAGTACTGAAAGAAACCTAAACGAATTCACCATTTTACGTGTATGTTTTGGTCGCTTAATGCAATATTGACGTCACTTTCGTGTATTATTTTGATTGCCTTCATATATCATAGATTACATTAATGATCATTAAAACAGAACTACGATACCTACTAAAATGTCTGCTGAAAAATAGTGTCATGTGTTAGAAAAGGAGCTTAATGTGGATTTGAACAATATATACGTAGCTTCGGATCTACTCACGTCCGATTAGCACCATGATATTAATTTTAATTTAAATAATTTTTTTTAATATATTAATTGCTTATTAGTATTTTAATAAACATTAAAAGGAACTACCAAACAGGTTTAAACTAATAGCCAGTAAGAATAAAACACCAAGTCTTTGTTTCCCAGTTAACATAATATTTATGTGCTCAGTACAAGAGCTCAATAAAATGTCACTCTGTGTATAAATTTTTTGAGTTTATTCAATTTGGGTAATAGTCTTATTTACAACATATGTATGTTGCAAGTTATAATAACATTAATAAGAAATGTTGATTGGCTATTGACATTTCTAACAGCCGAGTTATGACTCTTTCCGTAAAATTAAAAGTCAGAAATATAAATCAGATTCGCGTTCTCTGAATTAATATTTTTAAGGCTTCCTTAACGATGAACACTTGCAGTAATTGTAATACATCTAATTTTCTTGCTATAACTAAAAATAGCGTTACACACGTTACACTTAATGCTGTCTCCTTCATTGCGTTTGCTACATACATGTAGACGATGTAGGTTTTTTTCATGTAGTCACTACGACAATATATTTTCAACGTTGCTGAAAATCCGCTATATACTGCTACGACAGGCGGGGATAATAGAAGTACAGTTGATTACACCAAAATGTCTACGTGGTTCAAAGTAAATTAGATACACCCAATTGAGTAAAGAACCTGTGGTAGATAATCCATAATTATGAAAAAATATTTAATTTATTTTCCATTTCAAATTCATGCTACTAAATTGAAACTATCAGTAAGTCGACAACGACTTTTTATCTCCTGCATTTACAACAATTAAGATACAGACAAAAACATATAAATAAATAATCAAATTACGTAATCATATATTACCATAATTACAAATGATTAAAGTAATGATAAATATTGAAAAATTATATACTTATATTGAGAATTTATGATCAGTATCAGAAAGTTGTTTTTTTTTAGATAAATCGAACCAAATGCATAAACAGGTTGCAGATGTAAATACCACCAAGCCGCAAAGTACACAGTGCTCTGAAAATACCGATGAAAACAGTGAAAATCATTTTTCGAAATTTTATAATGTATTGAGCCTATGAACGTTTGACACTATAGACTTATTTTTAATTGTCTTTTAAAGAGGTACATATATAATCTTTTATTTTTGGTTGATTTAGTAATAAATTGTAGATTTGGTAATGTTCAAGTATTTCATTACTGAAACGATATTTTGTGTAATAAATATCATATTTATATCAATATTGTAGTATGTAAATATATTGTTATATAAGTAGGAACCTAAAAAGTTAGACGGTAACTGAGAATATAATTCCTTAACTATCAACTTGATATAGAAAAATACATTTCACCTTTTTAAAAAATTTGTATCAAAAATATGATACAAATTTAATTCCCTTTTATTCGAGATTATAAGAATAAACTACATATACAGGTCATTTTTAATGTGACATTTTGTATAATCAAGTATTAGAGTATTATCCGTATCTAAAAGATTAAAAGTGTGATCAATTATAATCATTGTTTCTTCAACTATTTCTGAATTATTATTCTACGTTATACTTTTTAAATAACCCCGAAAATTGCATTTTTACGTCCTTCACCATACACCACATTTATTTCAACCCATTCACCTCGCGTGTAAAAACGGTGCAATGCTGCTTAGTTTCATTAAAATATAATGCAGAAAAATATGAAACACAATTCTGTACACATATCAAACCTAGATCAAAATACAAGAAAGTGCGAAACAATTCATAGATACGGTATAAACAAAATGAGATAGAGATGTTTAATGATAAATAAGTGATCAGATAGTTTGTTACTTTGGTCTCTTTTGCTGATTATTTTTTTGCATATGATAATAATATACACTTTATAATGGTGTGACTGATAAACAGATGCTGAAATACTGAGCGAAGAATTTTTCAGTAGATTTGTGTATATTTCGTGATATGTAGAAAATAAACCATACACTTGACTTTATGAAAATGAACCAATATAACCCGGTCAAAATAAGCTGTTATCGTTTAAAGAAAATTAGTTGGCGGGAGTTGTTTGTTTTGTTACAAAATATTTTAAACAACAAATATTTCGGTGTACCAAGCCAATATGAGAAACGATTTCTTGACTTCTTTTTTCTGTAGCTTTTGGAAAATCTTTCTGAAATGGTTCTTGCCCTCAGACTACGCCAATATTGATTATATCACCTAAATGACTAAAATTTTGTAAACTGAGAGTAACTGGTATGGCTGGTAAAATTCCAATAACTTTTTTTTATTTTCTGATCTATTTGATAATGTTGTGTTTTATATTATTATGTACTAATTTGTGATATTTTCTGTAAAACTTTGAATATGTCTAATAATTCTTAACTCAATCCGTGAATTTAGGCTTGCACTATTATAAAATAAAATTTAATAATACTTTAAATAACTTTAACTTGGTTCACAGAAGGTGCCATTTTCTTGTATTGTGAGGTTGCTTTTAAAACTTTTTAGAAACGTTGTCAAATGGTATAGAATATTTTATTATTAGGTGTGAGTAAGTTAAATTGCTGACAAGCCTTCAAGAAAATAATATTAATGAAATTGGATTTAAAACGATATCTAGTATTTTGCCTTCCGATTTTGCAGTATTTAAAATTTAAATCGTGTAAAGCAATTAGCAAAATTTCGTAAAAAAAAGTGGTAACAATGCTATGACGATTAAGTCAGATTCAATACTCAAGGGCTTAGTCCACAACCAACAGGACTTGCAGTAAACTAATTTTAACCAACTACCAAAAGAGAAATGCTGCATTTCTGATTAAATAACTAGGGCATTTTTCACTAAAACTCGCTTCCAGAATCTACCATAAATGCAGAAATTTATTATTGTCCCTTGAATAATAATACTAATTATTTTTTTCTCTAGTTTGCCACCAATAACGCCTGCTGTGAAAAAATATCCTGGTCTATTGTCGGAAAAAATGATAATGTGTATATGGACACAATAAATCACACGAAAGAAGTGTCTGTTTTTTTAACGATTTGAGCAGGTGACGCCAATGTTCTTAATAAAGTGTTGAAATCACTATTACTTTCTCTGTTAATCAAAAATCGTTTCATTTTCATGTATGTATTATTTTAATAAAAATCTTGTATAAAGCAGGCATTTTTATTTCCTATAAATAGTATTGCTGTTAGTTAATTGAATATAAATTTTGTAATACTAAATTGCTCTGTTTAAGCATTCCGTAATTCACGAATCAATAAAATCGCTTTTTATGCAGTGGTGAGATCGGTCAATGTAATAATCCTAGGACGTGCTTTTTGTGTTGATGAAGGCGAACTTTTGTGTATATGTATATATATATATATATATATATATATATATATATATATATATATGTACATATATATATATATATATATATATATATATATACATTTATATGCATATATAATTGCAAGTGAATAAAGATGAATCCGTTTTAGGCGGGCTTGGTACATATGCAATTTTTCGATCTACTGTGTTCGTAAAATTCGTGGTTTATTAACGTTAAAGTATTATATTTTTTATTTTATAATATGAGTAACTTAATTTAGTCATGCTTGTTTTACTCTTACTAATATAATAATTTTTAATTAATTTATTAGTATTTACACAAAAAAATCATGACAATTTTTCAGTTCTAAAAAAATTAATCAACCACATATATGTCTGTGAGACCTGGCGGTTCGATAAAGTCGATAACTTTTTCATCGATTTATGTTGTGATTTTGAGTAGCTACCTTATTGCACATCCCCCACCGTCAATTTATCCCGCAACGGCGAAGCGGCGCTCGATCTAGTTTGGGCACTTACGCGGTGCGTGACACCGGCATCACCAACTAGGTAAGTCAAATTGTTAAAGTTGATTTTTTATTTTATACATTTTTATAAGATTATATACTTACTTTGGATGTAATTTTTATTATGAGATTATATTATAATATCGTGATCTATCAACATTTTGCAAGATTTTATTGATATTTAAAAAAAATATTTATGTGTTTATTTTTCAAATTATAGATTTTGTTTTAGCACGTTTTATGAAAGTCAACAATGTCGTCTCGAGGCTCTTCTGTAAGAAGTATTATCCTCTTATGAGGAAATATTACAAACGGATTGGAATATAAAGCTGGAAGTGATGGAGAAACAAGAAATCTCACACCAGGTAAAATACAATATTTGGAGAGCAAAGAGGATTTGAGCGACCGAGAATCTTCAGGTAACAATAAGTCTTTGTTTCGTACGAGATATGACCGTCGACAAAATGGAGTAAAAAACCCTATTATCAATCTGCCTGTACAAGACCTTTCAATATTATTATTCAGGTACTAGGACCTAAACGCAATTTCAGCTAAAAGGGAACTTCTAGGAATTTTGGAGACACTTCATTGACGACACTGTACTTGATGTTATTGTCAAGTATACCAACCAATATGATAACATCAAACATAAGTATACAAGAGAAATCTATGCGAGACAGCTTAACATCGAAGAGATCAATACGTGACGAGTTTCATACTGTTAGTCATAGTGAAAAAATGTAATCATCTCAATATAGAAAAACTAATTCGCACGGATGATCGTACGGTAGAAATATTTCAGCTTTCCATATTTGTTCAGAGGTTTCAATTTCTGCTGAGAGTTTTGAAATTTGATGATAGCACAACAAAGATAAACACGAAAATACTTAAGTTTTTTTTTTAAAATTGCAAGGATAATTATACCTTATCTGCTTTTGTGATGTATTGATGAAAAATGGGAAGCTTTTGGTGGAAAGTGTTTGTTTCGCCAATCCATCCCATATAAACTAAATCTCTATGGTATTAATGTTCAGAATGGTTTATACTTTTAACATATAAAATTTACCTTGGAAAACAGCCAAATAAAGTTCGTACAACAATGTATCCCTAGCCAAATTATTGAATATTTTAACAATAATTGTTTCAATAGGAAAGAATAATAAGGTAATTTCTCCTGACTTCAATATGTGGTGCGGTGGAAATGTGAATTCAAATATGTTTGGTTTTGGCGACAATATGGTTTTGATTTCACATGTTTCAAAGCCAAGAAAAAACGTACTACTGGTTAGCATTATGAACAATGATGATAAAGTCGACCCTGAAACTCTAAAACTCATAATTGTGAGCTACAACAACACCAATGACGGAGTCGATATCGTTGATCATTTGTGTGCGAATTACAATTGTGCCCGAGTAACAAAAATTTGGCCTACGCTTTGCTGAATTTCAGTAATATAGCAAGTTAGGTAAGCTAATAATTAAAATACATAACTACAGCACAATCACTTCATCGAGAATTTGGTCATGAGACTAATTGAAATTCATATAAGCAAACAGCTGACACGGTTGAACTTGCCTTGTTTGTTGAGACAAAACTTTCAGAATTTTTGAAGATCGATAATATCCCCGGGATCGATAATATCGATAATATTACAGTAATTTTCTGTAGGACCAACAGGTCCTACAGAAATTTACTGGTGTTGCAAGTCTTGATGACATAAAAACAAAAAATCAAATACATATGCCACGTATCCAAGAAATTTTTGTGTTTTATGCACATAATGCCTTTTTGCAAAAGTTGATTCGCTATTGAGGAAGAATGATTTTTAATAGGTATTTTGTATTTTAGGTTAGAAGGATAGTCATTTTTGAATATTTTGTAAGTGTTTCTAGTGTAATAAGACTGATAAAGGATGATTTAGTTACAAACGCGTAACATTTTTGTAAGTTTTTAAATTTTAAACAAGTATGTTTGAAAACATGGTGATGTTTTGCTTTAAGTTCCGTTGTATAATGTATAATAAACGAGTTGTATTTTATGAAATATCTACATTCTATTGTTAAACATGCCTGTAATTTTACAACTTGCCTTACAAAAATAAGCATGCATCGTTAATTATTGGAAAACTCTTAGGTTAAAAATCTCGGTGCATCGAAGCGGCGTCACCAATGATGCAAGTCACATTAACGTCTCCCGTAGTGGGTAAATTCTACATTTTGAACTAGGATTTTCATGATATATTATTTGATAGCTAATATAATGATCTACCCCTTAACCTCTTCAACACATTTCAAGCTTCCTCTCGCTTAAGGGATGACTTGTCTCCACAAATGCGGCCACCATTTTCAATAATTCTGTCAAATACACTTTTCCAGTTATAATAAAAATAATCTCTTATAAAACTGCTTGGCTTGTGTTTAGAAAGATATCGAGGTGGTTTTATGAATATTAACGTTTTCTATTTCTTTGTAAGGAAAAGCAAAAGTTAAGACAAATAACCACAAAAATTTATTTATGTTTCATCAGTTAAATGATTTTCAAATAAAGTAATCGATTAATAGAACAGTTACAATGGAAATGTAGTATAACTCTTCACAAATATTCAACAAGGGTAAAAGGCGTTATTTCTATATAAATATTTTGGTTTCCAAAGAAAGGATAAATTAAGTTATCTGATATTTAAGATCGGGAAATGTTACCCTCCACCATGTGCGGCTCTCCTCTGAATCTGTCTCTTCTTCAGGTGCGGCTGTCACAGCTGAGAAACAGGCCGTGACCGTGCGTTATCACAAAAATTATATAACAGGATGTGTAAATTTTTCTCAAAACACACTCTTGTTACTGCTCTACGCTCCGTTCTTGCGGTGACAATGTTTTGTATAACCGTGTGTGTGGAAATATTCTATAATGAAAATCTTTATTTATTAATGCGTTTTAATATGTGTTTATGCATACATTAATGTATAATGTTGCAAGTAATAAATATAACGACAAGGAAAATTAAATTCGATTTAAGTGTTACTCTAAACGTTTAAATTAATTGAAGTTTATTTATTATATTTGTTCTGTTATTTGTTATTTACGTTTGTTTATATTGTGGAAAAAATAATTTCCTTGTATAATTTATTAAATTACAAGTTATCTGAAAGAAATTGGGACAATTTTTTGTGTATTTAAATAAATACTTAAAAACGGGAGCACAGGTATCAATAGAACATTTTCTTAATTCAAGAGTTGGAATCGGGCATCGTTCACTTATTGGTTTTATTTAAAATTGTTAAATAAATATAAGAACGATACCAAAAACAATTTTTAGTTTTTATTTGTGTTGGTTATATTTAATCTAAGAAAGTTGTTAAGTGGATAGTGGTATGTGTCAAGTATATTTATTTGAAGCTATTTACATCTGTTTAAGTTTTTGAGATTAATAAAGAAGACATTTTTAAACGAAAGTTTTAATATTATTAAAAAATAAAAAATTCAAAGCACTGATTAAATAGGAGTGAGGGATGAGGGAACGTCAGTTTTATGCTTAATCATTCGAAAATTATTATACACAAACACGCAAAGATTACATGTAAAACAAAAAATATTTCCATGGAAAATAAACTATTAAAATATTATTTAACCATCATAAAACTTATTTTACTAATACTTTTTTTTCTTTCGTTTCAGTAAAAGTTTAAAAAATATGATGAGAAAGAAAATATTTAATACGTTAGGACCGAAAACAAAATTAATTTACACAAAGTAGGTTGTGAGTTTTAAAGTCAGTTATACTTTAAAATGTTTAATATGGAAATTAAAAACATTTAGTTATGAAAAATTTCTTCTTATTCATACTGTTAAACCATACAAAATACTAAAATATTATAACTGTAATTTATCTCCTAATTTTTATCATTTTTATGATTATAACGTTTTTATTTATATAATATGTGACAAATTATTATCAATATATAAAATTGTTGCATATTTTTTAATACAAGGTGTAATTTGAAAAAAAATGATGTACATATGTCGAAAACCAACACAGCGATCAATCACGCATATATATCAAAGTTACACTATAACAGATAAAATTTAGTTTATCAGTAAGAAAAAAAAACGGTGCGTGTACTTATGTACGCGCGTGAGAAGTTATACTTCTTTGGCATCATTAAATAATACATACGGATAGATAACCTCAATTATATTGGAGGACTTGAAAAAGTCTATAAACACAATTGTTTCACTAATATTTACGAATAGCAAATATATTAATCAAAATATTGAATTTAAATCACTACTGAATATAATTTATCAGCACATATATAAATCGCACTTATATGAAACTAAAACACGTGTGTGAATGTAGACACTAGAAACATGTGGATAAATACTATGAATATGAAAACAGTGAACAGAGGCGACGATAGTGCCAATAGCTTTTGTTTCGAGACTGCAACCGCTGCAACTTCATACTGTAACTTTTGTGTGACGAATCTTAAAATTTTACTCTCATCATTTTTTCATAACGCGCCTAAAGAAGTATAACTTCAAAAAAATCGAGATGTTATAAAGTAATGCACCATTATTTATTTCCAGTTCTTTATAACACCTACTAAGATAATAACCGTCCATCTTTACTGAGCCAGATAAAAATTCGCACACCTAAACTACTAACTCGTAATGAAATAATTATTTGTTTACTTTTCTTAATGCGCGAATAAATGACGATGTTAGAGAGCCGGTACGAGGGATGTGATCTTTAAAATAAGGAAATGATGCTTCACGATATTCTTGCAAGTTGCCACATTCGATTCAGGACAGGCATGAATAACAGACTTAATATTATATATTCACCGTCCGCAACCATATTTGGAACTCTTCATTTATTTCAAATTTTTTTCATTTCCATTCATAAGTTATTATATTTATGCTTAATTAAATTTTATCTTGCAACAATGAATTCCCTATGATTTATTACGTATCGCTTTGATAAAATAATTTTATTTTAAATCATGGATATTTTTAAGACACATAAATCGTTTTTTTTTGTTGTGTTGTTAGTGGAAATGGCAAAATATTTGTAATAAAATAAATTTTTTTTAGTTACTTTTAGTAATTTATATTTATTTTTACGCTATTAAAGTAACCAAAATACTAACCTTAAATAAATAACGAAAAATATTTCTCACTCGGGTTCAATTACGAGTGAAACTTTTAGTTTCAGAAAATCCAATGTTCCAATAAAATATCCGGTGCATATTTTTTTGTGGGGTAGTTAACCTTAACTATAAATATATTGGCTTTAAATAAGAAGAAATTTTTGAACATAGAACTCAGTCTCATGCACTAAACTAGAACCAAGCTACTACGACCATCGGATATAAATCAGCGACATGGCAAAGTTATTTTCAAGGTAATCATTTAACACGGACGTACTACGGAAATAATGTAAGCCGTGATATCGAAGATCCATAGGAAGATTCCGGAATTGAAAAGGGTAAGAGCATGCGTTAGGGGCCATTAGACTTAGATTTATAGTTGAAAAATGGGCAGGCAACATGTAGGACTCACAGATTCATTGAATTTGTTCACGCCGCTTCTCGACAAATTCCTTTAACATATACCTCTCAGGAGGAAATGCACAAAATGTGGTATTTCGTGACCGGAAACACCGAGGAAGGAAGCAATAAACGTGAGTTTGTTTGAGAAAATTGTGTTAACACAGGTTTTCTAATTGTTTATCCAGTCCATCCCAATTTTTTAGAACTGTATTATCTCGTAACAACTGATTTTACTATTAAAATTTTTTTTATATTTGGACTTATTATATTGTGGCTAGAATTTACCCTTTTTTTGCTGAATTGCTAGAAATAGCTATGATATCTGAAAACGGCATTTAATTTTGCGACCATCCTTTCAACAAGAATGAACCTTCACAGTCAAAATGAAAAGTCTATTGAATCATGTTTAGGGAACTGGATTGAGCTGGTTTAGCATTTGCATATGAATTTGAACTTTATTTCACTGTTAGTTTTACAAAAGTTTTAGAAGATATGAATATATTTTTTGAGCTACGGTGAAATCGCTTACCCAATTGAAAAATTGAGATATCTCTTTACAACATTCAGATATGTGAAGATCAGGGAAATTTATTTAAACAAAATTAAAGTTATTTAATATATTTACACCATTATATCCATTCTTGAATTAAAATTTACCCAGTTACCAAACTCTTTCAGCGTAGTGTTAAAATAAAGGCACCGTATTTCTTAACGATAGTTCTTGTATTCACTGGGAATAAGGAAAATAGTGCGTGCTTGTATTCACGGATTTATTTAGACACGGTTCTCTTTAAATCTCGTAAAATCCTATTGCAGTGTTTATATTAATCGTCACTTGGAAAATTATATTAAAACAAACTTACTTTTTTAAAAATACCTTATCAAAAAATAATAAGAAAAGTTTAAAAAAATTATAAACTTTTTGTTATTTATTGTTTTTTATTTCAATTTTAAGTATAATATGTACGAAACTAATTATTAGTTACACAACGAAAAAGTAGACTAAACAGAAAGATGTACTGTTTTTTTGCTTAAATAAAGGACAACTTTGATTCTATAGAGGAAGCACTGTTTTTCGATTCTAACGTGACCTCAGTCTATTTTTAAATAAAAAGATAAAAACGTCAGAGAATAAATATTGTTTATTAATAAGTGTTACCATTATACTGGTCAACACAAAATTAATCACCAAATTCGTTACGCTCAGAAAGGCAACCATACACAAAAACTTTAATTTGCGTTACAAAACCGTATAAAAAGATAAGTAAAATTTACAATTAAGGAAATTGTAGATTTATTCATGATTTCTGTTGTCCATTAAAATATTAGAATTTGAGTACATACGTAATATTGGCGTAAAATAAAATCACAAAATTAACTAATATATAGTCTATTTAAAACAATAAAGTATATTTAAGCATTTTAACTCATGAAATTGACTCAGGGAAAGGTCTTTTCAAAATTTCGGTAATTTTGTGCCATAATATTTCTTCACTTATTTAATACTATTTTCACATGTGTTTATATAAGTAAAGTGCGTTTTTGAAATGTTTAACCAACGGCGATTGGGGTATACGTTTAATTTTCATAACAACACACAGCTATTATACACAATTTCAAGAACAAGTATTTTACCTAAAATTCTGAAAGGAATAGTTTTGGAATTCTCATACCTTCTTATTTTACTTGATATTAGATAAAATATATTAAATAAAAAAAAATTAACTTTCAGTAAAGTATCCATATAAATATTTTTCAGTATTAATTAAAGATATATAAGCTTTATTAATATACTCCATTTCTACTTACTGCGTCAAACTGTGCATAAGAAGCTCCTCTGTGACAGATGGATAGACAGGCGATTGATATTATATGGATTCGACTCGGTAAAGGTAATAAAATCTTCAAATTGCTATTGGAATAGAAAATTGTTACAGAAATAAAAAATAATTATAATTTATGCATTAGTAAACTTTCCTTATATAGAGAATTGTTAATATAATTTTTTATATTTAACCTACTGATTAGTTTTCTTTTAATTTATATTAAAAAAATTGTAGCAAAAATAGTATAACAATTTGTTGTAGAACGTGGTTTTAAATAATTTTTCTTCATCGAAAACGACGTAATACCAATAACACTTAATTATTGCTTACTGTCGGTACATTGACAAAGGAATAGACAAAGACAAAGGAATATTTAGGAAGGAAATATAGATAAAACGCATTTTATTATTAACACTTTTAAGAACAAAAGATAATCATTTTCTTTAAGAAGTGTAGAAAAACAAAGCGGCAATGACCTCGGCCAAGGCTCTGACTTTATACTAATGAAAATACGATTGTAATAAATACGTAAGTCTCTTATCATTCTTCTTCGGAGTATTTAAATGCCTTCTCCCTCATTGTGATGTTCCGTTCCATTATAAGCTGAGCTAAACCCTAACTATTTTCTGCATAAACCCTGCTGTAATAAGGTTTACATAAAATTCAAAATAAACTCCGTCTAAAATCATTACTACAACGCTGCTGTGATGGAGAACACTTTTATGCAAATATTTTCTGCGTTTGGGGACAAAGAGGATGATGAGGCAAGCTAGGGCAAGAGGCAAATAAACGAACCAAAGTAACTGTTGTGTGATACGAAAATACAAATATTGTAGAGAAGAGAGCAAAAGCTCTAAATTTATTCCAAAATGTAAGGTTTCGCTTTACTAGTTATGCGCATTTCGTTTCGGATTACATGGTTTTGAAATAAACTTTAATGAATAATCGATAATGATATGATACCTTAAACTTTTTACAGAATTCTTAAAAATGATATAGTTTTTGAGCTAACTGTTTATGCTTTAATTTTTTACACCAACATTAAAAATTATTTTGAAACCAATAAATTTAATTTAGTGTTGAAGGAGCATGATCATTTTAAAGGAGTTCGCTTATTGGGATTCTGAGTTCCACTCAGGAGATAGAATTCTTATTATGTTTGATTAGAAGATAAGCAAATTATGCAGAATGAAACATTTTTTTTCTATCATAAACTTCTGCTTTCTTATTACATTATTGTCATATGCATAACTTTAAATACACCCAACAGATTTTAGAAAAAGTAAATCTCTTATTAATTTTTTTATTATGGAGATAGTATATGGATCTATACACTCGCAGTCATTTTTTTATTAAATTTATACACAAGTAATTTATATACGAGTTTTCAACTGCACTTTTATTTGTTTTTTTTTTACAATGATTCATGTTCAGTTTCCATTCTTCATAAATTGACCAATTAATTCACTTATTTTCAATTAAAATTTGTTTAACAATTATAAGGAAATAGTTTAACTCCCACAAAAAGTGTAGAAGAGTATTTCATCTTTGATTACTAAATCTGCTAAGTGGATTCATAAATAGTACCATTAAATTTGGGCGCTATGCTGCGTTTATAAATGTCGGACTAATCTCAACTGGTCCTTTGGTCCTGCGGAGAGTGGTCGTGTATCGGAGATTGGTATTTCTGCAAAGGACGCGTTTATGTATTTATAATAACATGCCTAATATCACAACAGATATTGCTCGTGCCATCGACGAAGGTCAGTAAAGCCTATTTTTTTTATCATGTACGAACTATTATACTCTCTTTCCGACGTGTTTTTTTATTTAGTGTTTCCTTTTAGGAAACATTTATTGTATAGTATTTGAAAACACTTTATAGGAACAACTTCCGGGAGTGAAAGGCGGATCAATATTATGAGTGATCAAGCTTATAAGATTGAAAGTGATGACATTAATTTGGCTACAGTCGAAAAATCATAACAGATTGCTCAAACAGAAGTTCATATATTTTCACGAATTTATCTAGTATTATTACTTGGAGATTCATTGTTTGACCTTTTGGTATTGTGCATAATGTATACAATGATTGTAATAGATAATCGTCGCACTTCATTTGGTCGTGATAAATTCTTATCTTGCTTTACTTTGTCGTATCATAAGATCTATAAAATTACTAGAAATGTTTGTTTTATGACTAGTTTGAGTTGGATTAAGGTTTTATTTTTGCTCTTTTTAGAGTAATATTTCGTTAAGATCTTACTTCTTTTGGTCGAAATTCCTTAAGATCGTTACTGAAACAAGTACGTTGATATTAGTATTTTATTTAGATGTTATATTTCCTTTTGATATTGTTTTATTTTTCTTGGACCTTTTGGCATATTGGATTTTTGTAATAATTCTTTAACTTTCTTGATAAGAATTTTTATACCTGTTTGAAATACGTCTGTATAAAAAAATTAAAACCGTTTTATACGCAACTAATACAGCGGAATATTATTTAACTCGTTTAGAAATGTATTTAACTGAAAACAGAGCGGTGCATACGGTATCCTTCCCATTATTGATATGATCACCACATAACACATTATTGATATAATCACCACATGGTAGATTTATATGTCATCCGTATATCTTGTTGCCATTTGTTAACATTTTTAAACTAGCATTGATGTCGTTTTTTGTTCCTTTCATTTTCTGTTATTAGATCACGCTTAATAACGCAAAAAGACGTTGTTAAAGAAAGAAAGTTATTAGACTAAAAAACTATGTTAGAAATACTACTGGGACTCGGGTTAACGCATTTCTATTTTAGTACATTAACGAAAAGGTTACTTATGTATGAAAACTTCTCGGTTTGTATTCAAGAAAAATATGCTATAATTCTATGTTTATTCGATATTTGTTAGAATTTTTTTCCATACGATAAAAATATATTAGGATGCGTCTTCTTCACATAGACTTCTCGAGTTCATGTGCCGATTTCGATTTTTCATTTGTACCTTTATCGATGTAAATCGGCGATATTAATATAAGTACTTCCGAAAAAAATATGTTATTCCATGGTTCAACTTACCAAAATAATATGTTAACTAACTCATGGCGGAGCGGCCATGGTCGTACAGATTTGGGTGCTTTTTAACATATAAAGGGTAAATCGTATTTTTGTTAAAATATTTACAAACATTAATTTTTCGCAACGTAGATATCAATACGCAACGTAGATATCGCAACGTAGACGCAACTTACCTGTTATACCTTTCCGACGCGTAAATACATACTGCATATAAAAATGAAAAAAAAATATTTTTGAAGACTTTGTTAACATTTTCTAAAAATAACCCATACTATATATGGCATTTAAAAAAAATCGAGTATTTAATTTGGCCCACCTAATATTTCCATATAAATATTCGTGAGCATTGGTTTATGAGGTATGCGCACGTGAATATGTTTTATTCCTATGCCTAATTTTAAGTTTCTATCTATAACGGCTAAAGCCGCACAGACACGTGAGCGATCTTATGCAGATTTTGTTTTTCCTGTTGAATTATGAAACCTTACAAATTATCGATCACAGTTATATTAAAGGTAATACAGCTATGGTGGTAAGTAGGTTGATCAAATCATAACGTTGTGACATATGGATAGGATGAAATTATAATTGTTCCTTTTGCGCTTCCCAATCCTAAAAATGAAGATGTTGAAATAATTATCACGTAAAAGTACTCATCATGTTTGAACTTAATTTTTATTTCAATAGAGACAAAAAACGTGTGATAATAATGTAAATGTATAAGTATATACATTGCGTCTAAAAGTTATCCAGTTTACTTAATGTAATTCCATCTTACATTCATCTCCAGTCCACCAGTAATCCCTGCGACAGTCTCCAAGCACCCGCCGCCGACAAAACCCTAGTGGTCGGATGAAACGTTGAGTGTGCGAGAAGTAACCCTATTCAAGTTCTAGCCAAAATAAACAGTGCACCCACTCACACATAGCCTTCATAATGAGCTAATCGCGCTCCTCATACCCATAGTGTAGCCAGCCCCTAACATTTACAATTGTCGGCTTTACATCCCACGCTCAGTCTCGGCTCATAAATGTGGTTAGATAGAGATTTCTGGACAACGTACGTACGAAATATGCTCACTGTATGAGCTGTTCTGTGAGCAAACCCTTTATTTTATTATTTAGGTGCGAAGTTGCAATTATTTTGGTAGCGAATTGGTCAGCGGCTATGGCAGAAAACACGCATGCTTAAAATAATACACGGAGTAAAGGCTTAGTAATGAGGGTCACAATACTCTTCTTAAAAGCAAAACTAAAGCTAGTGGAATATTTAAAAATGGAAAATTATGCTTGAAAAGGAATAATAATATTACAGTCTTTATTAATAATAAGGTTTTTCAACACTTTAATATTCTATTTTCAGGTTATAAAAGTTAGAACACGTCGCTATGTCTCCGCATTTATTAAAAAAGTATATATCCAGATACTACTAATAATTACGCGTTTGTTAATAGTATTTTTATTTATTAATTTGCTTCTTAACTTTGGAGGAAAATGTATAAAAATAAGACAATGCATTTGTTATTCACTCACCTTTTGACAATATAACTCAAATCGCTGCGATGTTTTTTGGCTATTTTTTATTAGAAAAGCATTCATTCGATCTTTTTTAATCAATGTCGATTTGTATAATAGAATAATATACAATTTGTTTTTTTCTTCTAAACTCAGATATTTTGCTTTCGTAAGCAGCTACCAAATATCTTTAATACTGTAACTAAATTGAAACTGAAAAGAAACTTTTGAATATTTGGTTTCAATAAGAATTAAATATTCAGGGTTTAATTTTTCTAAAACTGGTCAAGTTACATCAAATATGCCTCAATCATTCATATATTAATGAAATAGAAACAAGTCAGTGGATATTTGAAATATTTTTAAAAAGCTCGTTTTTGTTTTTTGTTAATATTTGTCATAAAATATATGAACTGTAAGCAGGTAATAAAATATAAATTTCTTCTTTTAATTTGCTTGAAATATTTTTATGTCATAAATAAACTTAAAACTCTTTTTAAGCCGCCACTAAAATACCTTCAGTACTATAATTAACGTGAAACTGAAAAGGAACATTAAAATAATTGGTTTCAATAAGCACCAAATATTCAGGTCTTAATTTTTTTTAAAGCAGATCAATTTAAATTAAATATGCCTGAATGATTTGAATATTAATTATATAGAAATAAGTCGGTGGGTATATTATTTGACCTTTAAAACGTTCGTTTCTGCTTTTTTATTAATTTTTTTTATCAAATATAGTAACTGTACCCAAGTAATAATTATGCAAAGATGGTTTCTGAAAGTATTTAATGTAAAAAATTAAAGAAACATATTGTTTTTTGTTTCCTTGAAATACTCTTTGTATCATAAATAAACTAGAAACTAATTTTAGATTTAATTTGTAAAATTTAATTAATTATATTTCATTGGAAATATTTTTGAAGAATATATAATTAAATCATCTGTGAATGATAATTCCGTCCGTTTAGTATTCGCGTGGTAGTGTCTTGGAATATGTAGCATTTTTTTTGTCACAAAGAAAATATGTAGTCAAGAAAATATTTCTAGTTCTAAAGAGACTGATATCAAGCCCTTATGTATGTATATCTACATCATGCTAACATAGCAGGTTACATCTATATTATAGATTAGTTAATAATTTTGGACTATAATATGGCTTACATATATTGAGTTTGAGCAAATGTAACATGTCGTTAAATATATATTTGTATAAATTGTCGCTCATAAAACGATAATAACAGTACCGTACAAGATCATACGTCATTAATGTAAAACGTTTCTCAGTACCGTTGTAATTTGACCTAATACTTTTTTTTGAAAAGAGTTTCTATTATCCAAACGAAAACTGTTTAATTCAATTTTTTTATTTCCAATTCCCTGTGCTGATTTCCTTGAGGAGCGTTCTTCTCTCTTCCAGTTTGTTTTTTATGCCTCTTTATGGGTTTTCATGACAGTTTGTAAATTTAATGTATCTCGTACTCAATTAGGTCTTTCAGTAAGCAAATTTAGATAAAGTGCAATTTGAAAATGGAGGTGGAGGTGGTCCATCTTCAAACCACGCACAATGCCTTCAAACTACTAAAGTGTATTATATAACGCACTTCATGCGCTATAAAAAAGAACATAAAAACTATTACCACTATTATTAATTTAGGTTTCAAAATTGTTACAACACTTTCGATAGTAGTAACTAAACCAGTTTCATATTAGAAAGACTAATGGGTAAAATTTACGAATTTGGTAAAAATATCTGAAAAAAAACTTTTGAAGCTTTGAAATGATCAGTTTTATTGTTTTGTTAACATGAGTTCCGTCCACATTGAAGTGCATAAAACAATTTTAATATATTTGAATTTGTTGAATTTCAATCAGCGTTTGCAAATATTGCTGTTCTGTTACTAAGAAACTACATGTATATTAAGAAATAGATATTTATATAATAGCTAAAAAATAATTTGCTTTAAGACATCTCGGTTTTTCAATCGTAATTTGTAAATATTTCTTGTTTAGCTCTCTTTAGTATTTTTTATTCAAAAAAGAGGATAGGACAAGTTCCAGGACCGAGTTATAGTTATATTATAAAATTTTTAAATAAACCTTGTAATTAAAGTGTTAAACCCTAGATGGTAAATTATTTCTCATTAAAAAATTAATGACAAAACCTGACTATGAAGAATGTTTTTGTTAATGGTCTACAGGAGCATGGATAAAGTTAATAAAGTTTAGGCTATTTGTGTATATTAGGACACATAGCTTCAATTAAAATTATTTCGTTCTTGGGTAATTTTTTTTTGTTAACTTATTTCGTTTAGAAATTCTCGACAGATTGTCAACAGATAGACAGACAGTGCTGCCACAACCGTAGGGTTCTATTCGTAATCTTTGGGTACGATATCTTAAAGATATAAGCGTTCCAATTTATTTGTTTTCCTAATTAGTTTGTATTAAACAGATCGTAATTGCCTCAGTAATACAGCGAATATGTGTTCTAAAATTATGTAATTGGTCAATCGAAACATATATTGAACTCACTAATAAAATTTCAAACCATATACTAAAAATATACGACTTAATAAATTGTTTTAATATAGCAAATATCTTTTTTTATGCGTTACCAGACATCTACTCCAAAACAAAAGCTCATTATCTAAAACACAGAACCATGAAATTGATTTCTATAATAAATTGTTTGCACAGCGAGCATGTTTCTCTTTGGAGAGAAGTCCTTATCCGATCACAATCGTGATTGAAGGGTGCGGAAGTTACGTTAAGCCAACTGTTACGAATGTAAAAAGATTCTCTTATTATGGGAAACCGGAACGATTGAGTTGGACGCGAAATAATGTTTTTTCATGCCTGCGAATAACGTTTTTTCATGCCTGCCATCATTTCATTAGGAATACAATTAGCAATGAGCTTGGTACTTATCTGAATCATTATATGTCAGCTATAGCGCTATTCCTGTTATAACTTTATATTTCTTAAACTCAGATTTTTTTACAATAAGCATTAAATATTAAAATGTTATTTAACATTTTTACCTGTTTTAATAAGGATACTTCTTTAGTGAATAGTTGTATACTGCTATTCGTTTTATTTATTCTTAAATTAACTTTATAGCAACAACATAATTACACTCAGTACTAGTGATATTGTACAAAAAATTGCAAATATTAGAAAACTGTTTATACCTACCAAATTTTTTAACATTTATTTGTTGGTGGCAGAAACTAATCCCGCCATTTCCACCCGGGTTGTATCAGAGCTCCACCGAGGATACGTAACATCCCCTCTCATGCAAAATAAGGGACCTTCGTAGGTCCTCTAATAGAATCCCTTATTCACAATAACAGCGCATCCACCCGAAAGGACTAAATACTGTCCCTGCTTAATGAGTCATTTAATAACTCCATTTTTTGGAGTTACTAAATACGCAATTGGTGAACGCTCAAATTGACTCAAATATCGGTTCATTTTCAATCAAGTCTCGGTGACTAAAGAGACCACGTTTTAAGGTCGTTCGTGATTACACTCTAATATTACATGCATGTTCTCCACCAAAACTCTATGCACATCGTCGTGCTCACTGCAGTCGAATAGTATATGATTCATTCCTGTATTTTGAAACTGCAGGAAAATACCGGGTTATTTCGAAGAACGAATCTAAATAAACTGGTATGGAATGCACCATGTCCCGTTAAAAACTGTGAAGTGTGGTAATCGGTGACGAGCCATTTCTTATACAGTTACCCGGACACGTCGGGGAAAAGACTTAGTCGTTTCCCTCTATGAATCGAAAGAAGACCACCCAAACTACCAATGAAATCTCCAAAATACGCCTATTTTTATCAGCAAGTGATTCAATTGAAAAACTCAAGGTACATTAGACCCGTATTAAAAATGTTATTTTGTGCCAAAATGAAATTTGCCGCGCGTTCCACGATTGCGAGGTCGAGAGGCTAAAGCCCCGTCAAATCTGGCAACGCAATCGTTGAGTAGATTCTATAGGCTTTGATCAGCGTCAATAGCGGTAAACACTGTGATCTCAGTAAGACCTGTCCAACTTGCTGGAGCCCAATGCATTATGGAGTCTAAACCGATGGCGTATAGGTCAATATATTATTCAGTCCCCAGCCGGAACCGGCAAGCCGGTCCATAGCCTCGAAGGCAACCTGAACCCTCTCACCGATTTATCGCGCCTGTTGTAAAAAGCTCATCTATGCATCAAGGATCATCCCCAGATATGTTATCTGATCCCGCACATCAATTCTGGTACCAGCCATTACCACAAACGGCTCTCTCTCTAGTCTATCCTTGAAGAGGACAGCCACACTTATTGCCAAGTTATATAACTCGGTGATGGAGTCCACTGCCTGATTTTCTAATTCTATACAAACTCCCCCGACCATCAGCAAGGTATCACCTGCACACGCAATGGTACCGCATCCCTGAAGGGGTATCGCGATTATACCATCAAACAAGACATTCCATAAGACAGTACTGGTGACCTATCCCTGGGGGTAGCTCCTGGTCAAATTTTTCTGTATTATTATGTCTTCGTCCTGCAAATAGAAAATTTTTTTGTTAAAATAGTTTATTAAAATATTCTAATAACGTATTTATCTTGGCATATTTCGATCCAAGACGGAGGTGCATAAATCGCATGTGAAATTGACATTTTGAAACGAAAGCCGAATTGTCTTTCTTCCTGACGAAAGAGATCATTCGAGTAACTTCTCAAAGGTTGGAAGAACCGTAATGGGTCTATAGAACTTTGGATCGCTAAGTGATCTCCCATTACTCTTGGTTATAATTTTAAGTCTCTCCACTTTTCATATTTTTAGAAAGAGAAACAACTGTTAACAGCCGCAAGTATCTCATGTGCTGCGGTATTCCATACAACCTTAACAATCTTATTGTCGATGTTATCATAGCCTGGAGCCTTTTTCGAGACAAGATTTTTAACGATGTTATCTAACTAGGTGTGACACAACTCCGGATCAGAACTGCTATCTGGCATGATGCTTTTGCTGTTTGACTGTGTCGAGATCAGGGTCGCCATCACGGAAGAGTAATGTCAATAGGTATTCAAGGGTCTCGTGAATATTTCCGGTGCAATTCTCATCGCTCTTCTTGGGTGCGCTGAAAATAAATGGTTTCAAGGGACTCCGTACACTTCTGTGTACGGCTTCCCAGGGATCTAAATTTCCTGTACGGGTGAGAAAATGACGGAAATGGGAGCACCTAGCTCGCTTTACTTCTCTATTATTATAACATCGGCCATTTACTAAGACCACCCGGTGTACCTCTACATTTAACCAATCTATTCCGTGGGACTTAGTGCGCTGGTAGTTACGCCTCTTCTTACTGTACTCCCGTTGCAGAGCCAAAAGTCAAAACACACGAGCAAAATAAAATGTGTATAGAGGAGAAAGAGAAACATTATATGTTGAAGTACTCACACTCAGTATATTTTTCTTTAAGATTAAATTTACAAAAATATATGTTACGTCCATGTTCAGTTATATACTCGAATACGATTAGGACGCTAAAGGTTATTTCAATTTGAAACCAATAAGAATTCATATTACATAAAATATTATTGAACAATTTCCGATGTACTTGACTAATTACCAATTAAATTTGAATGGCAATGTTAAATTTATAGGAACATTTTTTAAAAAAATATTATTGATAAATTGGAAAATATGCTAACGAAAACGAAAAATATTAGAAAATAAAAAAAATTGTTATATTAATAAAATACTTTTTGTTATGTTGCCTGAGTATTTTATTTATTTTGACCAAAATCGTGAAAATTGCAATTTTCCGGCCACGTTATCTTTGTTTTGTCAAGATTTACAAAAAAAGAAATTATTTCCAGTTAAAAGGTACTATGAAAATGGCTTAAATCCTTATTTATCATACTTAATTTTTCCACCCCAAATATTCAAAAGTGGCTTTAGAAATCTCTAAAAGTAAATTGTGTAATTCAATAAGTATTGAAAAGAGTAGCCATTTAATATCAAAGCAATTGGCACACATAATGCTTCATACGAACTGTGGTAGTATTAAATGTTTTCGTATGCATAGTATTTCCATGAAAAAAAAGAAACTTCAAAAATATTAATTTCATACGTCCCAAATTAATATGTTGTTTCATATTTGCTTTATAGGTTTAAAATTATTGTAAATTTCTTAATAGGATTTAGAACCATTGTTATAAATTCCGTATAAAATAGAGATAAACTTCATGTAAGGCATTTTTCAAGTGGCTACTTCATTGGCCATCTTTATAATTTTTTTGCAAATATTTTGTAAGTGTTACTTGTTGAAATAGGTACAGGTTACATACTATACAATGATGACAAATTTTGAGTTCCTATGTCAAACGCTTTCTAAAAAAAAACCTTCGACAGAGAGGAATATAGATGGACACGTGAGTGAATTCATACAGATTGCATTTTTTTCATTTTAAATTGTAAGACTACATTAATTCTTACTTTGTTCTTTGCCTTAATTACCTCTTCCGCGACCAATAACAATTTTCAAGCTTTTTGTCGGTATTTTCATTCGATGCCAATTATGTGTGAGAAATTGATGCCAGATTCAAAGTCGAAAGGATTGATAGATCTCGTAAAGATAGATCTCGAGAAGCCGTACGTAAAAGAAAAATACCTGTCGTTATTATTGTGTTGCTATAGTTATTAAGATGCTTAAAATTGTATTTCAGACACGTGCATTATTATTGATTGCGGGATTTCTTCTGAGAAATTACTCTCGTTGATTAGTTTTGCGAGCAGAACAAAAATCGTATTCGTCATTATAAACGACCCGATATAGCGCCATAAGATAACAGTTTAATTATCGCTGAGTAACTATATGTAAATTTGGATATTATTTTTAAAGCATATTGAATGTAAGCTTGTTTCTCATTATATGTAGCTCGGTTTATTTATTGTTGTTTAGACATCTATTTAGTAGTTTATAAAAATTAATGCAATTGTTCTCAAAACTGCACTAAAGATATTTTAGTGATGGTATTATGCGAAAGTGTACTATGCGACAATTTTTGTTACGAATTGCAATATAATTACTCGTAAACAGCCTTTACAATAAGCTAATCGTTCAATTAATCTCTAGGGAGTCAAATTGTTTTTTGAATTAATACTTCACCTCCACAGGTAGTTAACACTTTTATGTTCCGTGCATAGTCTACTCTCATCATTATGAAAAGATAGGATTGTTTCTTCTTCAGAGGAAAACCATTTATTACACAAGTCAATTCACGATTACACCTGCTGTCTCGCGACTTGGCAATTTGATCGGTTTATTTCGTTACCGAGTCCATTGTGCAGTGCAAATTTCTTTGCCGTACATGTCAGTATATGCTGTATAGAATGTAGGTGATTGTTTTAATAAAAACCTCTATAACACGAATAGAAGTTGCACTGTAGCTGTTGCGCACAAATGTAAGCACATAGTAATATTTATTTTATATGATATTTCTATTTAACCATTTGCAAATATCAATATTTTTGACCACATAAATAGATTAGCTAATACACCTTGACGAAACAGAATAAATAATGTAGGTTGGCTTCTATTAATGCTGTTCTATTCACAGTTTCGATTCTAGTAGTATCGGAAATAGATGGAACGTAAAGGGAGATATATTATTCCTTGACATTTTCAACAATATCCTTAAATTTATCGTACATAAGACCATGAAAAACAGTTTTCTAATCTAAGTATCCTACTCTTTTAATTTATTTGTTCGATACAGAAAATGAAAATAAATTATTATTTCATTTTTCCTCTCAAAAATGTAAACGTTTTTGAAAAATGTAAACGTTATGGTTGAATTGAAATGCTTAATCATTAAACTAAATTATACAATTTATATAAAATTGAGTCAACGTGTGGAAAATTATTTTCCTTAATATTTTGAAATGAATAGTTTTTGACTACTTATTAGTCTTTATTTTAATCGGGTAATAGATCAATTATAAGAAATTGAAGATTTTCAGTAATCGGGTAATCATTATAAGAAAATGAAAAATTTCGGGTACTTTTTATGTGTTTCCATATTAATATCTTTGAATGTTTATGTATTGATACGTATGGGGTACTATGTTTTATTATTATGCAAGATTTCAGTTTCTACATCGAACTGTTTCTGAGAAAAACGACTATGACAGATGGGTAGATGGATAAAGATATAGGTGATCACAGAAAGGTTCTGTTTTTACAATTTCATGCCCAAAATTCTGAAAAAATTAGTCCTGAATGAATCGTGTAGACATTCTGAAGTGAAAATTGTTTAAAGATGTAATTATTAATGGTATTTATCTTCAGTAACTACGGAGTTACGTAGCAACTGATTTAAAAAATACAACATTTAAAGAATTCACGATTAATATCTAGTAAAAATTAAAATTCCATCAATTCTAGTAATAATTAAATCGACATTATTAGAAACAAAAATTGTAATGTTGTAACAAATATAAAGTATATCGATAAATATGGGCATATAATTTTATTGACCAAACAAAATTTGTCATGTGACAAATTTTGTTTGGTCAATAAAATTATATGCCCATATTTATCGATATACTTTATATTTGTTACAACTAATCACATATTAGCGCTTTTAAAAGTCAAAATTAGTTTTTTCTTACCTTGCCTTTTTATAAATATTTGCGAATATACTATTCCAATTTGAATAGCTGTTCGAATATATTAGTCCTTTAAAAGTTAGATTTTAATTTTTTGTTCAAAAACGAAAATTCCGATACTAATAACAACGAGTCGGCAAAAGATCTAGTGAGTATAAATAGTAAAGAAGTGTTTTCAGCCATAATTTTCGCAATTTAAACAGTTCGTTGTTTCATATTTGCCAAAAATTTTATTCGGCTTGGCAGATTTGTTACCTTCATATAAGTATATATATATATATATATATACATATATATGCATATATATATATATATATATACATATATATGCATATATATATATATATATATATATATATATATATCCAATAATTGGTTAAGTAGGCCGGAAGATAAATACTGAATGTATAGTAATAAGGGAGTGCTTAAGTCACAAACTAGATATAGACTACTAATAAATTTATTTTTAGTTCATAACTAAAGAAAATGCTTAGTCTGTAAATAAATTACATTAATATTTATTTTAACACGGATAAATCCCATTATTTGACAGTATTCGAGGAAAATTTATCGCCTCCGATATTTTTTTTGAACCTCACCAAAAATAAAGATGAAACTAAATTAAATGTATTATAAAGATAAATGTCCAAGTTCAAGCATGCTGAGATCCAAATAAAAGATACATTAATAAAAATACTTTTATCGTATATCATATTTGTTTACGACAAAAGTATTATTGAAAGTATTTTTGCGTTTAAAGGGAATAAGTAGTATATATTTCAATTAGCTCAGGCATGTAGTTACGAAAGAGATATTATTTCAAACATAATTGGTCAGACCTGACTTTAATCTTTTGTGTGGTGCAGTACAGTGCATCGCGTTAGTTACGCAATAGTAGCTTGGATAAAATACCATACAATAATAATTAATCCATGGAATGTAACATGTTTCACTGCTTTTAAAAGTTAAATCATTAGCAGCGCGTTTAGTTTTTCGTGGTTGAAAATAATTTTTTTAACGTTTATAGTCACCTTTAACGTAATTGTATATAGTCTACATTTATTTCACGACGTACGTTAACAGTATACAATACTTACTTGAAATTTGTTAAGCTGTTTAAGGGTGAAAAATGACAAAGAAATGAACAGAAAACCTTTCACCGTTATAGCATCAGTAGGGCTATCTTTAAACCAAAATATAACTTTATTTTGAATCCCCTAACAGAGGGAAGGAAAATATATAATTGCCTATTGAAGTAGATCGCCGTTACATAAAAAATATTTACGATACGACACCATAAAAAAATCTAATATGCAGTAAACTGTATTAAACCTACTAATTTATTCCCTATCTATTTTAATATCAATCGACTTTGATTGTGGTGGAAGATTAACCCCATTTTATTAGATTTCACGGATGCCTTTATTGTACACATACAAATTACTATGAGAATTAACATTTTGAGAATTAAATAATGTGGTTTAGTTTTAATATGGCAATATAACTTGATTATTATCATATGTTTTATATGCCGAATCTTTTTGTTTTGAGTGTAATTTTTTTCTATTTAAAATTATGTTGCCAAATAAAAGGTAAGTGTTCTATAATTTTTTACACGTGAAAAACGAAAGAAAATCCTTTTACTTTGGGAATATTATAAAGGTTAAACTTTAACTTTGTAACAAAACATCATTGAAATTAAAAAAAAAACTTTACCAAAAATGTTTTGTATCTCTCTTGCGATCTAGATTCTATTTGCAATGAGTGCTTCAATTGTCCATATAATATATATATATATATATATATATATATATATATATATGTATATATATATACACACACATATATATATATATATATATATGTATATATGATTTACCTTCGCAATTTGGTCTATTACTGATTCTATTCCTCGCAAATGTCATCTCGTCAATCTTTTTACGAACAAAATCGCGCACTAAAAATAAACCGCTCCCACGCAAATTGTATATTTGGTAAATTGTAATGCTCGTATTGTGAGTTCTAATAAAAATACACATTTTTTTTAACAAATTCCTTAAAATAATATAGGCAAAGTTTTCAATTTGATGTTCGCATTGATTAATTATATTTTTTATTAAAAATAGAATTTTTTTTAATAATACAGAAAAGATATTTTATTAAAAATATCTCGAGATATACATTTAAAAAATATTTTAAGAAATCATGAATTTTGAAATGATTACTAACCGTTATCCTGTCATTCTTTGTGTCATTAATGATTGATTAATATAACATTTTTTTTCGTGTCTTATTTAAATGTTAACAGAACACTCACCACAAATAGAACATTCATTCATTTTGGATGAAAGCTAAGTAAGAAAAACGCAGTGGAAATAGATAAGTTAAGAATTTTCCATTATTTCTGTTTCAATGCTTATAATTTTAGGATAACTCCTGTATAAGAATAGAAAAAGCGAAAAATAAAAATGATTTTTCTATAGAAATATTATTAATGGAGTTTTATCGAATACAAAGAAAACAAAATTATGTAAAGAGCGGAAAGAGGAAAATATTTGAAATTATAGTTTTAGAAAATAATATTACGTTATAGCATAGGTACATCATCGAACGCATGACGTTAACAGTTTTTAAGTTTTGAACCCCCTAAAAAAGGAAAATAAATAAAATATTATAATAAATTTTCAAACATATTTAACTGGTTATTTTTTAAACTGGAATACCTATATAGAATATCTGAAAAACAATTGACAAAAAGTGTAATTTATTCTTATGGAGGTGTGTTACAAACCTAAATATTATTAATTTAACGATATTAGATGAATAAATTTCATTATGGTCCATGAATATTTAATTTGTTATGACAAAAAATGAAAAAAAAACTTTGTTTAATAGTTTGTAAGAATATGTTTCCATTTTTTAAACACTTTGATTACATTACCTACTTTTTGGTAAAATATATCAACTAAATACTACTAAATTATTCCCAATTGATATCTAATGCAAGAATTGCTATTATCGTTAAGTACCCATAAGATGTGTTTTATAAATTAATTAATAATTGTTTACACTAAATATACAGTAGTAACGTTAGATATATCTTTTGTAAAAGTTGTTGTTCAAAGAATATCTCGAAAACACTACGAAATATTCAAAATATACTAAGATATATTCAAACACTTAAAGGTGTTCAGGGTGTTTATGAGGAAACAGTATATAAACATTAAGGCTCATTTCGGTGTATTATTATATTATTTAATATCTGTTTCATAGCCATAAATGTTTAGTAATTTCCCCAAAAATTATATTTTCTCAAACCATTGCTTTGGGAAACTTTAGATAAATTTCTGGTAACGCTTTATTTCATATACTTAGCATTTTGAAGAATGATTGAGGACATATCTGTTTGAATATTATCAACAAGATCTGTAGAAATATTTGACATAAAGTTCAGAAAAGGCGGGTTTAGAATCCTATTAAATGAATAATAAAAAAAATAAAATATTAATAGGATATCGAAATAGTATTTAAAACTAAAATTTTCTTCAACATATATGAAATTAAAAATAAAAATGATTACGTAATTTCCTCTATTTATAATTTATATTCTCTCTCTACTATTTCTGGTAAAAATAAAGACATGTGATAAGACAGACATAGATGCTTCTTTCAAAAACTGTTAGAAAATACGTGATAACATAATCATAAAATTTTAAAACGGTGTTAAAAAATTTGGTTAAGGAATTCGAAAAACGCAAATTTATGACATATACTTGTAAAGGAAAATTACTTTCGCGACCAGTAACTCTTCTTAAGTTTTTTGTCAATATTCCAATTTGATGCCAATTATATAGAATCTGTTAGTTTCAATGGCTGTTCGGCGTCGAAGGAAAATATAAGCCGCACCCGGTAAAGAAATAGTTTTTGTACGTTTCAAACACGTAAATTACTTTTAACTCTATTACTTCTTTTGAATGTTACTCTTTGTAATTTGTTGTAGCCAGCAATTTAATTATTCATTAAATGAGATAAAAAAATCATAACGGTTGTTATAAAAATCCCGTTATATATATATGCAACAATGGGTGACGATAACTTTAATTATTCCCGAGCGTAGAATAATTTCCTTAGTATACACATATTTAAATAGAATTTTCTTAAATCGTAATGAATATAAACCCTTTTCCTACGTGAAGTAATGACATTTAATTAACTTTGCCTCTATACTTCTATTTATTGGAACAAAGTTCCTTATGGCACGTTACACGCTTGATAAATGAGAGACAGTTCGAGAAAAGTGTGAGATTTCCAACGCTCCTTTTGTCATAGTATAAGTACAGGCGCACGTTAACATTTTTTTCCTGTTGGATTTCTATTGTAAGCCAATCATTTGCCAGAACGTTTACAATTCAGGATCTATTTATTTGCATTATAAGTTAGAAACTATTATTTTTTTACATTTTAAATACTTAAAGTTTATAAATTACAATAAATGTCCTGCATATTTATTTATTTTCATTATTACTTTATAATTTCTTTGAAATTAATAAATTACAAAAAATTTGCAGCACATTCATTTATTTTCATTACTAATTAAAATTTATTTGGGTTATTTAAGTAATATTCATTTAAATTCTAAAACTATTCAATTTAAATTTTATTTTTAATTTCATTCAATTGATTTAACGAAAAAATAACGAAATAAAAAAGTAAATCGTCAAACTTAATGTTAAAGTTAATTTTAAATTTAATTTAATTTTTTTAATTCTAGATAAAAAGATCAAATTTTCACTGCTCTGCATGTGAAAATAATAAAGTTTAAATGCGATAATTTGGAAACAGTCTGGCAGGAGATTGGCTAACAATAGAGAGCCACCAGAAAAATAGCATAGTGAACCTATCATCTGTGAAATAAATTTTAAATTTAGTCATTTGATTAAATTTAGAATTTACCAACCATATTTATAATCCAGCTCCACTCCTTTTATTATTTTATTTCCATTAATTATTTGCGTGATAAATAAAGTTAATCTTGTGTTATGGCAAAGAAGTATAACTTATAACGTGCGTAGATAAGTACACATGATCTTTTTTATCAAAAAAATGAATTGTGAAAATGATTCAGTGGAAGTTGAGGATGGGGATGATGTATTACCAGTGTTAAAGTGGCAATAAGAGGTTAATTTATTTTAAACTTAGATTTTGTTGTCATCTCTTATTTGCGTTAATAAAAGTTTACATATATATTAATTGATACCGAAATTAAATCATGCAATACTGTTCACGTATTACGCAAGTTTTGTTTAATGAAAAGATGTTACTCTTGCCTTGGCCTTGTTTAATGAAAAGACTTTACTTTAATGAAAAGATGTTACTTGCCTTGTTTAATGAAAAGATGTTACTCTTGGCTTGATTGCCATTATTATTTTTTTATATCTTAAAATTAACAATATTTTATTATGCTTAAATATTTTTTTTTAACAAAAAATTTCTAGTGAAAGGAACTTCGTTCCAAGCCGTTGCCTCGTTATTTTTTTTTCTCAATAAAAATAAATTCAATTCTTCTTAAAAACCGTTATACCAAAATATTAGCCATAATGTTATGCAAAAATATAACGATTAAATAGAACACTCATTTTAGTTAATAATAATAGTTTGATAACGTACGTAATAGCTTATTCGTACCTAATTAATCTACCGATTAATTTTCAGAGTCAATCACATTTCCAAACTAGTACGTAACATCCATATGTAGTGAATAATTTTACGTTTCCTACGTAGCCCACTCTCATAATTGTGGTAATATATAAATGTCTTCTCTATATGGGAAGAGAATTTACTATGCAAGTTAGTTCACAATTACATCAGTTATCTGACAACTTAGGCAATCTGGTTGCTTCTATTACGTTACCGAGTTCATTTTGCATTGGCGGTGCAAGTCAGTATATGCAGTATAAAATGTAGGTAAACTTCTATTAACATTGTGTGTTTCACAGTTTCGACTTCAACTATCATGAAGAAAGATAGCAGAAGCGGGGAGGGGATATGTTTTATATATCTGTCGATGACATGCCTGACAATATCTGGAGAACTATCTGACCACAAAACTTTTTCCTTCAATTGATATTCCCTTCGAAATAAGGGAAGAAAAAAAATTGAGTACTTGATTTTCCTCCTAAATAATTATTGCGTCTACTTTTATGCAAGGACACACGTTTATTAGAAAATTCACATGTTTTTGATAAAATTTCACAGTTTTTCAAAAAATTTGTAGACCATTTTGGTAATATCTCTAAATGTGTTGAAATGCATACTTATTCTTCATGATCCTAAGTATATAAACTTAAAACCTTCGTTTTTTTTAGGTTATAACTTAAGTTTTTTTATTATCAATATACCCATAATAAATATTACCAAAATTTTATTCAATTACTTCGTGCTGAGTCACCTCCTACTTTTATTGAATGATTAAATATTGTCATTGTATTTGTCTTCGTTTTCTAGCCATCACCGACTAACACACTACCTAAATAAAAAGCTAATTTCTATCCACATCTTCAAAGTATGAGTCCCATTTACTAACAGGTCCTTGTTTGCGATTGTCGGCTTTATATTTCGCGCGAGGTCTAGACTAATAACTCTGGATGCGTCGAGATTTCTCACAAATAATACACACACTGTATATTCATTTTCTAAGTCCATCCTCTTCATATTTTAATTTGAATAATGTACTTGCTGTCACTTTGTCAGAAATATTGCGTCTTTGATGTATACGTTGGTTTCTACGAGGTAAAAACTAAACGTTTAATTTAAGCAACATTTCGAAATCAATGATGTTTTATAAGTAATACAAGAACAAAATTCAAAACCGGTTCATAACTAATAAAGTTCCGAGACGTATCATGTTGACGTTAAAATGTTTCTTATTTTGTCCATTCTATATTCATCCCCATTGTAGATGTTATGTTTGGGTTAATGTAGACATATTAGTACATAATAGTACATATCTTCATGAACGGAGTACCTCTGTACCTTTACGGTGTATTCATTCAATGAAAGTAACCGATGGTTGGGGAATATTTCCTTTAAAATTATTTTTTCTCGGACGTCACAGCGCAAAGATCCACTATTTTTGGAAGAGTCATTTCTTCTATGGGGTTATAAAGGGAGAGGAAGAAGGGAAACTAAGGAAGCCTACGTAGAAGTTGCCTATATGAGTCATTACGATCAGTTACTAACAAGTCTTGACTAGAAGTGGATGCTTAAATATTTTGCAATTACGGTTGTGTTAGTGATTTTCCTGTTATAGCAAAAAAGAGTTAGGAATAATGGAAAAATATACCAGCAGCTGAGTTTTCAATGTATGTTAAAATTTACATATAAATGTTGGCAGTTAAGCAATATGCCATGTAATTCTCATCATTTATATATTAATATTAGGTACTAATATGTCGACATATTAGTATATAGTTTCATCTTATCTTAGACTGTTTGCGTTTATAAGCATTAATCGAAGTTCTTATCATAAGAGGAAATGAATCTACCTTGCGGTCTTGCGTAATTGTGGCCGGGAAGATATGTTTCAACTAGCCTAACCTTACTGTCACTTCATGTAAAATTACAGATATAACTAAATACGCTTTCTCCATAAGTCAATATTAATTACAGAAAATGTTTTTTTTAAATTAGTAGCTAATGAAGTTGACGATTGTATATTTAAGTCTAATAGCTTTCATTCTGTTTTATTTTTAAATCTCTTTTTTTTTAACTTAGTCAATCAAATAATCATTTAAACAGTTTTGCTATTATATAAGGTAGTTAATAATCTTTAATTGATTTTGATTTATAGTTCAATATACCGTAGACATTGATTTTGATTTATATTTCAATATACGTAGGTTTTTTAAATCTTTTTTTTAACTTAGTCAATCAAATAATCATTTAAACAGTTTTGCTATTATATAAGGTTGTTAATAATCTTTAGTTGATTTTGATTTATAGTTCAATATACCGTAGACAAAATAAGATATCATCCTGAATCCTATACGTCTGGAAAGTATTGGTAAAATATGTTAACTATTAAAAAAAGAAAGACAATTGGATACATACTGTGGTCACCATGGTACGTTGGGGTGATTACAGGGCATACGGCCTTTGACAGCACAGTGCACCGCAAGGATCCGGGTTCGATTCCCGGCCGCTCGCCGAACGAGGCTGGGCCGTTTTTCTGGTTGGCTCTAAGATATTACTTTTCAAAAAAATAAGTGCGTCATGGATATAATTTGTATATAGCAAGGTATATTAATAAATCAAATAAATATATATTAAGACAATCTATGTCGTATTATAACGTATATTAAATTTACTTTTAGTACACTCAATTTCTTTTTTATTAATATACTCCGCTTCGATAAAAGCCGCGTTCCACGCACGTGATGCGCGAAAACTATATGCGTCTTCCGTGTAAAGCGCTGAACATGTCGCTAGTTGTAAAGCACGCATTACGAGGTGTGGTAAAACAAACGTTGCACAACTCGCGTTAGGTTTATATAATAAGCTAAACGCCCTCATCATCTCAAAGCGCGAGGCCGCTGATTAGCCCTATCCCTTACATTTACTATTGCCGGCTTTACATCCGGCACGCGGTCTTGCCTTGCGGTCTCGCATAATTGTGGGCGGGTGATGTTTCGTCTGGTTACGGACAAGATATACTTACTGTATGGGCCACCTTATATACCCTTTTTTCCTTGATTTAGCCAATACGGTTCGCGTTATTTCTCTAGTGAGTTTGTAACTCAGCGTCATTCGTTGGATTTAAGCAAAAATAAATTGGAGCAAAAATATAAGGTTATAATTAAAATAAAGCTTTTCAGTCAAATTATGTTCTAGGCAAATATCTCCGGCTCTAAAATTCAATGTAAACGCGACAAGCGGTAATTTAAGAGTATTAAATATTTTGAGAAAACAGAAATAAAACTAAGTGGTTTCCTATATTTGTGAGATGAAAAGCATACTCTGTTTCAGTTAAACATTTTTTTAAGTATCATATACATATATCACCATTTTTAATCCGTAACATATATTTTTAAGTCCATTAAAAATTGCAAAAAAAATTGAATTATGGTTTATGTTATGTCTTCTACGAATCATTGCAATCAATAAACTATTATAAGTGATTTTGCTATTACAAAAGCTTGCATTTCTGGTCAACACGTTGTAAAAGCTCCTCACTGGTGAGTTTCGTGAGTTCAATAAATAGACATCATGTATAGGTTCACATTACGAATGTTCATGAACGTTTTTAGGGATCTTGCTTAATAATTCAGGTCTTGCTTTCGTAAGTTTCGTTTTTTCAAGTATTGGCTAAATGTAGAATTGGAGAAGAAAAATTTTAATTGGGAATTTAAGCCTACGATTGCAGAGTATCTTTTTAATTCTATAAGTTTTGTTTTCCACCTAACTATCCTAGTGTTGAGGAAACCATTTATCTGTTTTAGTATTGATCACCTGATTCGAATACCACGGTCTAGCTCTGTCAGAGCTTCAGTCGTGATAGCTCAGTACTTGTACATGCAACAAAAAGTTGGTTATGATATGCAACCCTCACGCACTCACATTTTAATGTCTCTCTTGAGATTTTTTCCCTTGTAATAATAGTGCGTTGGTTCCAATTCAGGGTCTTTATAATACCCTTGTATTTTTCGTACAATACGGTTTTACTTAGGATTTCAATCAAACTATTATATAGTAATCTGTTAAATGATTTCTCATAATCTAGGAAACAAAGAAGGACATTTTGATGCATTTCTCTACTCTTTTTTGCACCAGCACCTACACTTCGAATAAAAGCTTTTCTTTTGCCTACGCCACTTCGGAATACAAATTAACTGTCGCTTAGCTGTTGGTAGCACTTTATCCTTAAAAGCTCATGAATTGTTAAGCTTTAGAATTTTATTAATAAGACTCATTGCTCAAAACATTTTATATTAAATATGTAATAAATAACTTGGATTATATTCGTATTATATATTAAGTTACATTATAATTTGCATATAAGTTAATTCTTGCTAAATTACTTTTAGCGAAACGGACACCAATGGTTATCTTCTTTCTCTTTTTGTCTAAATCAAATAGTTTTATTTTTTAAACAAGCAACCCAGTCTACACTTCACCATTGTGCTATCCGTTTGATTCAATGAGAAGGAGATTCTAATTTTTTATGATAGAAATGTTTTCATCAAAATTCTTTACTAAGTATAAATTTTAAATAGTATGTGGGCTGATATTTTTCCCTTTTTCGATATATGAACTTAATAACCATGGACCTCGGAATACTTATAAAATCATGCGAGCCACGTGTTAGCCTAGTCCAATCTATAGGTAGACCACTTCATTTATGAATTAAATGTAAGTGGATATTACTGAACCAAGCATATTAAGAAACAAAATGAAAATTCATAAGATACATTGGGACGTAATTAGGGTACATAACACTTAGAAAAAATATGGTAAAAATTATATTTTTGGGAATATAAGATAGTTATATAGTTATATACCGTCTTATAGTTTTATTGCTACCTCCACTGACACTGTCATATCACAGATAAAAATTTTGCCCTTTCGAGCCAAATGAGAACTTGAATCCAATTTGATCTATCTCAAAAAGGAAATGTCAGAAATGTTAAATGTTTCTTAAAATGTAATGCATGTGGGTAGAGTTCTCCATATTTTTTGTCGTTTTGATAGATTTCTAAATACTTTGATTCGAAACGTATTGAAAATATTTATTTTTATCCAAAAAATAAACGAAAGAAGATTTTAAACTATAATTCCAGTCTTTTTACAATTGTACAGAACTAAGTTAGGCTATCTAATATTTATAAAGATGTTACACAATTTCTCTAGGATTTACTATTCATCTATATATGTGTTGCCATTAATCTATCTACTTGCTAAGGTCCAAATATGAGTTAATAAAGAAAATTCAGGGTTAAGGGAGTTTGTGCTAGCTCTGCTCATTGATGAATAGAGTATTGTGACAAACTGTTATTTGTGGATAATTTGGCTTATATTAATGTTTAATAAATATATACAAATGTAACAATTCAGTGAATATATGCATTATATTGTATGGTTGGTATAAAAAAAAACATAACAGATTTTGACAAACAGTTACTCAATAAAAGTCACATAACCCTATTTCATACATTACTTTGTCTTCATCGTATGTAATTAACAGATAAAAAAAATATTAAAAGAACGAAAAGTGTGATGAGAAATATGTATGCATAAATTACACTTTTTTAAACATTTGACGTTATTGACATAATCTGTCACATTTATAGTTTTGTAATATCTAATTTCAATATAATAAATTAATTAGAACTTTTACACGAATACCTTTTGTTTTAAATTGAACATATTTTCTTAATTTTCGTTAAATAATATTTCGAGAAATATTCTTTAAAAATATTTACGACACTTATATCTCCAACTTATAATTTTGAGAATATTTTAAATTCTATAATATTGTGGTTGGTGGCTTAACGACGTGAAATTCAATACTCGCATTTTACATATCTATGAAAATACTTATATAAACATTTTTTGAATCGCAATTTGCTCCGAGCATAACGGGAAACAAAGCACGTACAAGTCAAAAATAGTAACTAAAATATGATAACATATTGCTTATGGGAAAGAATGATTGCAAAAATTAGCTTGGGCTTGAGGCTTCGCACATAATTATATAAAAATCCGTTAACCGTGGGTTCAATTATTGCTTGTCAAACATATTCATTTTTAATTTAATATCATTGATCGATATTTTACAATTAAGACATGTAAGTTTAAAGTATAATTTATAGCAGGCTAAATTAATATTATTAAGAAAATTATATCACGACAATGTTGAACAAGTTAACCATGTGACGAAGAGTATTTATCGATTTTGATACTGTCTTGCTAATCACAATCCGTAGCTAACCAGAAATATATTTGACTCAGATATGGGCCGCCAGAAGAAATCCTGAAACGCCTTATATTTAGTGTGTATATATATATATATATATATATATATATATATATATATATATATA
This sequence comes from Druceiella hillmani, assembly GCA_039881145.1. Lineage (NCBI taxonomy): Eukaryota > Metazoa > Arthropoda > Insecta > Lepidoptera > Hepialidae > Druceiella > Druceiella hillmani. Next base: position 33,900,663 of record JAYKKI010000014.1, on the reverse strand, counting down.
TATATATATATATATATTGATAGTAAGGAGGATACTACTGTCGTTGGTCATTGTTTTGTCGTTGTTCTTTTGGATAATTCACGTGCTTTTGATTGCCTAAATTTTCCAATTTTTATGGCTAAATTACGGCTTATCGGTATACGCATGTGAATGATTTTTTAAGTGACGATATCTGTACGTCAAAGTATACGATGGTAATCAAACTCTTACTGTTAAAGTTCATGTTATTTTTAAAGGTGTACCGCAAGGGTCAATCCTCGTGTCGCTACTTTTCACTCTGTATACGTCAGATATTTCGAGTAATTTAGAGTACGTTAAAACTCATTTTTACTCTTGTGGTACGCAATTGTACAAATCCGTGGAGGAGATGAAGACAGAGTGAGCGAAAAGTTTAATGAAGATCTCATGAAAATCTAGAATTGGTCGTGTAAATATTCCTTATTATTAAACCCTTCTAAATCCTGTTTTCTAATTGCAGGAATAGGACTCAAGTGACAACAGCAGGAAATTGAAACTCACCATAAATGGGCGGTCCATTTTTATGGTGGAACTCGCCAAGGATCTAGGCATCATAATGGACTCACATCTGAGATTTCATGAACATGTAACCGCAAAAATTAAATGTTGCTTTATGCATCTCAGAACGCTATACAGATACCGCCCTTGTCTATCTATTCCCGTTAGGAAAATTCTAGTTGAGAGCCTCATTCTTCCTGTACTCGATTTTGGTGATATCGTTTACGGCCCGCGTTTACTCTCAAAAATAGCCAGTTTAATCCAAAATATTGAAATGCATGCCCGTGTTTTTGTTTCGGTGTCCCGCGGCGATCCCCTTTATAATCCTATTTAAATGAGCATGCTCCAAATGAATGAATGAATGAAAGAATGCTTCAAATGCATAATCGTCGCCATTCTCTGTTTTTTGCGTAAAATTTTCACAACAAAGGAGCCGAAATATCTTTACGACATATTAAACTGGTCCGCCACGTGACGCGGGCCAAAGACCGACTTCTCTTAGTAACGTAACATCCCAAAACCGGTTATCGGGGTAGTTTCAAGTTGGCTGCAACTGAAATTTGGAATAATTTCTCTCCGTCCCTGAAAACCGTGGATCCATGGATCCATGACTACTTTTGAAAGTAGCCATGGAACTTTTTTAAAAGTAGTCATGGAACCCTGGATCCATGACTGATTTTAAAAAGTCAATCCGTAAGTGGCTTTTGACCCAGCAAATGCAAACGGAATAAACGAAAAATATATGTAGATCCAAATTATTGATTTAAATTTGATTTATTATTGGTATCTTTTTTCTCTTGCTTTTCAAATTTGGTTTTGACTTATTTTCTTTGTGCTATGTCTCCTCCTCAGGTAATAACGTGTATGTAGTATTATACCTATATTAAAAATACTTGTTAATATCTATTTTGTTATCTATTTTGTATGCGAGTATACGTATATGTGAGTGTGTGTGTGTGTGTATGTGTGTGAGTGTGTGTTAACAGGTGCTAATCGGCAGACAAACCGGTAAACCGGCTGTGTCGGTGATGCTTATACGGTAACTGCACAAGCCGAGCTACTAACCGTTTTGTGGATAAAATATTGAATAATTTAAAGTTAAACTTAAGGCGCATGACGTAGTTTTTATTTTGTCATTGGCTCTGAAAAAATTTCTGTACATACCTATTATTTTACCTGTTTTATTTTATGATTGTTATTTTACCTGTTTTATTTTATGATGATTATTATAATTTATTATTATTCCTCCATAGGTTTTAAAAATGTTACAGTGTAAATAGGTTTAAATCTCTCTAATACATTATCAGTTAAACGAACCGATAAATTGACAGACAAAAAATCATAAACCTAGTTGCTTTGTTGTATAGTTTGTTTGTAGACCATGAACTCACTCCTCTTAATTAATTTACTGACTTTAGTCTTATTTGTACATGCAAAAAACAACACAAATAATAAAATAATATCATATGATATTATTTTGTACCTGTTACGACTCTGTTCGTCTATTAATTAAATGTTTGGAAAATTATTACATTTCTTGCATTTTATTCTTGAATAAATTAATTACTTTTTATTTTGTAAATACGCTTTAATTTACTCACTAACAAATTGGCTTATTTTAAAAAATTGTGACCATTTATTTTAGTAACTTTGATTTAAGCATATAATAAAACACACCTGTGAAGTACGAGAAGTACTCAAACCGCGAGGGCTGCATGGATACCTAGGTACATATAAGCATTTAAGGGTAACCGGTATTTCTACTAGACTATCCACGTATATTAATTTTATTTCTACTGGCGGACAAATATTATTACTTTCTTAAAAAATTATATACGCTTTGGTTACTGATAAATTTTACATTCAATTTTTTCTTGTATTTATTGTTTAAATTATGGATATCAAAAATGTTAAAACGAACTATTGATTCCTACGTACTGGCGTTTTTGAGACAGACTTGGTAATAAAATGAAATGAAAACAGGCAAGTATTGTAGTCCACCAAATTACCGTTTTTCAGTCCCAAAAAAAAACAAAAGAAAGACTGGTGAATTTTATATTTGCTGCGATATCTCGAAATATGACTTTTAGTCATTTTAAATACACCCAAATTTAAAAAATTTAACGTCATTTTGAAATAAGGAGCCTCATGTATATGGGCGCAATCCTCTACCGCAACAATAGCGTTTCATTAAAACTCAAAGGCAACCTTCTTGTTGTGCCCCTAAAACTTTAAAAAGCGCCTGCAAGTATATATGCAACTGAGTATTTCATCATAAAACATTTACAAACTTGAGAAAAGAATTGACTTTAAATAGACTAAACACTTAAATGAATTAATTTATTTGACCGGCGAATTTTTGAAGTATCTTTGGTGGTACAACCGTCAATTTTTTTATTGAAATAGATATCTTCAAAAACAGAAAAGAAATTAAACCTCTATATGATAATAGATTGCCTGTATGTAAAAAAAGACTGGATTTCATGATTAAAATATTCTATTAATTTTAAATCAACGAACACTTTTTTTCTTTATCGTAGTATTATTTACAAACATATCTATCATTTGAATAAACCCTTAATGGAATATTTTATGGAATTTAATCTGATATGGAGCACGATGTAAAGCAAAAGGATTGGATTTCTAGAATTTAACACTTTCAATATTTAATTTTAAAATATATATATATTTTCTTAAATTTTTAAAAAGTTTAACAATATTTCGTAGTAAAATCATTCTTTCCAAAGATATACGTTTCTTTAAACTTTGTTTGCAAGCCCAAAGTTTCAATTATCTTTAACTGCCCTCAACGGAGTAGTTTAGACTGAGCATTTAATTTTTTCTGGTTATAATATTACAAATAAGTTAGAAAATTTTTCACGCATATTTATAACGTTCTTTTATCGTATATTTTAACGTGGACTTTTTCTTGATATATAATATAATTTTCTACTTTCTTAAGTAGTTTTGGTATTATTTACATAACTCAACAACCTATTAGTAGGGTCAAGTAATCCTTCGCATGATATTCTGATTAACTGTTTTTTTAATAAAGTTTTGTAATGAGAACAGGAATACTCATAATTTTGTTATACGTCCGTTGATCCCTCTGTACCTCTGTTACAGTATCATATAGGATCCCCACATTTGAATAATACATGGCAAAGCATATAAAAATATAATTGACCTATTATATCCATGTAAAACTAGTACCAAAAATTTTTTTGCTCATCGCACAGAGTATCAAGGTACAAAATTCCTCAAAATTAAATTAAAGTTTCATTCACTATTTTTCGGTTTAAAGTGTAAACGGTACACTATGCAAAGTTTCAAAATGATAAAATATATCAAAAATATATTTTTCCTACTACTCTAATTTCGCATCTGTACTGAATAACAATTTACAAAAATTCAGAATTTTCATGGAAAATTGTTTTGGTTAACTAACATTAACAATTTCAAGGGATGTAGACACTTGGTCGGCTTCTCAAGTCTACCACTAAATTAATAAAAATGAATCTAAAAAAATATTTCTTCATTTTCATAAATTAATTTCTAATTTAATGGTTAAATTTGTAAGGACGTTGAGATTATAGGCATATCAAGATTTTATTTGTTTTTAGGGAAATTATATTTTTTATTATATGCTAAATTGAGGTATCAGTCAGATCATTAGTATTATTTACTGCGTGAGATAAATGAAAATATTTTTAATAAATTTTGAATTACGTGAAAATATAACAATAGTAAAATACATAAATCTACTCCCCTAAATATTAATACGATTCATGAAGTGGTATCAAGCAAAGCTCGATGATGTCTATAAAGTGATGTAAATTACATAAGATAATTTTCCTTTCATATCATATTCAATTTAAGTAGTTACGTCAGTGTCTTGGTCAAGTGTACATATTATTTTAAAAAATTAACTGGTTGAATATAATTAAAATAAATAGAATTATATTCATGGTTCGAAAAAAACTAAATATAGTTTATGGGATCGATTTAAAAATAATTGGAAATCAATGAATTAAAATTTGAATTGGCTAGTTTTATTTTTATGTCACTCGTATAATTGTGAGTATACGTACGTATACCAGTCCGCTGCCCATTTCCAGAGATGTTAATTATATTTCATTTCCCATAAAGACCGAAATAAATATGATTTTCCTATAAAAATATGTCTCACCTACAACTTGCGTGTGGAGTTAAAAAAAATAACAAATTTCCCCGTAAATCAACTCTAATAAAGATTGAAGCTTATGTTTGATATTTCCCTTATTCGGACAGCGATTTTATATCTGCATAATTTGCTTCTGGTGTTTCATGATTCTTTAAAGCAATGATTTGGACTGAAAATTATTTCAAGGCAATTAACTTAAGCTAACAAATTAAAAATTAAATATAATAATTTGATACCTTAGCACCTGAAATATTTCAGGACGGCAGGTATTTAACAATGAATTGTTTAGCTTTCTAAATTTTTTTGATATAATTTTATTGTATCGGGATAAAATCTGTTTTGTAAGTTATGTATATTTTACCTTGTGCCTTTAGTTTTCATACTGACTTAATTTTTAAATTCGCATAAAGCAGAATTCCTGAAGCTTTATATTATTCAATAATTAGCCAAGCTCACAATTAAGAGTTCACATCGATTAGTTACTATCCTTATTTTAAAGAGGTATATATCGATTAGCTTAGGTATTGCAACATAATCCGAAAGTGAAAATTTTATTAACATTTTTAATGAGATCAGCTGTTTTACCAAGATAAAAAAAGAAAATTATGATCTTTAAAATGTTCATATGATTATATACTAGCTGCTACGCGTGGCTTTGTCCACATATCAATTTATATATGACCGAATTCGACATTTCGTGTGGGGTATTATAAATTATAACAACTTGTTTTCAAAGTACAACGTTATACGTTATTACAATGACGTTAGCAATAGGCTATGGAACTTATCAGTATGCGCAAATGTCCATCAATGATGTGAGCTCTCACGTGCGGATCCGTAAAAGTGCACGTAGCTTCCAATGTACACATTTCTATTCAATAAAATCTGGTAAAAAAGTAACCTTAAAACTTAACTGGGAAAAACGACCACGAATACCCAACTGCTCAGGCATAATTCGCATAACTTTCTTACTAAAAAAACATAAAACACACAATCACCAAACCCCAGGGTAAATGTTCATATACAAGGTTACATTTTGGTCAGTGACTAAATTTTAGGAAGGAATGAAGAATCGGCAACTAAAGTATATAATAAATAAAACCAATTTTTTTTAACTTTAGCTAACATTCCCTTAATAAACAACATCATTTTTAGGTATTACTATTTTAAATTAGCCGCGTATAAGCGAAAAACAAAAACTACCCCCTTACCACGCCCCTCACCTGCACAAGTTAAATACAGCATATAGAAAATTAGTTCAGTTAGCGCCAGGCGCTTAGAGATTATGGATGTTCGGTGTCTCTCCAACAGGAAAAATTGTCTTTACGACTGCAGTAATCTACAAATAAATATGTGAAGTTAATATTTTGAAATACTAGCTTGAAAGTTTACAAAATCTTCGGAACACGTGCAATCTTCAGTGGTGCATTGAGCGAAATTGAAAAAGGAATAAAATATTTAACCAGAAGTTAACTGGGTACGTTAGTTTTTTAAATATGCTTTTATAAAGTTACTGTTTAAAATAAAAAAATTACATTTATTGTCACGGTGTTAAGTCCATATGATGAAAAATTGCAATCTTATTTCTCAAAGTAAAAATAAAGAATTATATTGATGTATTGAAATTTGCGTAAAATAAAGATCTTTTGAGACGCATTATAAATAATAACAATTAATAAATATAATAACATTTCAAACGTGTCACAAATTCTTCATTAGGAAGGAGAAACATTCAAGGTCACCTGCTACATGCCAGCGGGCACCATTTGACTTTGGACGCCTGCACACGAACTGTAACCGAATCTAGGAAAAAGTGTTAGTGATCAGTCGACCAACATTTTTTTAATATCAAAATCGTTAATTATTTTCCGATCTATGTGACAGCGTACTTACTAAAAATAAACATGGGAAGATAATAAATATTTAAAAATTTCAAATATCAAAACTTCAAAAGGACAAATAATAACTCGGAAGAACAATCATAATCAAAAAAGTAATTTTAGAGCAATCCATCATCCTAATTTATGACATTTTAATTTCAACACATTTAACAGTGAAAAATTAAAATTTAATATATAGCACGGTTCATGATTGTCCCTATGAACTCAATTTTCATAATTTTTTCAATAAAAATAATATAAAACAAAAAATATTACCCGCATAGTAAAAAGTTTCTATTAAAAAATCTTATACCTCGATATATCATCCAATTCTTAGGCAACTTAACGCAAACTTAAATCATAAAAGTGTGTGACATAAATTATAAATGTGTCGTAAATTATAATTAAAGCGACGCATGCGATTTAATCCGATATCTGTCCATCTGTAGCTCTTTTACAAATTCTGCGTCAATCTTTTCCCAAATGCCCATATGCAAAACCACAAGGCTGGACTGTTTGGCCTGAATGAAGTAGCAAATATTTTAGTGGAATTGTAATATCGCATTACAGTTATTTCAAATTTCAAAAGAAAACATTGTACGAACTCTCACACATCTTCCATAATAGGCCAATAGTCCTCTTCATTTCTAAAACGCGAAGCCCGACTTGCAATGCTTTTTAATATTCAATATTGTCAGTTTTATATCCTGGCTATAACTCATTCTGTGAATTATTCTCCAAATCTGTCTTTAATTTCCATATTTTCATAATATAGTTGTAATTATGTTGGAAGAGAATTTATACTTTTGCTGCTTCAATCGGAGCTTACAGAAAAATATAGATGCCTCTTTAAAGTCAAGTTCAAGTTAACACTTGATGCGTAATTTCTGTTTTGAAGAGTTAATATATAAACACAGAAAAGTATAAACACTAAAATGGAGATGAATATATAAACACTGAAAAGCCACACATGAATGTTTAAAAATGAAGATTTTAAAAGAATTGCTGTTTATTTTTAATCCATCAAAAACAATATAAAAAATGAAGCAAGTATTTTTACATCATTATGCTAGCTGAAAATAGGGGTGGAATCAAAATAACACTAAGTTCCGAATAATTTATTGGTATTTTGTTTGAATAAAGTTTAAATTTAAGAAGTACGCATGCATAATTTTGAGACTTACTTGTAATATAAAATTTTATTTAAAATCAGCAAGCTTTTTTTGAATCAAGTAAAATATGTTATAAGAATGAAAACTTGCCAAGTTCAAATATAAAAATTGGTATAATTATAATTAAATCTGGTAAAATATGTATTTAATATGTATGATATATTAAATATGTATCGTTATTTTTTAAATTTATAGTTTTTATGAGTTTTTAGGACTTTTACGGAATATAGCCTAATTATTGTAAAACATAAATAATGCTATAAATTTTAATCAAAAACCTGAAATGGAATGACCTGAAATGGCTAACGAGAAGCATTCTTTTCAAACAATTATCACTAGTAATATATTTATATTTTAGTTATTAGTAAATTAAATCAATTTCATTTACAAAGTTAGTAGAACTTTTGGAAATATAAGATTTTTTTATGACTAAATATGATATTCCGTAAGTGGAGATTGCCTGCAATTTCAATGTGCGCAATCGTGTACCGAAAATGAAACGATTACAAGTTAATATAACGATATTAAAAATTGGCGACAGAAAATCTCAGTAAGCACAAATGTCTATAAGTATCTTCACGTAGGTACCAGGGGTCACAGGTAGACGTGACTTTCGATGTGCATCTCTTCGCTTCATCGCGTGCCGCTGACCTCACCTGCGCATACAGGCATGACTCTCTAGGATTATGGACAGTAATACGAATCTACTGTCGAGACCACTGTGTTGTTTGCGCATTATTGAAGTGTGGAACGGTACAAAATATATTTAATTTATTTTTATTTGTTACGTGTATCATGAAAGGTATATAAGGGATGGGTTCAGAAGATATTATTAGCTATTAAGGTTTGGTTATTTATTTAGGGGTGTGATATTTCATATTCACATCGCATAAAAATATATATTTTTATGTATTATGTTTATCTGCAGTTTTGGTAAATTACTTATTTTTTTATTCTGCACAAAAATATTTTGTATTTGATACTATATCAAAGGATAAAATATTTTCTTCTCTCTTGAAATATTCGCCCTATTAAATTTATCATGAAAATTACCATGTGCTCAACCGAATGTATTAAAATTAGGTTAGTAGTGAAAATGTGATAGTCGTAAAAATTTTCTATTGTATTTAGAATATTAATGTAGATTTTTATTAAACTACTGACGTGACGTTCGTTTTTGTTTACATTTATTTCACTTTTATCTATTGACTATAACATTTATATTCGCATATATTTTGTACATACAAAAAGTCGCATTTGAATATTTAATCCCTTTAACTTATATAACATTTTAGGTATTTTGGGTTAAAAAAGGAATAATTTTCCATTTTTAGTATGATGCATTTATTCCCAATTATAAACTTACAATTAAAAAAATTAATAGTTTAGAAATTAAAATAAATTTTTAAGATTGATAGAACTTAGTGTTTTGTTAATATTAAAATACAATTAAAATGATAGATTTATTTATTTCACCATTCACCGAGGATTCCACATTCGGATTTATACTCCTAGATCTCATGTTAAATAATTTATTTATTATCATGTATTATCTAGTAAAATTCCGGTAATATTTAATGATCTCCTCCATGCCTGTTTTTCAATTTAAATATTAGGAAATTATCGAAAATGCTTTTCGTGGGAAAGGGTTATTTAAATTTATATAGCTTTTCATATTAACATTTAGTTTGCATATTTGATTGAATGCAATTACGATGACGTATTTAAAAAAAATTTTACCTTTGAGAAATTAAAAAAATAAATGAAAAAATTTTGCTCCTAACGCAATGGTATTTCAAAGGAATACTGCTTATTTGCTATAACCTTCATTCAAGTATGACCCTGAAATTAAATTTTTTTAGGAGCGTTATACCTTCCGCGTGTGGGCTGAGAAATAAGATGTGTTAAATATGACGGGAAATATTATAATCTCTAGTATTATATAGTGTATATAATATTTCATTTAGTGAATAAAATATTTGTAAATTTATCTTAATAATTATAATAGAAATGACTGCAATAAATAATCAAAAAAAACTTGTAATTACTGAAAAAAAACATGTTTGCACACTTCATCAAATTCATCAAATGAAGTTAAATCACAATTCAATATTTTCTGCGCACCACTACATTAAAATAAACGCGGTTAAATTATTTAATCGTTTGCTGGATTACAAGTTGCTGAATAATTCTAATTAATAATTATCTTCATATTCAAAATTCAATCTTCGTGTGCTAACCAGCCAACTTGCGTTAGTTATTAGGTTTCGGCTTATAATTGTGGTTGGTTACATTAGTCTGTGTTTATGTGAGAATACGTTACATTACATGCCATTCTCATTGTTTGGATTAAGTATGATATTGGTTTTTTATTTGGAAGAATTTCGTGTCACTTTACCAAAGTTGGCGGCTACAATAAAATTAAGGCACGTAATTATTAATAAAACAATTAATTTTAAACAAATAGATGGAAAGTTAACAAAATGTTTATTGCAACGGGTTAACATATTTTAATTAGACTTTACATTTGATAATTTTTGGGAGCTTAAAATCTTGTTACTAATAAATCCATATATAAATATATATATATATATATATATATATATATATATATATATATATATATATACATTACCAATAATAACAACAATTGAATTTATTCCCCTCACTAAAATACTGGTATATCGTATAACTCTCGGAAATATAATAAAACCTACACCACTCCCATACAATAAACTCACTAACATAAGCAGTGGGAAAACCCACACAAACCCGGCTTCCGCTATTGCTTTTGAAACATATAAATGCTGTTGGATGTTCCTAAGAGTTAATCTTTGCTAATAACCTACCTGAAGATGTTGTAATACAACGAAACCTAGGTCGTGGTAGAGAACTTAAAGAAAGTAGAAATAATACTACATCACGTAGTTTCATTCAATTATGAATAATGAATTTCTACAAAACTAACGCCAAATATATTCAATAAGAAATATTAATTTAAAATAAAACGAAATTTCATTAAAAAAAACGGTGATATGAAATAATAGCTATAGTGTAATATATTTATAATCATAAGGATGACATGAAATAATACCTATGTATTATTATTTTTTTAACAGGAACAAGGTGTACTAATTGAGTAGTAATAATCTGTAGCAGTATATGTGGCAGAAACATTGGCTACTGTTGGCTTGTGGTGATTTGTGTTGTCAAAAGATTGAAGTAACCACAACGTGCGATCATGTTATTACCGATAAACTTTTCTCTTTTAGTACCTGCCTTGGATTCAGATTAATTGGTGGAATGTTAGTCAGTGCCTTTCTACACCGTGTTAATTTTGCCACAAGAGGTAAGCACCCACCTTTTGTTCGTCTCATCGACCCTGAGAGTGGCTTAAAGTATGTTTGTGATGAAAGAGTGATTCAAGTTACTTAGACGCCATCAAGTTATTTTTAGGCTCTTATTATTATTCCCTCAAATAATGATTACAATACTTTCTTCATAAAATGTACAATAATTTTTTGCTATAATAAAACCGATGATAATAATAATAATAATATTTAATCACGTTGAATGGAACTGGTGTTTACACTATTTTGTTATATTTAAAAAATGCACAGTTGATTTGTGGCTTCTACGCGTCAGTTTTCCCAATATCTATTTGTCTTAAATATATTCACTAGAAAAAATCACGAAAAAGGAGATTTAAACGAAAAAAATCAATGATTTCTCAAACATACATGCATAACTCGTAATAACTACATGAGCATTTAATTGAACATATTAGTTTGACTCTCTAAACACTTAATTTTTTTTACTTTTGTAAATTACGACTTTTGAGAATGTTGGGCATTCTAAATTAGTAGTATAAATTACATTTGCAGCTCTTATCGATTAAATTTTGGTCCACATCTTTGAAATATATATATATATATACAATTTTGTCACTTCATTTAATTTTAATTTATCAAATATTATTGCTCTATTTTATTTCATGGTATATTTTTGGACAACTACGTAGTTTTCATATTTGTCAAAAAAGTAAGCTTCACGTAACTCTTATAGAAACTATCAAGAATGAAGTACAAATATCGATACTTAAACGCAATTTAATTTTACAAAATAATAAGCTCATCCCAGAATTTAATATTCGTAACCCGAGCATTGAGAAATATCATAAATATCAGTTGATCTGTCTATTCCATAAAATAATCTATGTAAAAATGTAAAAAAAATTCTCGTCTAACGAGAGTCTTAGATATATTCATTTCTGTTTAGCATGCTTATAAATTTCACGACAATTTCTTCATCAAATACTCATGCATCGGAAAACTGACACGAAAAATCGAACGAGGTACCTAGTATATTCCGAGTTGTAATATATACATTACAAGTTTCAATAAAAATCACCAACCTGCTGCCAACTTGCGCAGTAATCGAAGCAGTTCCGAAACTCATGAAAACGTGGAAAATGTTAGATAATATATTATCAAACTTGAACATTTCGTACGTCAGTAAACCCTTGTAGGCAAGAATAGTCCGCAGACCACAATATAATTTGATCTATGAGAGTTAAGCTAAACTGAGAAGGTACATTTCTGGCACGGTGAATGATAAGATTCTCACGAAACTCATGGAAATTACAAACATGTATAAAAAAAGAAGGATGACTCAAAGAGCTGATTGTTTCTTTTTTTTATGATTATTAAAGCAAATATAAAAAATTATGGAAATGTACCTAATTCCTTAAAATATAATTTACATGAGAAAATAAGGGAAAAATTTTAAAAATAGCAATACTTGAATCGTAGGCGACAATTTACTACAAACGAACGATATTGTTAAGAAATAGTACCATTACCGACAGCAAATCAACATGACGTAACAGTTTGTTTTTCATGTAAAATCAATCGTATAGTAAACATTCATTAAATTTCATATAGTTTGAATGTTCTCACATTAGAAAATAAAAAAATATAGGGAATTCGAGAAATCCTTCAAAATGATATTTTTATGTTATGTGCGCTTTGTATGATGTGCTCCAACATATTATATTGTACATGGTAATTACGCAGGATGAAACAAATAAAAGACATAAAACATCAACGTCGTCTTAGGCTAAGAGACGGTCACTGCTGAATTATAATCAGGATATCCTCCATAGATTACCGTAAAACTCCACAAAGGTCGATTTCGAGTCGCTTGCATTCAATGACCTTCAGAGACCTTTACTAAGTCACTTGTCCATCTAGCAGGCTAACGTACCACTCTGCGTCGTACGGTATGTAATAGCCATTTGAAAAGCATTCTTTCCAAATAGTCATCGGTTCTGCATTCTATATGGCTTACCTGTTGCCACTTAGATCTACTAATTCTATGAGGTATGTGTGTAACCTTAGTTTTCCCGCAGATTTTCTTTTTAAGGGTTATATTTCGTAGAAAAACCTCGAGTTCTCGAAGTTCTCGAGCTCGAGAAAAAAACTCTTTCAATGGCTTGCTAAGTGACTTGGACTTTTTTTACCAAGTCATGGTACGTCTAATTACCAAGTTGACAAAATTGTGTTTTTGTGTTCTTACATTGTCGCAGCCTAGTGGTTATAAACCAAAGATTAGAAACCAGTGATTGATTGATGATATATTAACTAAGTCCTACGTAATAATCATGGATATTCAATAGAAAAGAATACGATTAAAACATATGTAAGATGTAATGCAGGAAGTACCAAATCCTAAAATGCATAAGTATAATTTTATTATTGTTGATAAATTATATGTACACACACACACACACACACATACACAAGCTTTATGTAATTATATAATTTAACTGACTAATAAAACCTTCTTTACTATACCAGTTAGAAGTTAAAGTTTCAGATAAGGTATAGATATATGTTTAGGAATGGGCCTGATTTAAAAGACTGACTTCAAGTCAGTAAGAGTTTGGAGTAAAAAAACAATTCTTTAGAATTTCTCTTGTTGAGAACATATGATTATCAAAACGTTTCTGAATTATCTTTTGATTTTTATATTCCAGAGAATTTTAAATCAATTTGAAAGTTTTGTTTGAAACTCCCTCTTGTCAAATGTGTCATTGATAAACTGGAAAACTCTTCCTCAAAAATTATGTTTTTTGTTTTTCATTTTACTTGTATAGATATTTATATATATATATATATTTAGACTTAATATTATTTTCATATTTATATTACATTAAAATATTATTTGTTGTTCTGTTTAATTTAAGTTATATAATTCAAAATACATTATTCGATAGTATTCGCGGTTAAAGTATATCTACAATTTAATACTGCACTAATGATGGACTTTACAGAAATATTTTGGCAACAAGAGAATTGCAAAAATATTTTTAAAAAAAAAAATATTTTTTGTTAAATTTACCCAATTTTATATACATAATCTCCCGCTACCTAGCTTAAAATATTAGGATTCATTAAGCAATATGTAAATTAATAATGTACATATTCTAAAAAAATATAAATACTTAATAGTTACCTAATTAACACATGCCATAAAATACTTTTTTTTTAAATAGTTTTACATATATCGAAATAATAATTCGAAAATGTAAAAGATGTTACGTCCGCATTTTCATGTATGCAAAATTATAATATGAACAGCTTGCTCAATTTAATGCACAAAAATAGTCAATAAAATCATAACTCACCTCTTAACGCGAAGTTAATTAAGGAGCTTTCAAACGTTAATTGTACTGCGTCCCTTAAGTATTGAGTATATACCGTTTCGATGGTTAAGGTCGCAATAAAATACCATTCCATGTTCCGAATTGATGGAGGTTGCCCCCGCTTTTAGCCGATCCAAAGGTCGTATATTTGAGGCGGTGTCATATTGTTTTTATGTAGTATTTTACCATCACTGTTTGGGGGACACTTAAGTTCCTAACGCCGTTTTTATACGGGCCTGGAGGTAACGTTATGTGGACGAGTGTATTTCTTATTTTTACGACGAAATCTGTTGACTGCGGTACGTAAAATGTTATTACGTAAGTACGGGATGAGAGGGTTAATGCGAATGCAGTTTTATTTTGATTTTATTTTTCTAATGTGAAATATATTTTTGTTGTCTACGGATATAAATATAATTCGATAAAATTAAATTTTATAAACGCCCATAACAAAGATTCTGACACCGATGGGTTTACTGAGGAGGAATAAAAAATATTATACATCGATGCCTTGATTTTTTATATTCGGTTAAACATTTGATCGTCGGTATTTATATCTACTTTGTTATAAGTTTATAATCGTCAAAAGTTTATCTCCGTCCATTTCGTCTTCAAGCTTCTCCTAATGCATATATCACCACGCTAGGCAGGCAGGTTGGCGATTATAATACGTTTCGTCTCGTACAAATTGCGCTGCTGCTATTATCATATATTTTTAGATAGATCGTTCAAAAATTATAAGCTCTATAATGATACTGAAAAGCATTTACAAAAATAAATTATGTTTAACACAACATATGGTGATTCATATTGTTTTCAGCCATAAACGTCTGGTATAATAATAATTTAATTTACAAATTAGGTGATTGAGAGTCGAAAGCAAATGAATTTAATTATTTCTCCATTACATTTTTCTAATAATTTATAAACGATTTCGTGATTTTGATGCAAAGAAATCTTTATTAGTTCAGTATAGAAAAATAAACATTTCTACTGCGGCATCTGTGTTTGTAACTAGTGATTATATTAAAGAAACAAATTGTGTGCGAAAGACCAGTAAAAATGAAAACTTTGGCAATCAATGTAATAGTACTCTGTATGTATAACGATGCACTCAGTGTTAGGGAGTGAACTTTTAGCATGGATTTAGCGTCATCAATGTGAGCGTGACGGCTCAGTTTCGTACTTTAATAATATATCGAGATTTAAAAAAAATTAAAAATATGAAAAAGGCAGTTGGAAGAATGCAAAAATTAAATACAGAGGGTATATCATTTTAAAATTTTCTTGTACGATATTCGGTTATGCTCAAATTTTAAAATTCTGTATTTTTAATAAATAAAATGAGACTATTATGAAATATTTATTTAAAAATGGCGCTGTAACCCTGAGTTAAAAAACGTGTTTAGGAGAGTAATATTGATTTCTATTTCTACGTTTCATTTCTAACATAATGGAGAAAATACGAACTTAAAAATTATTCACTAAGTTAATATTGTATGTAGTGCATTAGTATCATATTAAGATATAATTAATGTACATATTCCATTTAAATTTATTTAGATTTTTATAGCCATGTCATTTACATAGTACTGCCATTCAATATTTTTTTGAAAATGTTTAACTAATATTCGAAAGGTAGCTGTTTTTAAATAGCACGCTGAAGTTAGTGTTCATCTTTTTTAAATTTAGTGGGAAAGGCTTCAGCTTGATACATGGAATATTTATTTAAACACATGTATTCATAAATTAATTATCGGTATATGGGATGAGCAACCACAGAATATATAAGAGCAATGATAGGAAATATGCATGTTTATTAAATATTGAGACTCAGAAATTTAACTTAGAATTTAATGAGATAGAAATATTCCAGCATTTAATAAAATTTACGTGTGATTGAGATGAACTCACATAATTTAAAGAGAATATTTTTTTTAAGCCAAGTATTTTTTATACATATTTTACTTTATTAAAATATTAACATATCGTTTATTGTTTTAAAAACATAATATTATATCACCGTTGTCTTGGCTCTTTCAGAATAGGAGTATATAATAAATGCTGAGTTATCCTCTTGTTTAGTAATATTTTGCTTTGAATATTTTTATCCCCAAAAAATCTATTATAAAAATTCAATTTAACAAGCTCAACTTATCTTGTCGTAAAAAAAAGCAAATTTTTCAAATACTTCAATTATTTGCAATGATCATCTTACCTGCTGTTAATTATATATATTCGGTTGGTGAAGTTTTTTTTCTTATCAGACCACCAAAATTCAAATTCCATAATTGTAATATGTTTTAAGTAAATAATTATTGTACGTTTGTTGAAGACATAAATTGCATATTATTATAAACAAAGCGGTGATTACGTAATCATTATTCCTTATTATTCACTTTTAACTCCACCCAATGAGGAATAGTCAGCTTATGTTTAACGATCGAATTAAAAGTGATATTTAAATAGCAGTATCAAAATTTTCTATCAATAGCACATAAAAAACACCTTTATATGAAATATGCCTTTAGCGCCTTGTTAGAGTCTTTAGAAGACATATTATAATTAATATGAAAGTTTATACATATTAATGTGAATTTTATACAAATTAATGAAATTTATATATTTATCTTATTAATTGATTGAGCTAAAAATATAAATTTAATTAGGTTCCAAATTTTGGAAACTATATAACTTTAAAAGTTTTAGGCTATATGTTACTATTAGTTATACAGTCTCTCGATATACAATTTTTAATTGATATCCATTAACATATGATTAAGGACATTTTCATGGATATTCATAAACACATGATTAAGTAGCAAAAATCTTCCATAGTTAAGATAAGGTTTGAATGGTTTGTCGCTTTATTTGTGAAATTTTAAGTTTCTTTACGATGTGGAAAATTCTCGTGCTATATTATACATTTAGTTCCTTATTTCTTCAAATCTTTTAAATCTAGGGTACATTCAAAGAAGTGCTCTACACTCTTGCAAATAGTAATAATACTGCCGTTATGTAAAATGTGAAAAGGTGTTATAAAGATAAAAAAAATCCTATAATAAAAATAAAAAAATAAAACAAACCCTGTATCTAGTAGAAAATTAGAAATTTATGATTATGATGATTTCTTATGAAATGTATAATAAAATCGTTAAAATTTTTGTCACGATTAAACGATTACCGATGATACTCTAATTACATATCGATTCATTGAAATGTAAATATAGTTTAATAATAAATGCTTAAAATTAATAAAAATATTGAAATTAATTGCACTTATTTATAATAATAAATGGTTTAAAAATTCTAAACACTTTTATAATATTAGGTCTCCGATATATATATAGGATTTTAATAATATCATAGTTATAACACATACCATAATTCTGTAAACCAACAAAATTTTAGAATTGTCTATACAGATATTATCGGACGAATGCATTTTAAAACCAGGAATTTCACAGATTTTAGACACTACACATCATAATGAGAAAAGTTTACATTTATGTTTAAGTACGCGCTGCTTTATTAGTTTATTATATATGTTATTTATTTATGTCCGTCCAAAATTATATTATTAGAATATTTAACATAAGTTTTGTCAAAATAGTGCTAACAACACAAGTTTCGTCAAATAACACCAGTTTCGTGAAGATAGTGCTACAGACACTACATGATATAGACTTGTTCCAAATAACGTATTAAACTTTGGTATAAATTACGTTCCAGTCAGCCCCGATCTCCTTTTTCATATGTGAGTCCGAACACGGGTACGCCTCATATTAGATAATTAATTTGAAATAAAATTTATTTTGATATAAAAAGGTCCCTTAGGGTCTGCGGTTTGAGGACCGTGGTGCGTGCCGTTGCCGCCAAATAAGCCTAGTGTGTGTTTTATATATGGGTTGAGTCGTGTTTGCAAGGTCTTGTTTGTAAATATATATTACATATGATTGGGAATTTTATGTACATTACACTGGGAAAAGTAATTTTCTTGATTAAATGTTGTGATTGACATTAACGACCAATTTTGGGTAGTTATATGTAATAATTAGGGTTTAGCTACACAGTTGATGGCTTCATTTTGGCTCCATTGTTGAAGTAAGCTGGAATTAAATCCTTTTTATTGCAAAATAATTTAAAATTTACTTAGTTGTTACTTGATAATCTTTTCAGACAATATTGACGTAAATTTACAAGAATTTTTAAGTAAATCGAGAAAAATTTTCTGGAATAATTGATTCGGAAAATATTGGTTTCTATTTAAGAAAATCAAAAAAGGTATGCAAAATCAAAACGCCCACATAAAAATAAAGAAAAGCACACTTTAAAAATTATGGTGTAATAATATTTAGAATAAATCGGGAATGTAACAAGAAATATTAGAGTAAAGTCGGAAAAAATGGTTTATTTTTATTTCCTTAATTCTTATTAATTTTCGGTGACGTGAAATATCAGAATATCATCGAAATAAGATCGGAAGTATCGAAATATCGGAGTATAAAAGGTAAAAGTATTTACTTTTATTTCACCAATTCTTATTAAGTCTCGAAATATAATCGGTAACTTAGGTTATGATCGGAAAAGATAATTTAATTTAATATTGATTAAATGTTATTATGTTTTGGAATATAAATGGAAATATGGGAGTATAATCGTAAAAAAATTGTTTACTTTTATTTTCTTCACTCTTTTTCAGTTTTGAAATATAATCGGAAATATAGAAGTATAATTAAAAAAAAATGATTACTTTTTATTTACTTAATTTTCCATAAGTTTTATTTTAACTTTTCATAAACACGTTCAAATACGGATGAATTTTCGCAATCGGCGGTGCATCCTAAATTCATGAGCTAAATAAATTTTGCAAACCTTTAGCAATTTATTCAAAAATATTCGTAATATATAAAGAAATAATACGTAAAAGGAAAACTAAAGCAACGTTTGTGTGCATTCCTGCGTAATGCATCTCAGAGAAGTTTTCCTTTTACTATTTTTGACTATTCTTCTTGGCACTACAGCCTAGAGCAAGCCAGTGTTGTCCCAACGTGCTTTTTTCATCGAAGTCTATTAGATGCTTTGTAATTCCAATTGGAAACTTTTAATTTTTTTAAGTCGTTTTCGACACCGAGAGCCATGTCAGTGCAGATCTTCACAGTTTCTTGGTGCCCCCTAGTTTATTGAGAGTCAAAAGCTTAGTCGAGTTATTTGAGTATCCGAAATACCTTATTCGGCTATTGAAAAAATTACATTTATTAATATTTGCCCGCTCTAATTTAAAAATACTACTGTTTACCATGTACGTGTTTCTACTTAGCGTGTTCATATTTTTATGAAACATACACGGATTTTTTTACTTTTCAAACGTTTTCTCTAACCTGTGTAAATAGTTAATCATTTGGATAAGTTCAGGTTACGTTCAACAAATTTGCAAAAATATATCACCGTTGCTCATAAATTGCCACTGCCATGTTTATTGGGATACATTTTAAAATAACAGTGGGAATTGATGGTAACATACCGTTATAACATCTTTTGCTATAACTTAATCAGCAAACAAAAAGTAATAATAGAGTTCCGAAGTAGCATTTAATTGACTAAATGATTGAATTAATAATTATATAACGTAATATTGTGAAAATGTAAATCAGTCATGTGGGAATTCAAAGCGAAGAGGTTGAGTCT
This sequence comes from Druceiella hillmani, assembly GCA_039881145.1. Classification (NCBI taxonomy): domain Eukaryota; kingdom Metazoa; phylum Arthropoda; class Insecta; order Lepidoptera; family Hepialidae; genus Druceiella; species Druceiella hillmani. The sequence goes on along the minus strand of JAYKKI010000014.1, from coordinate 33,880,518 downwards.
CAAATTCTCATTTATGTAATCTTCTTCCACCAGTTTTTCCTTTGTTACGGACCATTATTAAGATAGAAAAGTTTCTAACTTCATCTAATCTATAATCTAATATGTAGACAGAAATAAACGAACCATCCATTGCCTCTGACGTAATGAGGAACGAATTTATTTAAAGAATAAGCTCAGTCAGTTGAATTTGTCTATTTGGAATGTCAGTTTTATTGGAAATTTATGATAGAAATCTTTTGTTTCTGTATTTATTTCGGTGATACTTTGATTTTTATAATAATTTAAATGTTCAACGTCCTTATAAATCAACTAAAATATATGTTTTGATTTTTCGAGTCAATTCTCAATTTCGAGTATTTTATCAACACGTTGTATATATTAAAAATAGAGAAACCGATTCTAATCGCTTCGTTGACAGATTCTAATTGCCCTTAAATTTATTATGATTTATAGCCACAAAAGCAATACTATAATTAATTCCGGTAGTATTTTATTAACTTGAATAAATACTTGATAACATAAATAGATTATACTAATATTTTTAAGGACAGTATTTTTTAGTAAACTAAAGAAAAGTAAATTAAAAAAAACTATTAACAACTAAATGTAAAGCTGACTGCAAGAAATTTTTAAGTACAACAAAAGTTTAAAAAAAACATAAAAAAGCAATTGACGATAAAATGTTGAGATATGAGAAGGAAAATAGGGCGAAGAAAAAGGGGTAAAAGGGAAGAATATAACCTGTGAGAGAGGACGAATACCTAACTGAATTCCATCTGCGTTGTATTTTTCTATAATTTATTATCGAATACAAATAATATGTAATTCAAATACTTGTACCTTTTGTCCGTAACAAAATAGAATTGAAAGAACATTGATTTATGCAAATTTAGTTTTAATGCTGAATTTTAAGTGAATGGGTGTGTTTATTGTTTAGTTCTTTACAATTTATATTATTCTTTAAAAACAAATGTATTTTTGGTGATTTCAAATGTTCAACGCTTTACGTCAAGTGATAAGTTAGAACTGGTTTTTTTAATGAATAAATCTTCTTAATATTTTGTTTAAATCATCATGCTTTCAACTTTCTTTTTTTAATAATTTTTAGAAGTAACATTTTGTTAATGTTTTGGAGTAATGTTTTTGGGTAGTTTGTTTACTTTTTTGCCAATTTTGATAAGAAAAGTAATATATTCGTCTCTTTTAAATAATTACTTAAAAATATATAAATAAAATTTATAGGTATTTCTAAAAGCTGAGCAAAAAAAGCTTGGTTAGTCGAGAATTCATGACATTTTTTATGGAATTGTCATTTCAAGTATTGCATGTTTTTCTTATTTTTTACAATATTATGCTTTATAGCCTAAGGTTGTACACACACGCTCGTTCTGAATTTTTTGGTTTACCGACATATCGATACCTTGAATCTCAAGTGGCGTATCCATCATTATGTCAAAAATGGAATTTTAATGTAGCCTTTTTTCTTTTTTCAACCTCTATCGATATATATATATATATATATATATATATATATATATATATATATATATATATATATATATATATATATATATATATATATATATATATCCGTGATATTTCTGAAATTAGTTTATGTTGACTCATACGACCTAGAATAATAAGTTAAATAACTGTAGTCTACTTTAGAATCTTATACATAATATCACCAGGGATAATCTTATGAATCCAGCAGTTTTAACACTTACTAACTGTCCACTAATCCATTAATCCATTACCTATCCAGAAATCAATACAAGTACATTTTTGCCTATTACGTACTTTTGTTGACTTCGAATATGCTATTTAAATATGGTAAAACAAAAGTTGTGTACAAGAAGAAAAAGTGTTGTGTTGCGAGAAGAAAACACAATTCCCTGTCATTTTCATTAATTATAATATTTATGATTTGTTGCTATCATGTGGACTGTTTATTTATACCTGCTTAAATTAATGTTATATTTTTGACACCATAATTTATTTTGTATTGAATAGAAATGGGGACCTACGATATAGGCTTACACTTATGGGAAATTCCTATTTTTATTGTTTTAAATGCTTCAGTGGGGACACGTTTAATCTATTTCTCATTAAACTGTAGGTGACTTTTTGAGACAAACTTATTTTCTAAGTTATATTAAAAAATTAAAGTTCTATTGACATTCTTTAATAAGTACACTAACTCAATTTGATAAGTCAAAGTTATATTTTGTTCTTCATAAAGTAATTCTGTTATTTTCTGAAGGACGTCAAACGTTAAATGAATTATGTGTTTTGTGTCAAAGTTAAATATAAATTCTAACTAACTACAAAATATTCATGTATTTGTTAGTAGTTTTACTACAATTATTGAAATAAACATTTATATTTACACATCTGTCGTTGCTATAGATTTAATAAAAACTCACTAAATAAAACAAAAATTTAAGCAAATGTGCACTTACCCAATGAGTCGGATAAATTAATATTGTTCCCATTATATGTTTAAATATTATCTATTATTAGTTGTAAATAGAAAATAAAGTTAAAATTTGATCTTTCGTTTGGCACATGCTTGGAATTTTGTCAATAAACCATTTAATTGCTAAGTCACGAAAAGGTATTTTCTTATAGCAAAGTCTCCACGACTTTTTAAGTAAATAAACTGAACAGTTTAATTCAATAATAAACGCGATTCCGAAAGAAAAAAATGTATTTATCTTAACGTATAATTAACTTAAGGTTAGAAGTTAGGAGGACATGAATATTAAACTGCGGTCTATGAAAGATACAGCTTTTTGCGGTTTTTGACCATTAGAATCGTCTTTGATCACAACAAAACATATATCAATAGGAGATACTAAAGAATTCGGTTCTAATGAGGTATCATTTATTAACGGAACATATCGAGAAATCCAAACACAATTACGCCCTAAGGCTCTTTCACAACAGCTATTTTTGGGGTGTAAGAAAATATTTTTATTTTTTTGGGGGTATAGAAACTAAATTATTTTGAATATTAGATTTAAATACAATTTAATTTTATTTCGCCGCATTATGCATCTAAGAGTTCTAAGCAATTTTGTCTTATATGAAATTTTAGTTTTTTGCACGTTAGGAAAATGGTCTTTTGATGTTAACACCCTTCGAGACTAAACGTATGAATATGGATCATAAAAGCAATCAATTAAAAATACATTGATGCGAATCGGCATACCAACCTTTTAAGAATAAAAAAATAATGGGAAGATTGCATTAATAAAAAAGCAATATTAAAAGATAAGTCCATTCATTAACTAAAAGACTGGATTTAGAGCAGGATGATGAAGCTTGGTAAGTCGGGCCATTATTCAAACACGATGTTATTCAGACAGCTGGAAACGGAAAACAATGGTAGATATCGTGAGATGGATAGTTTTATAATTTATTAAAGGAGAAAATTGTGACTGCAGAATTCACTATCAACATATTATCTACAGAGGGAGAAAGATATGTTTGGTTGATAAAATGGCATGGGCACATATTTGTTTTCTCCTTAGTTTTATGAGTCAGAAACTAGAAATTATATGTAATATGCAGAGCATTACAATGATGTAAGTGCTATGGAAATTAATTATCGAGTTATGTGCGTTGGTTATGTATTAAAAATACAAGGAAAAATCAGAATACAATATTTTTTATAAATAAATCACATTTTCTATCCATTTATTTGTATTAAAATGGTTTATTATAAATTACACAATTTATAAATTATTTGTAAAAATAAGAAAATATTGCGCACTTATTAAATGAATACAGATACATAATTATATTCATCCTCATATTCTTTTAACTGAGTTGTTTAGTAATTGATAAAAAAACTTATCGGTTTTAAAAAGTTCGTTTCCGTGGTAAAGACTTCATATATCTTTAATGGAGATAGGTTGAATGAAAAGAAACTGAAAAGAATAATGCCAAAGAAACACAAAAAAATTAAAAAAATTAACATATTTTTGCCTTTACTTTATTATTGGTTAAGGTATACGTGTAGTAGATTATACATCAATTTATTTTTAGAATTCATCAGAATATACAATTGATGTTTAGATTCAATGTTTTGCAGAAAGATTCATTTATTTTTAAAATCCAAAATTAATTACGATTATTCTGAGAAATGAACATGTGACAATTGCACGCACAAGTGACTAAATTTTAATTTAAATATGTAAATGTTTACAACTGCTCATATACTTACTTATACTATTCATTTACATTCACTTTCATTTGAAAATGGTAATAATGGACCTGGTGAGTTGGTGTTCCTATCTGACAACGGATTTACGAAATTAGTTCTTAGTGAAACAACCTCCACTTACGCAAATATGCACCACACATGGTCCAGACAAGTCGGACTTACTGACAGTTAAAAACATACTTCTGTTTCTCTTTAACTATCAGTTGAGTCAGAACAAGAGTCTACTTTACCAACCGTACCCCGTTGCACTATCCAGTTCCTAAAGTATCCATACAAAATACGTTTTTAAATGTCAGTAAATCCGACTGAGAGTCCTAACCATATGTGATGCGTACGGGCGTTGATTTGCTCGTGCTCAAAATTTGCTTTCATCTTTCCACCTTTTATCTTGTAGAGATTCATATATTTAGTTAGCATAACCCACATATAATTTTTCTTAGCTTTTTTTAAATAAAATAAAATAAAGTCATTTGAGTATTAGGCATATCGTCTTTTTATTGAAAATTTCAGAATACTGACTCGATTATTACAGAGGTTTATTCTTAATTCAAATACCATCAGAAAATTTCACGCCTGTTTTGCCTTTGAAAGGTATTTTAATTACCCTTTAAAAGGGTGTTAACAGGTTTGGATATGTATATAAACAATACGTCTATTATTTATTTATGTATTTATTTAGTCATCTACTATATACATTCACCATCTTTGTTTACGAGAAATTTTCAAACAGTTTTATGTACATAGTTCATGTAAATATTGAACAAATACCTGCATTTTTAATAAAAGCTGCACGGTGTATTTGTTAAAATAAAGTTTACGTATAATATATTAAAACGGGATATTATAGTCTTTAAGATTTTAATTGGTCTAAAAAATAATATCGTAAAGATAAGATATTACAGTTATAATTAAAATGCAAGAAATTAATATGAAATTATATTTTGTATGAAACAAAATCACACTCGTTTACTTCTATAAGAAATTTTCCTGAAGGACACAATAATAATTTTTACAAAAAAACATTTACCTAAATCTGAAAAATAATCTCAATACGCTTTTATGAAAGAAAAAAAATTTAAATTACAATAACACATTACATGCAAAAATGAGCGTAGTAGAATATTATCAATAAAATTCAGATGATTTCTCATTCAGTCAATGTAAATACACATTGCAAAATTGGAGAAAGAAAAAAGTAAACCTATGTGTAAATCATTAAAAATTTAGTTGGATTAAATTTATATTTGTACTACTTTTGAAACATAGATTTTATTTGATCTGTTTAATTTTAATAACGTCAATAAGGAATAAAGTATAAAGACAAAAATTGTTCTAAAAGACGACGATTTTATTATCAGGCTGTATCCCAAGAGGTTCTATAAATTTACTTACATATGTGATGTGATGTGTTTCCAGTGATGTGTTCCTAATAAATAAATTGTTTAGATATGAAATTAAAAATACAAAATAATGATTAAATATTATTTTGTGTATCAAAGTTGTATAATAAAAACAAAAGTTAGGTTTAAAAAAAATAATTCGTTTTGTAAGCTAAGGAAGTATTGATGTAATTTAAAGAGTTTTTTTATTAATTGTAAGGATTTTTTAACTCTATGTTTTGTAAATTGTTTCTCTGAAATTTAATGCAATACGTGCCATGTTAAATTGTTTATTTTTTGATTGAATGTCTGTTTGAATAAAGGATGCATTACATATCAATGTTTAGGTTTGATGAATTAGATATAAATAATTTTGTGACATGACTGCATAAATTTATTTAAAAAGGGTAGGAAAATTATCTTAGAAGTTAATTATTCAACTATTCAAATTTGATAGCAAAGCTGCTGTTATGAAAATCATTCCATGCTTCTTGAGAAAATAAAAACATTTTTTTCATTTGACTTGATGGCTTCTTGCGTCAGGGATCTACCCTAATTATCTATCGGAAATATTAAAAAGTAGAACTTATTCATATGGAAATTGTGCCACCTGAATAACATAACATACTTATGTAGTTTTAGAATATTGCCTTTTAAATAGGTCATTATTGTTCGTGATAAATGTTAATATGTTTACTTCCTAAATTGTTACTGAAATTATTAATTTTCCATTTGACACATTTGTGTATTTGTTTGGAAACGAATATATAAAGTACTACATTGTTGAAATATTATAGTTTATGTACGATTGTATTTTCGTGTAAGTAAATATATACTTCGTTAATTTCTTTATGGAAACTAATAAAACTTACAATGTTAACAACATTAGAAATCTAAATAAAAAATTCTAAAGACTTTATCTACACCTTGTCATCCTTGGTTTCACCAAGAAAATTCATAATGGCTATTAGAATTGTCCAATTAAAGACCATTATTAAACTATTCACAGTACCATATAAAAATAACGTCTAACTATGATACAGGTCACCGGTCCCACCCATTCGCTGTAGAAATGTCCTATTCGATAACCATTCCGATATTCGAAAGTCCCCCGTTCCCAAGCTTAGAGGAGACGTAGCATCTGGAAGTGGCGCGTCTGATGAAGATGCTGTTACGGCTACTGTCGGACGAGTCTTTAGAATTGACTTCGGATGACCTTCCTCCGTGCTCGGACTGGTGGTGCTTCTGGGAACTAAGGGATCTGCGAATCTCATACGATTTTGTATTACTTCCCGTTTCTCACGCACTTTTGTGAAATGTTCCTGTAATTTCCTATATTCTTCTAAAAAGTGTTCCAATTGAGCTGCCTGAAAGTCGTATGAATCGTTTTCTTTTGCAAATGGAGACTCACTTGTGCGACTATATTCTGCATTTGATTGTAATTTTTTTAGGTTTAGTAAAGGAGTAGCAGCAGTGACAGAATTCCTAGACTCTCGGACTGGGGATGTGGGCAAACTTGGTATTTTTTTTGAAAGACTAACATGTGCTGATAGATTTAGGAAGCTATTCGATCTTGGACCTACTTTAGATTGAGCATCTCTTATATACTGGGAGTATGAATCTGTTGACATTCTTCTATTTAGATTGCTACTTATGCTTGACTCTCCTCCACTGCTAGCGTATCTACTGTCGGACAAAAGTGGACTTTGACTATCGGTCACTTGATAAGAATCATAGCGGTTGGAGCTCCCATGCATACCTGTCAGTCGTTTTCTAGGTAGTGTACAGAAGGAATAATCTCTCGACGTAGACTCAGGAGCAACGTAGCGTTTACTACTGTCAGTATCATTTGTATAATAGCTACCGCCGAAAGCGCTCATTTCTATGAGGTCAGGATAGTTCTTTTCACTATCACTTCCTGAAAGATCGTTGTTTAATTTATCGGTTTGGGGCTTAGTGTTTGCATACAGAGCTGAGTAACTCGGTAGTACCTGTTTTCGAGCGAGGTGGGAAGGAATCTGTTTATTCTTTACGGGACCATTCATTGTACGGTTGTTGTTTAAGTGGTTATCATCGGATACGTTGTTGTTGTTGTAGATTGCTCCCAAAATGGCAGTGGAAGATGAACTTGGCACAGATTCTGGTGTTGAGTCGTTTCTGAAAATAAAATAAAAAAATTATTGCGTAGATTAAAATAGTTGGTTTAGGAATTACCACTGATTGATAGGAGTTCCATGAATCAGTAGTTAAATTTTGAAAAGGTTTTGAATTACATACTTTAATTTAAGATACCTAAGTTACAAATTGCAATTTGTTGTGAATTGAAAACACAAACAACATATTATATTTTCTTAAATTAATATGACTATATGTACTTTTCTTCACGTTTAACATTGTTACATGAAATAAATCCCTTATTACTTTTAGTTTAAAGACACCGCGCCTGCATTTCCTTAGTCTTTGATACCCCTTATCTCTACCTATGGTTTTCTTATTTTATAACTACCAAACACGCCGTATTTATGTACATACCGTTTACTTTTTGTATGGATAAAATTAATTAATCCTAATATTATTGCACGTACAGCAAAAGACAGCTGGCATCTATTTATTACGGTATAATTTACTACCAGTTTTTCATATTTGTAATATTGCAGTTTATTGTCATCAAAAATGCCTCGGTGCAAAGGTAGGAGCTACAGAAATTTCTTGAAGCTTATTCTGTTCCAAAGTGATAGAAGGAGAGTTAGAGTTAACTAATGATGATGGTAAGACTAATATCATTTAAGAATTGAAGGAAGAAGAGGTAACTGAGAATGAAAATATCAATGACGAGTTATTCTTTGTTTCTAAAGGGGTTGCTTTGAACCAGATTATGTTTTTTTCTAAAAAGCAACGATAACATTTTGTCTGTGGCTTCTATCTTAAAAATTATATAATGAATCAATAGATTAGATCATATGGCGTGAAATAAAAAATTCTTACGCCGCAGTCACGTTTTTATCGGTCTTTCGTCATTCGTCAGTCTTTCGTCTCACTGCTATGGGCACAAAAGTAACCATACCTTCCTTAATATCAGCTGATAAAACATTGTCGGATAACAAGGAAAAACAGTGTAGTTTTTATACAATAAAAAGATGAAAAAAATAAGGTAAAACTGTGTATGCTAAGGATTCAAGTACAATCCGGAAAAAATGCTTCTTACTACAAGAATCATAATCTTTACTAGTTCGTTTTATACACAGTTTTTAAAAATGTTACGTAATAAAAATAATATGATAAAACATTTACATTGTTAGTTCATTTCAATACTATTATGTAACATAAACATTGTTATTTCATTTCTGAGAAACTCTTATTATATTAATATGATTTTAAGTAATTACCTTATTATCATAATTTAAGATAAAATGTAATTAAAAATTAATGGGTCCGTAAAGCCCCTTCCGTAGCAAAATTTTGTAAAGTATTGCAGCAAGCAATAGACATTTTATTCTTATTCGGAATATAAGAATGATGTGATCATTGCTGAAGCAGTTATTTTGAAATAATTATACGTTGGCTAGATAATGTAAGGTTGGCTACTAGCAAATTTGCTAATATTTTGTTTAGTTGACTGACGAATTTATATAAGCTACGCAAAATATTTCCGCTTCTTTCACAAAGCATGAAGTTGTTCTATTGCAGTATGAGAGAATAAAAATAGACCCGCTAGACTTTGAAGTACTTTTTTTTTTAATTTCTATGAAAATTACGAGGTCACCGTGAATGAGGTTTATAAGAGAGACCAAAAATATCTACTGTGAATATTTTGAATCACATTCAATTACAATTATGTGTATTTTTTCGCTTCCCTCGCTTGTCATTTTTATCAGAATTAATAAAACAAAAGCATTCTAAGTTCTCTTCTTGGAATATCCATATCCTTTATTTCTTTTCTAGCTAAAATAAAGTTGTTAACTGAACAATACCGAATATACCTCTCTTAGTATACTCTAAAAAATATGTTCTAGCAATTGCTAAAAAAACGTCGGAATTATTGATTGTTAATATATTAATTAGTACAGTGGCATAAATTACCAAACGTCCTTCATTTAAAAAAAAAATATATTGAAATAGAAACTTACCTACTAGCTTCTTTCATGTAATCCGATAATCTTGGAATATGCAAATCGTAGTCAGCTTCAGTTTTAGATGATGTCCAGGGATCTGCAGGTGGCGGACGGGTAGGCGGTGGTGGACGCCAATGAGCTTCACGTGCCGCTGTTGGCGTTGGCGTCTCCATCTCCTCATTATATGCATCTGCTTCATCTTCTGTGTCGTGCGATGGAATATTCTGGTAATCGCCACGTTTTTTTGTACAGCTGGCTATTGTTGGCGCAAGGGAAGCTGCTGAACCTGCACTCCTAGATTGCTCAAGTTGCTGTGCCGCCACTGTGCTTATATGGTTACCGCTTTTGTGGTTTAGTTCAATTTTCTCATAGCTGTCTTCGCGTCGATTAGTAGTTACAATCTGTTCATTCCATACGGCTACCTGACGTTTCTTTCTCGCACCATAAATACATAGCGCAACTAAGCAAGTGCCAATGACGAAGAGCGCAGCAACAAGAGCTCCGGCAAGAAGCACGCGGCCGGCGAGTGGTGCACCCGGTGGCCGTCGTTCCACTGCTAGTGTAACACTTGCTTCGGCACGACCGGCACGATTTTCAGCACTACATGTATAAGCGCCAGCATCTGCAGTATCAGCAGACCTGATCGTCAAATTACTTAGCTGCCCTTCACCGCGTACGACGAGTGTACGCGCTGAGAGTCCACTAGCAGATGATGTGCCTGTGTGGTTAACCAGGAGTCGGCCTGCACGCAACCAGCGTACTCTAGGAGTCGGCACACCACGGACGCGACAGGTCAGTGTTACATCGACACCTTCAATACCTCGAGCGTGACTCTCCTCTGCGCTTACCTCTGGTGGGCACGCAAAGTCGTCCAAATCCAGCCGCTCCCACGGTTTCGATGCCAAACGAGTAGGTCGTGAACATACAGGCACGATGGTAGCTGGCACATTTTTACGCAACATCCACTCGCGCAATGGTCGCAGAGCACACGAGCAATCCCATGGATTATCAGCTAACTCAAGACCATGGAGGGCACGTAAAGAGGCTAGAGCTCCAGCGCGTAGCTCTTTTAGACGATTAGAATCGAGTTTGAGGACCTCAAGCGTAGCTTCTAGGCCAGCGAAGGCGCGCAGACCTATAGTGGCAATATGACACGCACTAAGCTCTAGGCGTACAAGTTGAGTGAGGGCAGCGAAGGCATCGTCAGTGAGTTCAGATATGGGATTACCGCCAAGGCGGAGCTCGCGTAATTCAGGCACGGCGGCGAAGGCGTGCGAGGGAACGGCAGCTAGTCGATTTCCACTGAGGTCGAGCTCGACGAGATTCGCAAGCGCGCGCAAGGCATGCGGCTGGATTGTGCTGACGTGGCAATTAGCTAGGTAGAGGCGCTGTAGGTTGAGGAGGCCGGCGGCGGCGAATGCATCGTCGGGCACTAGCGCAAGCCGGTTGCCGGAGAGGTCAAGAAGTTGTGTGCCAGGGTCAAGTGGCGTAGGCAGCGCAGTGAGACCGCGGCCTTTGCATACCGCCGACTCTTTACCACTGCGCCACTTGCATTCGCATGTGGTCGGGCACGCGACCGAGAGCGCGCGCGCTGCCGCCGCCAGCAGCAGCACGCGCCCCGCCCACATTCTATCTACGCCTTCATCTTCATTTCTGTAAAGAATAAAGGAAATGCGTCATTACACAAATTATCTTTTCTTCCCAACATTAAATGTTTAATTGTATAATAGTTTATTAACCATTGCCAGAATTAAATATATGAACCATATTGATGAAAATCTATTCGTTGTTCTAAAAATAATTTATAAATATAATGGAATAAACTGAGCTTTTTTGGTTAAAAGAAGTTAAGTGCAATTTGAACTTCGAGAGTTCTGCATTTATTAAAAATCAAGATAACGTCAATACACTACAAATAAATATTTGCTTTTAAAAATTTACTATCTAGAATTATTTCTATACGACAATGCTTTTAAACGAGCTCTTTGATAGTGTTGATGTATATACTTAATTTATTTATATAAAAAAACGAACATGTGTAGCGATTTATGTCGCATGATTGCTACAATATAACTCTAGAATAATTTACTACATTTTAACAAGACTTTCGAAAATAAGCAGGATACATAGTGTCGAAACAAAAGAGCGATATTATAGTAACGAACCGTTCGAAATCGGAATGTAACTGATAAATAATAAACTCCCCAGACGATTAACCTAGTAAATTAAATAAATTTACTACTGTTTGAATTTGAAACGTGCTAACATTAAATTAATAATTAACAAAATACAACACTACTTGTTCATCTTTTTTTATTCATCCTGATTTTTCTGCATTACGCGTGGAGCCTCAAAAAACCCTAAGTTTAAGTTTTTGTTGGTTTTAGTACTAATTACAATTTGAAAATAACTTCATACTATTTGCCAATTCTCTAAGAGTATCATATTATCACGGTATATTAAGAAGAAAGAAGATATTGAATATTATACGATGAAAAGTAGACAATTGAATCACTTACTTGATTCTACGAAAGAATAATTGTAAAAACGGGTCTGAAGTTTGCATAAAAATATCACACAATATTTAGAATAAACAATTCTTGTTATTAGCAGTTCTAAGTAAAATATTACCGTCAACATTGGTTCCGTCAACATATATTCTTACCAAACTATACAAAAAATAGATTTTGTCTCACCATTTATTGCAATGTACGAAAAAATATGAATGTTGTTAAATTCAATTCAATAATTTAAATATTTTTAATGTTACTTGTAGTTTTCTAGAGTTTATAGTAAAATAAAATAATTTTTTTAAATATAATCCAATGTTATCAATTATATATATCATCATAGTTAAATTATGGAACTTTAATCTGATACTTCAGGATGTCTTTTTCGTATTCAAGGTACCTCCGGTACATTTTTACGGTATTTTATTTGATTAAATATTGTAATGCTAAAGGTGCTACTATCTATACAAGTTACGTAGATATTATCGTACAATAAAATTACCTGCTAATTAAATTAGAATTAGATGGTGTTTATTAATTCGTTTAAAATGGACTTTTTTATGTTTCAATGCACAATATTCCTTCCCTCGGCACCGTCTCATTATTTCTTCTTTAAAGCATACACATTATAGATTAATCAAAGTCTTCTTTTTGATTAGCGTTTGTCATCGATTTTGTCGTATTATATAAATACTGCCGCTTGTCCCAGTCCCATGATTGGCATTAACCAAATGTTTCGATGTAATCAAAAACTTATTTGTATACCAATTTTCTCATTTGATGGAAAGGTCCATACATCATACAAACGAAGAATTTCTCCAAATATTTATTTACTTCGCCCTGAGACTAATGTAGGGAAGGTAATACTGAAATAATGTTTACTTTCCGATGTGTTCAAATTTCTGGGGAAAATAACATAAAAATATGTTTTAAAAAAATTAATACTTCTTCCGGCTTCTAGACGAAGAAACTTCTAGAAGACGTAAATTTCCAGAATGTTATAAACTGTAACTGATTTTGAAATAGTAGTATATCTAATCATAAAGAAACATGGCGACACTGCAAAATTATGAGAAAAAACTAATGAATAGAAATCGGAAAAATAATTGAAGAATTAGCAATACTAGATTAATATTATAAATGTTGATAAGCCCTTAATTTATGTACATATTTTTACACACATAAATAAATGTCTTATATATATATATATATATATATATATATATATATATATATATATAAGGTGGGCTAGTAGGTTTTTAGCCACAAATTTGGGACTTTTCCAAAAAGATTCTCGAAACTTCTGGAAGATTTTACTGTAGTGTATATATAGGCCAAAATGCAGTCAGTTGACAACAGTCAACACCGAAGCTTTAAGTGAATTCCATAAAAGATAATGAATTTAAATCCATATCAGATGCGGTATCTATTACTTTAAAAATTTCGTCTGGGTCACGATGCAAAGACTGCCATAAATCATATATGTCATGCGATTAGCCAGTCTACGATATCTTACGCGATGGGAAAGATTTAGTTTAAAAAGTTCAGGAATGATTACTATGATCTTGAGGACGAATCCCATACCAGAAGTCCTGTTGAATTTGACTTTCAACGATCACAACGCCTAATTGTTGAGGATCCTCGACTGACGACACGTTAGTTGGCAGATAAGACATTGCTGTTATGGCACCATAGAAACCCATTTGCACGAATTGGAAAAAGTTGCAAAATACGGTGTTTGAATGCTTCACAAGATGTCATCATATCATTTTCAGTGCCGAGTTGATACTTGTTAACAGTTATTGACACTGAAACATAACTTCTCCTGCCTGAATCAATAAGTAACTGACGATGAGAAGCAGGTCAGCGTATATAAGTTAACCATAGACGCAAATGTAAATACGTATATTGACGTTTGCGTCTATGGTTAACGTATATACGTTAAACGTATACACGGAAAACGTATATACGTTAACCCTAGACGCAAACGTCAATAATTGGGTGTCAGAGAAATAGGATTCTTAGTATCCGAACCTAAAATAAGTGTTAAAAAAGTAATGCTTAGCTCCCGGTGGAATGTCAAGGGCTTATTAATTGTGACTTACTTCCAGAAAATCTATAATCACTGTTATTAATTGGACCGATTAGCTCGTTTATTTTTTACATGATAACGCTAGGATCACATATTGCAAAACGTACTCGTGATAAATTAGTAAAACTCGACTGGGTTCTATTCACTCAACCACCATATTCGCTGGACATTGCGCCCTCTGATTAGCATTTATTCATGGCTCTAAGAAACCATTCACGTGAAAAAAAATTGCACATTAAAGAAGATCTCCAAAACGACCTCTCATAGTTTTTTTAAATCAAAGTAGTCGGAATTTTATAAGAAAAACATATTGGCACTGCCAACTAGACGGCGACAAGTAGTAAATAATAATGATGCATACTTAAATTAAATTTAGTCTAACATAATTTTTTTAATTAATTTGTTGACAGCAACTCGAGGTTAAAAACCTATTAGCCAACGCAAAATATGTACGCATATAAAACTAAATCTGCGTATTCGTTCGTTAAAGACTTGAAATTTTCAAACAGTTTTCTCTCAATTTTTTCACATTTTTTTTCTTATTCTCAACCTTCTAACAACAAATTGTAAAAGAAGCTGACTATTCTCTATCACATAAAATACAAGAAGTTCGTGAACATGTTCTGTATTTTCCCCGCGTGAGCAATTATGGATAAAATCTGGTACAAAATATTTTCATCTCCGTTGTATCTAATAATGTTAATACTCTGATTACTCATCTGACGCGTCTGATATTATAAAATCTGTACTGTGTTGAGTAGAATCCCGTATCCTACTGTATGTTTATAACATAACCTAATTCCGTACCTGCACATAAATGACGAGATTATATTTTGAGCCCGAATACGATAACAAGTAAATAAAAAAAGAGTATGTGATAAATAAATAAAAACGTTCAAAAATGCAAATTAAAACAAAAAATATGATAGTACAAGAATAAATCTTTCGATATATCCTGAATCAACACCCTTTTCTACTTCACTCAATACCTCCACCCACGCTTAATCCTGAAAATCCACCAGACGTAACCACAGTAGGGAGTCAGAAAAAGCACCGAAGTGTAAAGAGGGTGAAGTAATCAGTACGAATGACCCGATTGAATTAGAGAAATCCATTTAGGGCGACGCCCATAAGACATTATTCGTGACGTCTGTATTACAATATCGGGCTGAAGCTGCGGTCGGACAGTGACGGCCACCGACCGCTATCATTGCTAATCGCCTCCCAAAGCGGATCGTTTCTATAGATTTGGTTTTACTATCTATTGCTAGTCGTTTATCTATAGGTGAATTATCGTATTCAAATCCATCGTCTGCTGAGTCAAGTAAGTGACGAAGATAAAGTATCATGTTGCCTTATCTTATTATATTTCATAATTGCTCTCAATCATGCATTATCGTCGAATTTTACGTGGTGCAATGCACATTTTCGTGGGAATATACTATTTTATTCGTCCTTTTTTGCGAATTTTAAGAATTTTTACTAAGCATCGCTGTCTGTACCATATTACATCCTCGTCTGATCTCATAATTTCTTACTTATGTACTTAGAAATGTTTAAATATTCCTATTTGTTATCTTTGCAACTGGCTGTGTTTATTTAAACATATCCGCAATACGCAATAAAGGATAAATTTTTGCATTAACTTTTTAAATATATTAGATATTTCTGATATATTTTGAAGTGTACATCGTTGTTAAAGAAATAGATGTTAAAAATAACTGCTGTTATTTGACGACACGTATGAATTAATAAAGTTGTATTCTATTATTTCGCACTCATCATACACAACATAGGGAATAACTTCTTTACTACAGATCAACAGAGCGAAATGATTCCGGGACTGTCATCCTTGAAAATTGTACTCAGCACCATATGGTAAATTTGTCTATATTTATGTGATATTTTAACTTTATTAACAAAATAAAACCATAGTCATAACATGTTAAGTAATTAAAACAACTTTTGTCTAGTTTGATATTAATATATTTGTGGCCTTCGAAATAACATTGCTTGTGCATGATTTAATAGAAGTGAATCCAGAAGAAACCTGAAGATGTGTTAATATTTAGAATTAAATCCTTGCTGACAACTTTTGGATTATATTACTACGAGCCAGATTTCAACACAACATTATTCATAATATGATCATCCATAATTCGTAATCACGAAACATGGTGCGCATATAAATTTGGTGACAAAATTATTTCAACCGGGTTTATTACGCATTTGAAGTTACCACTTAAAAACTATTGACCAGACTAGGGTAGATATAAAAAAACATGTTGGTCAACTAGAAATGATATTTAGGTTTTAATTATTCGCAATTAATTCGCTCAAGCTAAAGGTGTGTGGATACAATATTTTCAAAACTTCATTTACATTACATCAGTACAAGAATAAAAGAAGTGCCTAGATATTCTACGTGTGATAATTACACAAATATATAGCGTAACTATATACATGGAAAGATGGCGCTACCTACATTTTGAATCGCGTAATGAAGTTTTCCATTCGGATATATGCCTACAAAACGGCATCGATAACTTTTCCAGTAGTCTAACCGTACAAACTGGGAGGGCCGCTTGTTACAAATAAGTAACAATAGAAATTTACCGCCACAGCGAACGGACAGCCCACTCAGCTTTGTCTGCGAACATATCGATTATTCCAAACGATTTTCTAAGCTACCTTAATATATTCGTTCATTTATGTTGCTTTTTTATTATTTAAAATTTCGTATATGATATAGTTTTTCGTATGTTATATTTTCTCACGTCCCTTTTTTCCAATGATTCTGAATGTAAAATGTTTTTTTGTGAAAGCAAAAAGCTTAATCGTTTCGAAGGTAATCGCCTTCAAATTTAGAAATTTCAAAAAAATACTTTTCAAATACTTCCAGTAGCGTGAAACTTTAAAACCTATCGGGGATTTTTTAGGTTAAATACCACTATACGTACATTTTGAGGATTAAATATCACCATATGTATGAATGTAAAGTTAGACAAATACGGTTTTCATGGATAGTGACCCCGCAAACGAAGGGAACCGAGATAGCGAAACCGTCAGAAGCAATTTACTCAAAATCTAAGCAAAGATTACAATAATTGTTCATCTCCGGATAAAGAAGATATCTCATTAATCTCATGAGTACAATTATTGTTATTACAGAAAAGATGGTACTCCATGGTATAAAATTCATTTATCGAATCAAGTTTATAGAACTGAAAATATTTTAGAAATATTAAGCTAAGCATAAAAGGTTAGTCAAAGAATAGAGTGAGTGAATTCCTATGCTTGTCACCTTTATATTATATAGCAAACGCTCAATATCCGAAATTGGACCTTCATTCACTATGATTTTAAGTCTGAACATTATTGAGATTCTTTTGAGTGTAACCTTTATAATAATTGCATAATTTTTTTAAATTCTGTGTTATTACGTTAGCTGGAAATATTTGAAAATATCTTATTAGCGTGTGTTTTTTGCCGTAATGCAATATTTGTTAAAACGGAATCATTTTATTTTCATACTGTAAGAAGGAAAATGAGACACGTGGAGACATCACCACACCAGTATTTGAGTGCAGTAAAATCCACATTTCCTCTAGTGTCGGTAATGTTTTGTAGCTAATCGATTTATATCTATAATAGTTATAATAAATGAAATTCAACTCTGTCCCGATTAATACAAAAATTTAAGCTTCGATTTAATTTCTTTTAATAGTCTGAACAACATTGTTAGTTTTTGTGAAAATGTGTTTAAGTCGTAGATTATGAAAAAAGTCATGTATTATGCATAGATTACTCATTATATAATTAACTTATGTTATTAATCAATACTAGTGATTATGTTTGGTGTTAAAAGTTGGTTACTTCTGTTTTTTATACTGAATTAAACTTTTCAAATGTAATGATTTTTGATAAAATAGTCAGCAGTATTTTCTTCAGAAAATTCATATTTAGAGTAAAATCTTCAGTAATTTTAATAATACAATAGAGTTGATTATAAATTAAGGTCCCTTAAATTATTTTTCCTTGGTCCTTTAAAACATTTTCAAGATTGAAAAGTAGAAAGATTTGAATTTTATTTAATCTTTATTAATTTTCACATTCGAATAAAGTTGTTAATATTCTTTCGTCTTGAAATATTTCTGCGCAAAAAGTACAGAAAAAGTTAAATAGATAATTGAAAATGAAAAAGGGACGAAAAGCGATAAAATAATAGAGAATTTACTGTTTAAATATTGTCCTGTGCAATCTTTCCACGTTTGACGTTTTTTTTTGTCATGAGTTCAATAGTCACTTTATTCACCTTATTTTGATGATGTTATTTGAAAATATTATGTAACCATAGGTAAATCTTCGGCTTTCATGTTACCCATACGTTGTTATAATATGACAAAAATTTTAATCTTTCTTTAGGTCTAGATGCATTTCATTAGTTTTTTTGCCATAAGGAATGGGAAATTATTATAATGAAAAATTTCATTGAATAAAAAAGGAATGACGTGAAAATGAAAAATTATGCAAAGTTTAAAAGTTTATTCACATATTTATAAGTATATCACGATCTATTTTCTCAGAAATTATGCACAGAAACTGGAAAGTTAGCACTGAAAGTTAGCATCTTATAAATTCACATATTTTGCCCAAGCTAGTTTTATTAAAGCATTTATATAAGGATGGCAAATAATTTATCACATTTTTTTATTTTAATATGTCACGCGGAGTGCACATTTCCTTATTCCCTAAACTACTGAGCAAAAAATCGTGAAAAAGACAGGGTTTGTAAAATCTGGCTGGAAAATTAAAAGAAAACTACGATTATCGACTATATATTAGTAATTTTTAAAATTTACACTATGTTTTACGTCTGTCACAGATTTATATTTGAAAACAGTAATTTTAATAAATCTTTGTGTACCGAATTACCGTAGTGCGAATTCCACTCCCAGTTAACAAAATTTTTTGGTTACGAAAACCCTGTTAGATGATGAACGAATATATAAAATATATTTGATAATTCTCACATATTAAAAAAAAATTTCGAATATTAGATGTGAATAAATATTTAATTATTATTTAAAAGCAATACATTTTGCGGTGAAATTTGCTGCAAAAAAATTCTCAATATCATTTTCAAAAACCGATTGGAAACAGCAAACATTTGGTATTTAAACCTCTAAACTTTATCATCCTCATCAATTTCCTGGAACTTAATATAACTTTCGTCATCTACCCTCTGTCCCGTCTCCGACCCTGCGTCATAGATTAATCATAGATTACTGCGAAATTCAATGAGCGTCACAGATTAATATGAAATTGGCAGACAAGTGAGCGACCGGTCCTTCAGCTAAGCTAGAGAAGAAATTATCCATCTTTGTTATTGTAAGTAACAGCATATTTGATAAAATGAACATTTTTAAATCAGTATCCATTTTTGGAATGATCTTTAACTTTTTGTTTCATTATATTGCATACTAGACGTATCAACCACTCCGTTCGTATGAAATTCGGAATGAGAAAAGTTATACCATAATGTCGGAATGAGAAAAGTTATACATATGTTACTTTTGGGTGTAAACTATTACTGTATCAAATTTCATCGAAATTCTTCCAGTAGACTTTGCGTGATTGACGAACAAATTAACGTACAGACTGACAGAGAATCTAAGAAAAAGCTTTTTCCTTTATTAACATTTTTTACTTAAATCTATCCTATTTTAAAATACTTTCCATGTACTGAATTCAATGTATTACCATTTTACTATTTGTATAAATATTTATTACTTAATCTAATAAATTATAGAAAGATAAGTGCCATTAAGGTTTGTTTTCTAAAAAAATTATATTTCCATTCAGATTTCAGTAAAAATCATGGAGTAATTCGATGAAAATTTAATTATTTTCACGCAAAATTCAAGAAGTGCGAAAGGTGCGTAAAGGTCTTCGTTCCCCCAATACAATTTTTTTTAGATTCGTGAAATATTTAAATTGGTCACTACTCGTGTTCTCAAGACATATAATAAATATATTTAAATTTTTTCCAACGAATCCTTAAATTTTAATTTATTTTTATGTATTGACAAATATAGCAAATGTCGTCTAAGGAAAAAATTATAATGTCAAAATGTAAATTGGATCCGCTGGTGAAAAGATTTTCTTTTACGTAATGTCATATTGATTATAAATTTTGGAAACTTTGCTGAACAAAAAAAGCAATGAAAGACAAGGATATACTTACGAAGCGTTACTTCTACATATTTTCACGATATCGATATTTGTATTATATTACTGAAAAAATAACCAACTTGCTTGTTTTTTGTTCTTAATTATTTATCATCTTCCTTACTTCTAAAATTTTCCAATTATTTGATTGCATCCGGCAAATGAATGTTGGCGTAGATTAAATTTTTTTTGGTATTTAAAAATATTTAAGTTAGGTTTTGGAAAACTTTTTTTGTAATACATTCCTCTAGTTCTATTTTTTATTTGTTTTACTCATATATTTCCTAGAAAAAACACATGGCTAATTTAGGGATTTCACAAGATCTTGAACATTTGTAACTACCATAAAATCAAATAGTTATAAAGTGCAGTACACAATAATGGATAAGATGGAAAAATAAACAACAATTAATATTAATTCAATTAGTGATGAATTGTTAGCTAACTGACAACTCTGTAACTAAATTCCTGAAGCAGTGAATTCCAGATGCTGGACGCAACTCAAAATTCTGCGCTCATAAGAATAAGCAAAGTTAGGAAATACTGTGGCTGATTTGCAAAACTTTTCTCTTTATTATATTTTATTAATCGCTTCAAAGTTATTACCAGGCGACAGATGGACATAAAAAAGAACCTACCATAAAATTTCACTTCTTACATTTGTGCTTCAAATTTCTGAAATCGCTATGAATGTAATTGTTTTCTATTTGCTATGTCAATTTTTTCTATTTCAAATAATATACAGAACATTAATCAAGATCTTCCGAATACGCGGAATAACATTAGGCATTTAGACATCCGCACGGATAATATGAAACTCAACCTACAAGTATCTAATGCGCAGAAAGAAAATACATCAATTTAATGACATATTTACGCCGGCGGGCTTTCAAACGAAATGAATATTCGCCTCCTTCCATCACCGACGTTCATCAATCACGTTCCAGTCACGCTAAGGAAGGTAATATAATTTCATCCTGTTTATTTCTCACTCGGCAATATATTTCGCCAAACACCGTGCATGGTATACCTACTGTTCGTCAGTCGCATTCAGTGTTTTTACGTATGAGATGTATTTTTATTTCCAACTTTTGATTTTGGTGTCATTTTTCTAAGAAATTTAATTTATCTCCAGCAATGATGACACAGAAAATGGTAACGAGGTTATAGGTGAGGTGGTGGCCAGGACCATGATGGGGTAAACAGTGATCACATAGTTTTTAGATTAGAACACATTAATATGAGAGTTAGTCTACACGTATAACATCTGTTATTGTAGAAAAATATCGTGTTCGTCTGTTCTTTGTATTTAATATCCTTATTTGTAAAGATTATTTATAACACATTATGCATAAAAAATTAAGATTTTAATTTGATAATTTTTAAAATAATTTTTAATTATTTGACAAAATACATAAATTACGTAATATAATGGAGGTAACAAAATAAGATATTCGGAATGTGTACTTTAAACCAAATAAATATCATTACGAAGTCTTAGATACGGCAAAATTTTTCTGAAATTTTAAAATATCGATCTCTGAAATTTAAGTTAAAATACTGTTTTTCAGAGCAGAAATGATCAATAATAATCTAAGTTTAGATGCTGGAAAATTTAATGGCCAATACCTTTTAATTCTCCATATATTAAATAGTGTCTAATATCTATTTTTTCTATACCTACCCATATGTAATGTTGAAGAAATCTGTCATACAATGCGATATTTTTAATTCTTATCAAATATCTCTTGGTTTCCCAAAAATGTTCACTGGAAATCATCACCGCTGTAATATATCCAAAAACAAAGTCTATCTTTAAAATATTTTTTCTTATCAATAGCTTTCACGGTTTTCTTAAACGAATAAATCTAAACATCGCGACTGCTGCCCAAAAAAATGTGAAGAAAGTTAATTTGGATCTTCCACAAACATAAGGGATGCTCACTAATTTGGTATCAATCTGAATTTGCGCCAGGATTTGATCGCAAAGAAAATTTTGCTTCGAAATCAATAGGTAAAAACGACTCGTAATTTTAATAAATTTTAGCAGTTTCATAACAGAGACTGCGAGAATACTGGGTAAGCTGTCTCTTTTATTTGAATCTGCTAAATAATATATGACAAATTTATGATTATTGCTTTTAAATATATCTGATTTCATTTGTTCCCGGCTCGGCTTGCTCATTGGTTAACTTACCATGACTTAGAGACAGAAATGGAGTAACCAAAATCAATTTACACTATCAATGTAATGACGTTCTTTTTTGAAAAGTTATGTACTTACATAATGCAAGAGCATTATCGCATACACGTCCAAAAAATTGCCAATTTCTCCCATGTATTCCACAAATGTATATATATATATATATATATAATATATATATATATATATATATATATATATATAAATACATATAAATATAAATAATATATATATAAATAAATATATATATAATTTATTTATATATATATATATATATATATATATATATATATATATATATATATGTATATTTAAAGTCAGTTGCTCATCATAAAGAGCAACAAAGGTATAGATTTTGAAATACACATTATACACTTTATATAAAATGTAGTTATATACCAAAGAAAAATTTCGTTTTTTTAATGCTTAGAATAACGCGTTCTAAGATTCGAGTTGTGGAGAGAAACAAATATCTTTATACGATTACATATGTTTTAGTATATATGAAAACACAACATAATTTATATCGATATTTTAAAATTTAAACATAACATTATACTAATAATAATACATCTTAATATTTTCACTACCTGAATTCAATTCCAGAGTATTCCTCTTTTTTATGAATAACAATAAAGTGGGATTTGAAATAATATTTTTAAACATGTGATAAAGAAAGTTTTTAAAACGTTAGATAGATCATTACACTTTCACGTATTACTACGTGTGACGACACAATTCAAGTTATAGTCAGTTTCTCCACGCGCTGCGTATTAGTTATTTATGTTCTGTATAATAAAAGCCGGCATATTCGTTTTAAATAAAAGTTTGTATGTAAATGAAAAACTCTTAAAAATAAATTGCAGTCCGTTTTCTCTTCTCTCTGAGTAAAAATATTTTTTAAGTAATTTTTTTCAAGTGGTATAGGCTTGCCTAACTTTATGATTCAATAAGCCAGAGTCATAAAAGAGGTAAAACAAAATAAGGAGGCATTGGTCATGGAAATTGAAAAATATATTTAATAATTATTATTTCAAAAACTTCTAGAAGTTTCCAGTTTCTTCTTCTAACTAATAATATAAATGTTAAAATGTCTTTGTTTATTACCTATTTTTTTCGAGAGTAAGCTTGTAAATAGAAGAGCGAAATTGTGAGATCAAACTTGATTACGTTTGTTAAGCAGGTTTCACCTTATTATTTATTAAAACCCCAGCAACATTAATGCAGATAATACAGCAAAAATAATATAATACCTTTTCTATACGCCAGCACTATTAAACTCTAATATACTCACAAATTTCTTGTATACTCATCAATTTAATCCCTTCTTATGGATTTACGAGTCTGCAATATTATACACGCGTACCTTCGACGGTCTTTCAATTTTACTCTTTTGTCAGCATTTAGCCCTACACACGAGTTATATGTCCATCCGAACAAGGAAAAACCCTATTTAGATTGTAAATATTTTTCGATTCTACATAAGACTTTTCACGAGTAAATTACAAAAACTCATCAGGCTCTGATGAAGACTCAGACGCAGCGGCGGTTCTGACATTTTACGGGGAGCTGCCGGTCGGCTCGCGATGAGTCATTAAAAATAAGATTAATAACCCGCCTTACGTAGGCATTTTTACAATTTACCCAAACGCATGTTAACCCGAGCGCTTTAAGAGAGCGAATGCATAATAATTTTACTAAACGAACGCCTCTTTCGCTTTCGTGTGTTCCGAGCCTGAATATTGCTTGCGACGGGTGTTTAACTATGAACACCTACTTGTTAGTCACAGTACTTTCATTCCTTTTATGTTTATTTATTATACTTGTAACTAGATAAAATACATAAAAATAAAACAAATTTAAGAAAAATATGTAATTTATTACCAGTTCGAATATGCTTTCACTAATTTCAAATAACAACATGTAGTGGGTAATAAATATAGGAATATTTACGAAAATTATATTTAAAAATTTAACTAAAGTTATATGATTTTTATTAAGATCAATTATTGCACGAAATCAGTATTTATTTTATAAGTAGGCAATCATATATTCTGTTGAGTGTAATTTGAATTATTTGTGCTCCTATTTTTTCTTTCTACTAAACTTTGGATCACACAAACTACGAATGCAGTAGTTGGATCATAGTCATACTGAGTATAAATTGCATGTGCCCAACTAATAGAGGAGAGGTTGTTTATCTTCTTGCCCCATTCTAGTTATTTTCAGAAAATCTTGGATTGAAACATCATGTCACTCCCTTAAATGTCGCGACGCTATATTCACAAGTAAAGAAAAATAAAGCCTACGGTGGAAACACACTCGCCCCCCTTGACTGCGGGAAGCGCGCATACTCCCATTGTCTTTTTGCTTAATTCAGCTACGAGAATATTCATATTTTTGGTATATTTATATACATATAAAAAATTAAATAGTTGTAAAATAAACATTTATTAATTTGTTGAAAATACATTTTAATCTCTGTACCACACTATACACATTAATTAGATAGTTTAACCGTTGTACCTCACTAGAGACATAAGCTAACAAGTTTACGCATTAATACGCGATTGCAGACTAGTGCTATTATATGTTATACTAACTGTATCCTACGATTTTTCCCCTCTCAAATGTTGATCTGGGGTATACCATACCAAATTCGAATAATTGACGAACAAATTAAAATTCTGAGAACAGGTTTTTTGGCTTCTTTTACCATTCTTTATGCTAAATCGATCATTTTTTTGATAGCGCTATTCTGTCCATATATAGACACACCTACACGCACACACACACACACACACACACACACACACACACACACATATATATATATATATATATATATATATATATATATAGTACATGCTGTGCAGCTTATTCTGCTTATTCTGTGCACCGAACTGAGTAGGTATATTTGAAGAGATTTTTATTTAAATTTTGACCGTAATTTTAGAAACACTTGGGTATATTTATACACTTCCTTAACACTAACTTAACTTTCTACTTAGTTATACAGACTTAGAGACACATTCTTTGTTATACTTCTGTCTTAAATTAAATGAACGATCTAATATAGTGAAAATTTATTTACGTAGAATGATTTGCTTGCTTCTATATTTGAGTATGACATTTCGTCACATATATTATTTTTGTACCCCCGATATTTCAGTTATTGGAATAATCTTTTTGAAGGATGACGAACCTTCTGATGCTGTACTGTCTCAGTCTCTTTAAAATAAATAGGTTTTAAAGAGAACGTTATTTTCAGAAAAAAATAATATTGCTTCGAAGCAAACAATTTTTATTTTTAATAAACAATTCATTACATTATCTTTAGAAATAAATTCACTAAAATAAAAATTAAATATATAAAAATGAGCGGGCTCAAAATTAATTTCTACGTACTTTTTTTAGCTTAATTATTGACATTCCTAATCACTAGACTAAGTAGGCAATCGTACATAAAGAGCAAATTTAGATTTAACAAAATTTCAAATACGTTAAAAACTTCATTCCTCCCCTAACTTTACTCTACAGAAATAACAAATAAAGTAACTGTAACAAATTCATAATATGTTAAAAGTTTCAAATATAAAATGGAAATTAAATTCCTTTTTCGACATTGCCTAATTATTTACAAAACTTTATAAAAAAAGAATATTTGTATTCTTTAATATACATCTTACGCTGGCACAAAAGCGTTTTATTAAGTGTTCAGTCCCTTGCCATTCAAAGGAAGCAGATTTCCCCTAATAAGACGAATTGAGCGAAAATAAAGAGACGAACTTCCTTTTTATCTTTCCCCGGGAATATAAGATCGATAACAGTTTAATGTCGTATAATAAAGTTTCGCGTTTAATATCTTTAAGCCGATGTAATCCTGCCAGTGATGTATTGTCGCTGCGTAGGTGAACGTTGAAGGCTATTGGATTCTTTCAGTATTGAATGAGTGAGTATTATACTAAGGGATTTTGGATAAAAGTAAATTTCATAATGTACGTTATTTATTTACGATAATTTCATCTGACATGCGTACACTTTAGTGATTAGTTACTGTTTCGTTTGCGTGATTCTTTCGTAATTAAAAACGTATATGTGATTTTAACTTAAGTCGATTTTTTCATATTTTGCCTCTCAAAAGAAGACGTAATTTTAAAATGATAAGTTTAATATGAATACGCTATACTGCTGTGAAAAATGAAGTATACCATATTTATTGTAGGTATGTATGTAATGGAGGAGGTATCAAATTATTTTAAGCTATTGAGATTGGAATATCGTTCGAACACTTTTCAGAATTATGAGTACGATGCAACTATTAAAATTTAATTAAGTGCAAGTTAAATGAAAATCGATAGTAGAAGAATCGATACTTTTATCATTACTGATCTTCACATAGGTTTTTCAAATCATGAGATCTAGATCATATGTCGAGCGTTAATGCTAAGTGGGACTCTCCAGAAGGGATTGAGTAGGGCGTAATTAATACTTATAAAATCGCGATAAAAGAATAAATGTTTTTATAACTATTTGTTTGTAACTACTCTGTAACAAGTAACTACTCTGTTATAACAATGTATAACAGAGTAGTAATTAGTACAATAAATCAACCATTATAATTTACTATTTGTGACTTTCAAAATTATTTTGTGATTTATTTTGATGAACAAAAATAAACAATTTGAATCCCCAAAACTTTTAGTATGTTAAATTTCGATATTACTATATTTATATAATAATAAATACATACATAAGTATATATATATATATATATATATATATATATATATATATGTGTGTGTATATGTATATATAGACATATATATGTGTGTGTGTGTGTATACATATATATGTACACACGCTAGCTGTGCCCGCAACTTCGATCGCGTGGTATTCGGAATAAGAATTATTAGAAATATTGAATATCAAAGTCATTCTCACTGATCATATCACATTTTATAGTTCCTTTTGGATCTTGTTTTTTTTTAATTTTTTTGAAATATTATAATTTACTTTATATCTTTATAGGATAACATTAGAAAAATAAATGAAATATTTACAAAACTTCTTTATAAATAATCTTTAGTGTAGTATTGTGTTGATGAGAGACAAAAAAACTATTTAATTTTACTGACTTGTAAATACTATTACTAGTATTAGTTACTATTAGTGTTAGTATTATCACTAGTATTCTGTTCTTTTATTTATTTCCTTTTATTATATATATGAGAATAAACTTTACTGAAACCTAATGTATCTCTGAGCATAAAGTTTGCTTAAATCACTAATAGACGTCGTCGGTAGTGTCAGTATTGTAATATATACCATATCAGAGTGTTTTTTTTAATTTAGAATATGTAGGTAAAACGCTATACATTGCTCAAGGATATAAACCACCACCACCACAGAAAATTACATCAAAATCCGTCCAGTTGATTTCGCGTGATTGAAGAACAAATTTATAGCTAGACATACAGACAGACAGGCAGACAAAAATTCTAAAAACAGACTTTTCTGGCTTCTTTTATCATTCTACATGCTAAAGCAATCACTCTTTTTAAAATATTTACCATACGTAGGACTCAGTCTTAATTTTATCATGTGTTTATACATATATATGTACATATATATATATATATATATATATATATATATATATATATATATATATATATATATATATATATACTCACATATATGTATGTGGGTGACTGTATATGTATTATATAATAATAATAAATAAGCTATGGGTTTATATTTTGGGAGAAACAACATTAATCATATATTTTCTTTTTATTTCACGTTATTTTAAAATCGTAATTTTGTTAGTTTTGCATTATGTACATTAGAACATTGTTATCCAAATTGTATTAATAATTGTATTATGTCTTATATAAGAATAATGTTTAAGCCCAAACCCAAAACATTACTTTTACAGCTAATGGCAATTCGATTAAGGTTTGAGATATGTGTCGAAGAATTCAATTATAGACAATTACATCATAATTACATATTCTTGATGAATGATTTGGATAAAACTGACTGCTTCGGACTAAACGACTTGCAATTAATGATAGCTGTCATGTTGTTGTCCATGATATGATGGTTTGAAGTTTGACAAATTTTTTGTAATTTGTTCTTAAAGTTTAGTTCCAAAAACTTTTTGAAATTTAGTTATGGAACATTTTAATCATTACTGCAACGACTACAATGCGATGTATATATAATTGGTAAGACTTAAGTACGATATGTAAATATAAAGAGGATAAGTAGAAACAAAGGATATCGAAGCCAAAAAATCAAGTAATAGACTGTTACACTATAACTTTATTATCTAGAAAAAGGATATCGATTTATTTTGTATACCTTTTTGGAAATTGATGATAAAAATATTTTGAAGTTAGTTAACAAACTATTCAATTCTGTTTTAAAGTGAACACTTTTTCACTTTCAAATGTAAAAAATATATGCTATGAATTAAACATACAAAAAAGGAATGAATATAAAACCATTTGACGAAAAAACTTTTTCGAATTTTTGACTCTCTATTCTAAAACTTATACTATATACTACATTTATAGACATTTATAGTAAAACTCTGAAAATGAGAGATACTTTCTTTACATTACAATTTGATTTTTTGTGGTTAAATGGTATTAATTAGAACCAAATGAATCGACATTACAGGCCGCCATCTCAGTATTTACTTAAAGTCAACTTTGAAATATAATTTCAGGGTAAATGTTGAAGATTCATTTTGAAGCAGGATAGAAAAATGCTCAGCCGACTGAGAAAATAATTAAATACTGTTTCAAGTAATTAATGATAATAGTGGAAACTTACTAAAAGTATTTCTTTATATGAGTTTTTATTTGATTCTCGTTAGTATTACATTTACTCATGTACTTGTCTAAATTTAACTGTATGTTTTTCCATCCATAGCCTCGTTTTCGACCTGGTTCCGAGCATTTTTCCACAAAAATGTTTAATTAATACAAACGAGTAAATCGCTCTGTTACATAAGCAAATTTTTTACATTAATTTTATCCATGCTTTTTACATTTCATACTGTAAGTCATATTGATCAGGCTAAGCTTTAATATTTTTTATTTATAAAGTGAACTTGATAAAAAATTCGACAGTAATAAGGGATGAAACATTTTAGAGAGAAAAAAACTAGAGCGCGCGAAATGCATAGTACATAATAATGTTTTTATACGTCGCAAGAAACATTAAATATTAAGTCAGTAAGTTTGTTACATCTTATTTGAACATTTAAATCCTCTACCTTGTCATTTATTTCAGAAAACTTCCGTTCGAACGTAATGATTCAGATAGTTCCGAAGTAACCTTGATTTGATAATACTTCTATATAATAATGTCAAAATGAGTGTTATTCTATTCTTTTGACAACTTGCTGTATAATTTACAAACAAATATTTTCCGTTCAAAACTTTTATGTCAATCTTATAATAGGAATATCTCAATGGAATATTTTCTCTTATTTTTATGATATCTAATACTATCAGCTTAAATACATTTGCTCAGAATGTCTGTAGTTAAAATTAATCCGTTTTTGTACAGTATAACTCTTTATCTGCTTTGGTTTTAATATAAAGTTTCGTGTGAGAAATAACAGCAAGAAAAAAAATACAATCGATAACAGTATCTTTACCCGAATACCGTGTATTGTTCAATTTTAATAATAAAATTGAACTACCCTAATAACCAAGGAATAACAAGCGCTAGAAAGTATAAGATTATAAAAACACAGCTTATTTCGAATTTTCGCAGTATGATATCGTTTTTGGATATTTTTTGGAATTGGTGTAAGGTCGTCGCTACTCTTTCTTTTTCATGTCAGTGAGAAAGCGTCATATATATATATATATATATATATATATATATATATATATATATATATATATATAAATGGGAGCTTTATTTTAATTGGAACGAATCATATTTATTTTCAGCTTTACCTTCTTGCTGAAGTTAAAACTAGTGAAAGGAGTATTAGCTCAATATGGTTCACTGAATAGTTCCTGTTGATTCCTGGGGTTTCTTGAGAAAAAACTACCCTTGGAAATATAAAGAGAAACGTCCAAATTGCTTGGTAGTGTAGGTGATGTGTCGTTCCAAACACAAAAAACCTACCAAATACTATGCGGGTTCCATTCCCGTTTGGGTACGTATAAATATTTTCCATTAAATGTGCACCATAGATCGCACATAATTATTTTGTGGTAGTAATATTTCTATTAAACTATTCACAATATTTTAATATCTAAAATCGTAAATATTTTGCTTACTATGTCTTTCATAGGTGCATATGTGTAAAGAAAAAGGTGTAAATCCACAAAGGATTCGAAACCGTTTATTTGTGGGTACTTCTTTTTACTTGTGTCGTAGGACTCCCCATTACTCCGACTTAGAAGACTGCAGGCCGACCGGAAGTACCGTATAGATTTTGATGGTCAATGGTAAGGTTATGGTAAAAATAAACAAATCGGAAACGTATTAAAGTGCCTTATGCTACGAAAACGTCATATCATTTTATTATGTGAACCAAACAGAATTTAAATTTAAATTTTTACACCAATATTAGGCTATAGGTCTCATTCCTTATATTAAATTCAACTTGATACCTTAAACCGTTTCTGTGGAAAAGGGCTTTTACATACAAAAGGGCAGAAGGATAGAATGGATGAACATAAAAGTGATGTTATAAGGGTTCCCCATTTAAGTTTCACTTTGAGGGGTGGGACTCTAAAAATATAGTAGAATTTAGGAACTACTTTTTCACATCATTGAATGGAACGGGTTTGCAAAATGAAATAGAAGTTTCATTTAGGAATTCATTTGAGAAATACTAAATTTCCAATTGACGTGCAGTGTATACCTATAGTCCCTAATTTTTTAGCCGCGAATTAAACAATCAGAAAATTTAATAAAACGTTAAAACAAATTATTTCGGCTAAATCATATAAACAATTGCGCTAGGCGTAGGCAAGTCCGTAACTTTACGCACATCGTGACATACGCATGACCTGTTATTTATTACTTGCCGATTTTATTTTTTTCTCAATAAATTTTCTTCGAAAGTATCGAAACGGGTAGACACTAAATGTCAAACTTAGAAAATAATCAGAAATCAATAAATCCTACATACATCTAAAAGGAAATCCTACAAAATAAAAAATAAATAAGAATAGTAAGTACCTTATGGTACGCAATACTAAAAGCCTGTACACAGTTTCTTTCGGTTCAATACACACGAAAATCGTTTAAGACGTATTCACTTTCTCGCCAAAAAAATTGTCGATAACTTCGTAACTATGGGAAAGCGGATATGTGTGGAAACCAATATGTTTCATACGGGAAAACATACATTAAAATGCTTCCCTTGTATATTTCCGGTTGAAACGGGTCGAGAAAAAGACGCTTGACTACACGATGCGAGATTTTCCTATTCATTTTTATTTTACGCAGAAAAAGAAAACAAGTAGAAAGCTAGGTATAAATGTTTTTCATAGAAAGCATAATATGATGGATGAGCTAAATATGTACTGAAGTGCCCACTGTAGTCTAGTGATTAAGGATTTCAAATAGTCCTGGCTTTCTCAAAGACTATAGACATTCAACATTTGTGATTATTGGACAAAATATGATATGAACTTTGTTGGAAAATGATATAATTTAATATTCTTTTAACCGAATTCACTTCCAATTTAAACATTTATTCTTCCAACTTCACTATAACTCGAGAAATGATTAAATATTACTATCCGTGAAAAATTACGCTCATAATCGCATACACAAGAATAATTATTTTCCTATATTACGGTATTACTATTTTTTTTCTTTGGATACAAGGTTACATTCTTTTTTTAAGAGAACATTTTGCTTCCAATATTTTAGGGTCCAAATTAATCTCAAGTATGTGGAAACATTTTTCACTAGCTATGTCGCGAAATGTATCGATGCCATAATACACATGTATGCCCCGAGAGGATTATGGCTAATGATATTTCTTAACCAAATGACAATGTATACAACGTTGTTGTATTCAAGTTCTTAAAAATTTAAAAACATATCAGGTTCATCTTATTCATATATCGTGTTTTTCTCTGCCAGTAAAAATTGACAGCAAAATATATAAGGAATTGATTTAAATAATCTGTATCACTAGTTCAGTAAATGAACTACTTTACTATAAGCAAATCTAAAATAAATTTATGATTCCGTCTAGAAGAAGATTTTCAGAAGCAATATATACCATTCGCTATTAAATACAAATCCACATTGAAAAGTTTGAAAAAATATCTGTAAACAATAAAAATTGTATTGAAAATATACCAAATATGGTAATATGTTAAAATTCGGACTTATAACCAATCGGTGTAAGTTTTCTGTATGAATCCTTGGGTTATTTATTGAATATATACTATGTGTGTATATAATATAGAAAATCAAATAATGACTTACGGTGTGTGGTCATATTTAAATTAGTTTTTCGTCAACCTAAAAGTCAAAATTTTGAAAGTGGTATAAAATTTATATTACTTAACATATCATTTAAAATTTCTTGTAGATTAATGAATGTGAAAGGGATATAATTTGAATTCATATTTAAAAACCAAATATAATTCCAATCGAAAGTTTCGTTTGAAGTTGTAATTTCACAATTAATAATTTAAAATTAGTATCTTTGCATCATCACTTCACATAACTTTAAATATGAGAAATGTATTTTCATAACTAAAATTAGGCAAATAAATAGATTCAAAATTGTGATATAAAATCGTAAGTTATGGTAAAGGGTTAATTTAATTCAAATCACCCGAATTCTAATAAAATTGTTACTTAACCTTTTTAAATCGTTAATTTTTTAACAATCGTTTTGCAAATATTAACAAGGAAAACTAAATATTGTAATTTGTTATGGTTTCATATATACTAATAGCGACTAGATTTAGTAAAACAGCTGCCATTAGTGCATATGATATCACAAAATAATATTATACCAGCAATTAATGAGAATGGTTGTATATTGTAGAATATTTTAAATTGAACAGTTTGTTAGAAATCGAAACCTGGAAAAATCATGTAATTGTCTTATTTGCCACTAACAACGCCTTTCTTCTAAAATGCAGTATCAAGGTCATTATTAATGGCAACCGTTGATAAAAATAAAAGAAAAAAGAACATAATTTATTTTTACTTAATAAGACACGAAGAAAACTTATTAAAAAAATTTTTAAAAAATAAAAGTCTTAAATCACGCCACCTAGTTGATTGCGAAATGCTAAGCCACCCCACTTGGTTGGTCAGGAAGCAATTTTCATTAACTGGGATTTTAGTATATAAATATATGACTAGATACCCATCGCTTCAAAGGCATAGTTTCAACTGTGACCTAAACGGAAACCGTCTGCGTTGTTTTCTCTGCGTTGTTTTCTGACTGCTCTTACCGATTTCAAAAGAAGTTCAAAGAGATTTCACATCGTATTAATTGATGACATTCGTAAAAAATGGTTACCACGCTCCAAATGGCGTTCACGTTGAAATTGGGAACAAAGTGTTTTACGACAAAGGTAGCTGTCTTGGTGAATAACATTACTTAAGATACATTACACTTATTATCACCATCGTTAAAAATTCATACATAATTTTCAATCTATAATGGTAAAGAATAGAAATTAGACACTAAAATTAGACTACTAGTAAACTCATCATTCTGGTACACCAAAGGTAGCTCATGTAGTAACCGATTAAAATATTTCTAATTGTTCTCAAAGCATAAAATTGTTTTTCCATTACAGCATGAGATTATGAGAGGCTACGTGTGACAATGTTAACTTAACTTGTGACTACTATCAATAACGTTTCCGTTTTATTTTAAAATTTTATTATAGGAGGTCATCCTGGAGGAGAATGATTGTAGAAAGCAAAATTTCCTGCTTTGAATCTTTGGACTCAAAGCTTGGCAATACCATAAGTGAATGCGATTATATCGAAATTTATTTATTATTAAACGAGTATTTTTCTCTAGTACATCAACTCGGTATTATAAGTCAATGGATTTATAAGTAAATTTTAATAGAGAATTGTTTTATGATGTATATCAAATAAGTGGATAATCGCCTAAAAATTCGGTGAACCCAATAAAAATTTATAAGTGGAAGGCATAACAATATGATTCGCTCGTGACAAAATTTTAAAAGTTTAATCTAATTGTTTAACCTTCGTATACAATTATGAATGCGTATCTCTGTACGATTATTATTTATTGAATATTATCCATGAAACCTGATAAATTAATACCTGCTTTTTCCAAGAAAATCTTAAACAATTTGCAATAAATTGGAGAAAACTAAGCAGCATTATATAGGGGATTATAATTCGCTGTCAACACAAGTAGCGAGTAGATAAAGAACGTGTTGAAAGTCAAGGAAATCATTATAAAAGTACATAATATTGATTAGTAACCTGGCTTAAATGAGTAATTTCGCCGAAAAGAAAGATAGTCAAGTATAAGCGAATAGTACTTGAATCCCTGCGATTCCATAATGTTATATCATATTATCTTAAAGCTTAGTAAATGGGTATTTTTCAAATGAATAAAAATATCAGCGAAATACATAAAAATAATTTGTTACGTAACTCTACGTAGAATTTAAAATAACTTGTGCTGTGAGATCTTCTCCCTGTCAAATTTCAAGATTTCAAGTCAACGGAAAGAACCCTTAGTAGTTTTGATGAGTGACTTAACGTAGAAGTATGTAATATTTTAAAAGTAGTATTCTTGTACATTGAGCTAGAAACATGATTTTTTATTTGTTATATGGTCATAGCCATAGGCAAAATTTCAATTAGATACCATTAAGAAAAAAGTCTTGACAGCTACACGGATAACAAAGAAGTTTACGTGATCCAATTCTAAAAACGATATAGAAGTGCAGTGGAAAAGTGGCGTTGGCACGGTACCATTACCTATATAAAATATATAGAAAGTTAAAAGAATATTCAGTTGCGTAGAATGTCTAGAATAAAATTAAAATGTTTAAAAACAGTTTCATTAAGAATATTAAGGAGAAAACGGAGTGAAAATGAAAATTATATTAAAGTTAAATTACCACAATTGTAAGGTAAATAGCTCGGCGAAAAGTGCATTCCTCGTGTAAATGAATGAAAGAACTATTCACAGAAATAGCAATTAAGACAGCTACGACGTGGTACCAGAAAGTAGAAGGTATTTGCATACCAGTAATTACTAATCTTCTTTTTAAAAATCTTCAGAAAATTATATCTAGACTTACCGCGTCTCAGGAAATTAAAATCTTGACTGCACTTAGACTGTTAAATGAATAAAGGGTGAATGTACCTATTACAGTAAATACAATTTTTGGTTTATCTATAATCACGGAAATAAATTAAAAACTTTGTGTAATCCAAATTTTGATTTAGACATTGAAATAGAATGTAAAAAATAGCTTGTATTAAAGACAGTATGCGTTTTATTGGGAATTGTTATATGGAATTCAAACTCGATATTTGCGATTAAGTTATAGTGTGCTTACCTCAAGGTTTCCTAAAATATTAAAATAACCAATATAAAACAGATTTCTTATTACGTTAATAAATATGAATATCAAATAGAAAACTCACGAAATATATGTATAATATAATCAATTTCTACATTATATATTTAAGATGACATAATACAAAACATACGTTTCAAATACAGAATGGAAATCGAATCGAAAGAAAATCTACACCCTTCCAACTGATTATGCACTTTAATTCGCTTATATTATTGGTAACATAATTATTTGTATTAATAATGCACTACTTTAATGTCCTTTGGGCTTCACTCATTAGAGACAAGGAAAATGTTAGTCAGAATTACGATATGGTAAATATAATATTAATTTTATAATTTTTGACGCATTAAAAAGTAACTTTATTTTAAGGCATTCATAATTTACTTGCTTGCAGCCCAAATGATTGATGACGATTTTGGGTAAATGCTTCAGGTACTCAGAAAAAGTGAAAGTCGTTATGGGTAAAAATTTTTGTCAGAGAGAGCTTTAGTCGACAGCTACTAGAGCCTTTGCGTGCCATATCAGATTACAATCAATTTATTTTCAGCATATTTTTGGATTAAGATTTTGGAATAAGTTGCACATAATTTAATACCATCCAACATATTTATCACTCTCGTTTTCATGTTTTATAATATGCTTAATTTACGAGTATTCAAATTTCACAGTGCCCGAAACACTTTTTTTGGAATTCATTTTTTCTAAATCTTTGCAACGTGCAATTGCAGTTTCGATTCCTTATTGTACTAGAATCGAAATACTAAGGCGTAATCTTTCTAAGTACTTAAACACCAATCTAAAACTCGTCATCACTCTGGGGCTGTTATCAAAATTATGACAGCCGTATTAATCTCAGTCAGGATTGGAAACAGGACATTTTATATGTATATATTCGGTAAAGTATAAAAGCCGACAAGTGCATAACAAATACACAGGAATTCGGGTTCGTATTTATCTATATCTCTTTAAATTGCTTTTGAAATTTTACCAGAATAATTTGGTTTAATAATGTTAATAAAATTCTGTTGTTATTTTGTTTCTAATAATATTTATTATTTCAAATTATGTCACATTTTTTAGAACAAAGGTTAAAAATTAATGACACGAAAATGGCATAGGAGGCCATACATTAAAACTTAATATCTTCCAAACGTTACTAATAAATTTAAAAACAAAGTTAAGTGAAATTTTTATGTAATTTTTTAAATTTTTATGCAACCCCTATGTAATTTTAAATTATCTTTATTATGATAATTCATGGTATTAGTGAAGAAAATTAACTTGCAACTTACAGGTATGTGTATGTACATTGAAAAGTTTGATTTTTAATACTTTTCCTACGTATTGATTGGGATTTTTAAATGAAGAATCTAGTTGAAAAATTTACTGCACATTAACTATTGCTGTAGATTATTAAAAACTACTAGAGGATTCTAAAAGCGACCCGTTCCAATGTTACCGTTAAAGAATTATTCAATTTAATATTAAATATGTTAGTTAATAGCCAAGAACTTAATTATTGAAGTGATAATGTTTTTATGCTTCATGTGTTTTCAATTATCCATAAAATGACACTCCAATTCATTGTATTGGTAAAAAATATTTACCCGTAACTCACGTATATGTGTACGTACATTGAAAAACTTTATTTTTAATACTTTTCTTACGTATTGATTGGGATCTGTAAATGAAGAATCTACTTGCAAAATTTACCGCGCATTAACTTTTACTGTAGATTATTAAAAACTACTAGAAGATTCTAAAAGCGACCCGTTCCAATGTTACCATTAAAAATCATCCAGTTTAATATTAAATGTGTTAATTAGTTAATAGTAAGACCTTAATTATAGAAGTGATAATGTTTTTATGTTTAAATTTAGATGTTAATATAAAGAAGATGTATGGATAAAAGACTCAGAAGATACATAAATTAAACCGAATATGTCATTTAAACTAGGCATGGGCAATCAAACTCTGAATCTATTTACCGCCCTCAAAGCACTTTAAGTTTGGAGAATATTGCTCAGTAACTCAAAGTAATTACGCCTTAAGAAGCGTCACCGAAATCTATTACCGACTCGAGTTACTACAGGGCGGGACGACCCGTAAAGAAAACCACCAAATCGCTTTCGACCGGGTCTCGAGACCCAACGCAGCAAATACGTCTTCACCCATGGTGTCGGCGTTATTAAATACAGCACAAACCATATAAATCTGAGAAATAAAGAATTTTATTCGTTGAATTGCAAAAATATATGTATATATATATAGTAGAGGAACCCTTTCTTCTCGAGCCGCATATAAATGACGTTTTATTCCGCTCGGTGTGTTCGGCGGAGTGTATGTAATGGCGCCCGTCATTACTGTCACAGCGGCTCGTCCGGCTGCGTCACTTCCGCTCGCCTCAGAACGCCCTCCCCCGCTCTGCCAAACCCGGCTTCCGGTCTACGACAACAAAACTGTCGCGCAACGCGGAATCGTCTTCATTCCCTCGAGTGGCGGCGCGCGCGTCGCATTTATTTGACGTCTGTAAGAGCGGGCTCGCGAGCAGCGCATTATGTCGCTCGTGTTATTGAGTGAAGCATGAGGTCATATTGTAGGACCCGCGGAGACGTAATGTGAAGTGTGACAACGCGGGAAAGCATGTCGGAAAAAGTATGAGAGTACGGAAATATATTCTATTTTAACTTTGAAGAAAGTTAGATTTTAAAATTTCCCGCTTTATGCTTTATTTATTCGCTTTCGGAACGAGTATTATAAATATTTTGACGTGAATACTTCTTTAAATTTGATACCATACGGGGCAATCCAAAAAACCTAATGATAACAAAATTGGGGGATAGAGTTTGGCATAGCAATTTCAAATCTATCCTCTACATCAAAAATTAAATTATACCACTCGATAGCTAAAGGATTAAAGAATTCATTACGATGAGCAACAACAGTGACGCATCGCGCGCGGTGGAGGGGGAAGCGCTGCCATTTCGAGGTCATTTTGCTGCGTACCGAGATTTGCAATTAGTATAACTTTTGATTCTGAAAAGCTACGATGTTCGTTTAAGTTTTATTCGTCAGCTGTCATCAAAATCTATCGATTGTATATAAAACATTAGTTTAAATTAGTGACAGTGAGTATAATAAGGTGTTAGAATTAAAAAAATATTATCAAAAATATAATGTCGGCCTATACGCTATTGTAACAAAATAATTATTTGTTTCCTTGCTTTTATCCTAAATATATAAATAAAAATATTTTATTTAAAGAAATGGTCCACAACTCCAACAGCTGTACATCCAACCTCATAGAATATTCGATAGCTAAACACTGTTATTACTGTAAAATGAAAGCGTATTCCTCAAAAAATCATAAAATAAATCAATCCAAAATTTACCGCGATGGATTGCATCAGTTATTTCGGCAAGAGGAGGTCACATTCGAAACTAACTTTCTTTTTTTTGTAACTTTAGTTACATTAAAAATATTGCCAGTTGAAAAGCAAGGGGTCTATTTTCAGCTGAAATGAGTAATTTCAAGCAATACAAAAAAATAAATTAAGGAAGTCTAATTAACAAGCCACAACTATATATTTATTTCTTTCTGTTGCATAAAATCTCGTTTCTTTGCACTTTTACTTAACTTGATCAAAAAATCTTTCATGCCCGTTTTTTTATAAAAGAATATATATAAATATATATATATATATATATATATATATATATATATATATATAAGAGTGTTATGGAAGAAAGCTGAGAAAATGTAGGAAGTGGCTGAAACCAGAAACGAAAAATAACTAGTTATATTATTATCATTAAGTGAACTTATTTGCCTGCCTGAACTTTGCCTGCGTGAAATGAACCTGCTTCGTATTTGTAACAATTTTCAACGCGAAACTTTGACTTTGTGCGATGTAACAGGATCATGACCACGTATTAATCTTACCGTAAACACTTCGAAATTTGATCTTCTTGAATTTTTTATCGGGCTGAAAAAACCACTTTCCACATTCAAGTATCTCCGTCGCTTTGAATATCGCTAACAGCATTGAAACTTCAAAGGGATATGCGATCTGTGTGAAGCGTCACCAGTCACTACGTGAAAAAAATATCCATTACGTCTCATTAAAGGCAACAAAGCTGGAGTTATTTTTTTTAAATAAAATATTAAATCTACGTTGGCTTTCGTAGATTACTTCAGAATTTAAAATGATTTGATTGAGCAATTGAAATAAAATACATACTAATCTAAACCTCGTATAATAATATTTGCACATTCGTTTGTAAAATCTATAAAGAATTTGAGGTTTTGTAATTTACTGAATAACTGTTACTTATTAGAACATTTTATTGGAATTAGCATAACACTTTCTAGTTAAAATATTTTATTCTCGTCAAATTAAGTAGATAACATATAGCATGTTGGTAAAAGTTTAAATAATGGTGAAATTATTGGTCGCATACAAAAAAAATATATACCTTTTATTTAACATTATTGTGTTTCTGGTATTTAATTTGTTCGTTATATATTTTTTTTACAATTGAAATGCATCTCTTTTAATTTAAAAATGTAGGAGAGAATAATCTAGGTTTAACCCAGACACTTGTTTTGTATTTTTTTTCTGATATATATTCAATACCATTGTTATTTCATTTTTTGTATGAACTTGTACAATTCCGATCCATAAGGATCCATAAGGCACACTTAATATCACTGAACTTAAAATTTTAGGATTTTAAGCTCAGTGATATTAAGTGTGCTTTATGGATCAATCAGTAAGGATATCCTTTTACATACGGGCAGATTATGTTGAAAACTTTTATATATATGCAGACGATATGACAAATGTAAAAATACTTATCTTTTTTTTTATTTCGTTTTGTATTCATAGTTAATATAAAAATCACTTTACGCTTGTCATTTTTCGCCTGGCATACTAAAGACATTTGCATCATAAGAAGTTGTAAACATATATTCTTTGGTGATTAAAAGATTACAATATCTATATACCAGACATTAACTGGGGTACTAAATTTCGTATTCATGTATTAAGTTTTCAGTTAATTTTTTAATGCAATTATTGACTTTATCCACGGAATTGCTATCTGAAACTAAGGCACCCCGGCTTAATACCTTATGTTGATTTAAAGACACAATTTTAGTATTCGATATGTTCATGGTCACACAAAGACACATACAAAGAATTAAAGATTTTATAAAGTATTTAAGCCGCTATTAATCTATAACAATTGAAAAACCAATAGTATTAAATAAAAAAAAGCATTTGGAACTATAATTACTTGTTGCTATAAAGGTATACTGTATCCATAAAAGTAAATACAAGAACCGATTGCATCACTTTGTTATAATTTGTATTTAGATGCTTTGAGTAGAAAAAATGCCACTTGGCTAGTGAGAGAGTAGAAATTAATAACGTATGGGCAATATTTCGGTCTCTGGTGGTACCAACAAATATCAAACACAAGCTGAAAATTTAATTCATATTTTAGGTTTTGATACAACATATACTTTAAATCGATTAAATTCAAAAACCAAATTTCAAATAATATATACCACACATTTTGTTCAAACCTTTAATCAACTTCAGTGGCGCCACAGAGATAATAAACGACACAACACACTCATCACTTGACGCAAACACTGATCGCTTCGTTAGGGAAGGTTTACTTAATATCAGCGCCTGTCTAGACCTAAATACATAGCCGGCAAGCACCACTGTATACATATTCAAGAGAAAACAACCCAACATCCGATGGAATATCATCTCGTAGCTCTATTGTATCACGCGTGTTTGTGCTCGTACAATGGACACTCAAGTTGTCGGATAAATCTTACCAATGTGTGACGTAAGATGCCTTGTACATAGTGATGTATGTGGTTACGAGATGCTTACAATCAGGTTTTGAATATATTAGTATTTGAGATCATAATTATCTGTTCACTTAAATTACACTAAATGGTTTAGGATAAGTTAATGTGGGATTTGGCTTTATTAAGAATGTCATGGGCTGATTTTGAAATATTCTAAAATAAATAATTTCCTTAATATTTTTTTAATTCATGAACATTAGTTCCTTACTGATAATGATTATTACTAAATGTCTTTTAAAATATCAAATAAAAGAGTTTGAAAATGCCTCACTAATTTATTGAAAGGATTTAAAGGCAAACTCATTTCAATTATTATATTTAAATCACTTGTTTACAATAAGAGTAGAATTGTGACGTGAAACAATTTTACAGTATTCCAAAATATATATTAGTCATTCAAAATATTTAAACATCGGGCAATCGTATTTCAATTCAGATATAAATCAGATTAAACAACATTAATTGAAGTGAATGATGTAAAAGTACATACGAAAATCTTGATCTTTGGAAATTACACATGTCGTTTAAATCGACTTTAATGAGATTGTTCATTGCAATCAGTACTGGTTACCATCAGTATCAGGAAGTATATAAATACTTAATGAGATGGATGTCGAAAATCTTGTTACTATTACGTCAGTAATAAAGGAGAATATAAATATTTTATGTCACTTAAAGTTCTTCAGAACTAAAGGGTAAATTACATTGGACTAGTTTACTCGCTTCTGGCCGGCGAGAAAAGTGCAGCGATTACATACAATTTTCCATTCTCTCAGTGGCCAAGCAGCTGGCAGTATAACGTAATCTCAAAATATTCCAGTAAGCCACAGGATTTTTGTCTTTCAATTCTTGCAGGGAACTGCTCGGTGCACCAAATTTCTCACTTATTTGTATCCATGCTTTTACTCATACTTCTCTACGTCTTAATTTATGTTTTTGTTCTTTAAACACATTATTTTGAAACCGCATGTAACATAATATGTATATTTCGCACATTCCATCAAGAATTCTGAAAAAGTCCGTTCAAACAATAATAAAATAAGAATAATGGAATAGACAAATGGGGGGAAATTGTCGAAGTTTTTCACTTCTAATTTTTTAAATAACTATTGAAATTATATTATTTGATCTGTATTTAGAGTCCATTCACAATTTTACCATAAGTACAATAAATACATATTCTAAAATGCATATTGCGTATTCGTAAATTAAAGCATTTTCCGATTATTCAAAGCGTCATTTCGGATTAATTGTTATAATTTCTTGCGAATTCTTGAACTACTCAATAATTTAATTACCATAATAGATCAAGGACGCTAACAATACAATTTTTCAGATTGATGCATTTTGAAAAAAAAATTATATTGATTTTGAATTGATTATCAAATAAACTGGTAAATATGTTTATGCGTTTACCAAATTTATTTGAACTGTAATTAATTGGTAATAAAGAAATTAGGCATTATTCTATTTAGTTAATAAATATACAAAGTAAAATTAAGCGCATA
Source organism: Druceiella hillmani (assembly GCA_039881145.1). Taxonomy (NCBI): domain Eukaryota; kingdom Metazoa; phylum Arthropoda; class Insecta; order Lepidoptera; family Hepialidae; genus Druceiella; species Druceiella hillmani. The sequence goes on along the minus strand of JAYKKI010000014.1, from coordinate 33,836,752 downwards.
CAGCAAAAATTACGACATACGTCATATCTTTTTACGTATGTATGCCAAATGTATAAAAATATGTGGCTCACGACACAACTCATTTTGATATTTAAATTAACCGTATCACATTTAATATTACGGCCAACGATGAAATCAAATATTATCCTTTGATTCTTCTAGTCGTTCTACCATTCGGGAAGATCGTGACTCCTCTTTATAGTGGCGGATTTAAGTAGTGCTGCACTTATTAGCATATTTATTAGGGATTTCAACTACGTGGCCTTTCTTCTTCGACTTTGACAATCGCTGTAATGATCTCCAAACTATCAACATATCTTTGAGTTACGTGACTAAAATATTGGAATTGTCGACGTCAGCAAACAATAGATAGTTTTGTGTACCGATCGAGACGAATCCCTTAGTGTCACGACGGTAGTGCGATGTGCTACTCAGATGATTCATAAGATTCTGTGATAACATTGTATATGACATGCGTCAAAACTCTCCCTGTCTATTAATTGACCCTTAAGACTGCTAACTAAGAAGCACCGAAAAGTGTAAGAGAGAGATGATATTTCAAAATATATGTTATTGACGCTTTATTTAATAGAGAAAGAAATATAACTAGTTCGGTTACATTGTCTATTTTTATTTTATCACCTCATCCGGTAGTACTTAGAATTAGAGTACACTACTATAATTCAGAGGTTTGTTATATTTCTATGCGAGTAATCCTATATTTTGTATTGGTGGGGCAGTATGCAAATTAACGTATAATATTTTTTCGATCTGAATGTTCATTTTTTATTCAGCTTCATTTAAGCAAAGCAAGGACTATAGAGAACTTCGCTCTTTTGTATTGTAATACGTTTATCTTTTATGTAATAATATTTAATGGAATAAAATTAATTGTCGTGGAAAGTAATGTAATCAAATTGAAGTTAGAGTTGAAGAAAGTGAAAATGTAGCAAATTGCTCTACACTCAACAGCTATAAGATTTTATTAGACACATATTTTAGTTAATCGAATTTTTATTTGTTGTTAAACCTTCATGCGCGTTTAAAAGAAAGGGCCTATTGTCATTACTACTACACTTATAAGACGATATTTTATAACTAAAAACTTACCGTTCTTTTTTTCAATACTGCGTATTCATAAAATAAGGTATAATAAAATATATAATTAATTCGATTTTACCGTTTGAATCTATTTTTTCTAAAACAAAAAAAATTCGAATCGTGTATTTTAGCTATAGAATTTTTTTTAATTAGAAAGGAAAATTTGTTTGAAATTTTGGAAAGCAAATTATAATTTTAAATGGAGGCATGTCAATAAATTAACTCCAAATGTCATATAATCGGCGTAAAAGTCTAACAAAGGGTGTCATTATTTCAATGACAGCTTGTTTATTTTGACAGTTTCTCCAAAACATTTTGCCTACTTTCACTTTGAACCCTGCATATTTACGGAGTTATATCTTTTAAAGTCATCATTGCTCACTTAACACCCGAACCGCAGACGTCAACTTCAAAGTTGTGACAACGCAAAAACATCCCTTGGTTGTTTGACGCACCCCGCATCGTGTCACCAAAAGAAATCGTCAAAGCACAATATTTGCCAACCATCTCAAACTCGTTTTACAAATTGTGCCCGACACGGCGCGAGTTAACTGAATGCGCAAATAAGAAAATGAGTTGTTAGGGCGGACACGATCCATCAGGGCGGACGACGCCCCGCGACAAACAATGCACAACAAGTTTGCTTTTCGTATTTCATTACTAGCTCCTTTCGTATTTCCTGTCTTTGCTTCTACTTTTTACGTTTTCCGTTCACGGTGTAGTCTGTAGCGAGCGTAGTCGAAGCGGCTCGCGTAGAGCGTAGCCAGCGTGGCGAGTACCTCATGTCTACGGTCGCCTGCGGGGCGAGGCGTTGTTTACTTTTCCCCGTAATAATATTTGTTATGAACTTGCATTAAATATTAATGACTTTCGGAGTTTGCGCTTTAAAAAAGTTTCAATGGATTTTGCTTTCCAGTTGGATATGGAGATTTTGGGGTAAACTAGACGGGGCTCTGTATTACTGGCAAAGTAGTAGTATTTAAATCAAGTTAAATTAAAATACACGATTTATGTAAAAACCCGCAATGTTACGAACATGTTGGCTTGGGCTTTACTGTAATAAAATAATACATTAAGGGAATGGATTCCCTAATGTATCTTTCTTTTAGTTTTTTTATACTAAACAAAATATAATTACCAAACCTGTATTAAAATAAAAGTTTGATTATTAAGTGTGTCCATTAGTATTTTACTTAATAAGTATGAAAATAGTTAAACAGACGGGAAATTAATTTCAAATGTCATGTGGAAAATATTGAGTTGCAAAACTTAGAATTTAAAAAAAGTGTAAGATTATTTGAGATTTACTGATACTGCCTCCCGTATATCAAAACTTAGTCAAGTGGGTGTCGAAATACTTGAATTTTTTTCATTCACACTTTCATGTGAAGCTTAATTTTTGCAAATAATGTTTAAAATTAGAAAAGGTTAAAGAAACCTCAATCTGACTTTAAAAAACTTTCCAAAGCTATCCCACTTCATGGGGTAAGGTTCTATGTTTTCTTTGGTTCACGAGTAGTGACTTGTTCATTTTTTTTTCATTTTTCCCAATATTAATTGATATCCTCATTTAATGCAAGTATTTACGACCTGACATAATGAAATTATAAAGTCTCTTTATTTCATCACTCATTCTTAAAAATGCTCTAGAATTCCTTACGTTTCTTCAAGTTGCCTCTGCAACATTAATATATAATTGTTTCTGATATATTTTACAATAGAATCATCCTTTATCGAATAAATGACTTCAAATTAGGTCTTCGCCCTCTAACTCCGTTATTTATCACACATTCAAATTCAAGACAGTAGTATTGTCCTATTTATGATAAACACTAAGTGGAAAGCCTAACGATTAAATGCCTGTTTAAAAGAAATAATTAAAAAATTGTATGCGCAAATTTTAAGTCGATATTACGAAGTTAGTAAATTGTATCTTTTTAAGTATGGGCCGATTGCGTGACTGAGCTCGGTGAGCGGATGGGGAGAAAATCTGTTTTGTTTAATTCTAGTAAAATTTTCTTTATGTTAACTTATAATATAACATACACCTCAATGCAACGTTACTGAAGACTATACTGATATTAAGTAAAAACCATTTAAAATATGCGGGAAAAATAATGAAGAAAATGACGAATGACTGTATAATAAAAGCGGAATTGACGAAACTTAATAAATAATTAAAATTATAACATATAATACGATTTAAATTTTTAGTTTCTCTAGTAATGTTAAACCCTGACTATTTTCTTCAAAATTCGCATTTTATTATCTGTCTCTCTCTTTTGAAATTCATTTTTAATTATAAAAAATTTAAAAACGTTTTCAGAGTTTTAATGAAAGTAATGTCGACTAATAAATATATATTTACCATAGTAAGCTTCGTTATAACATTAATTACCGCTTTGAATATCTATTTACCATAGTAAGCTTCGTTATACCATTAATTACGCTTCGAACATTTTGTAAACATTATACCAGTGTAAATAGCTCATAATTTGGAATATTTTTTATAAAACATAATAAAATATATGAAATAATTTAAATTAGCTAAGTGGCCTTTAGTATTTCACAAAATTCACAAATTAACATAATCTGCATTTGAAGGTTGATTAATACAAAATCAAATTATTAAATTGAAAAGTCTTTATGAAATTTTCTTATTTTCTTAACTCTGTAATACATAGTTTATATACATGTAAATATACCTAATATAACGAGAAACACATACATATTTATTAAATATGATTTGTGCCGCTTTATATTTGAATAATATTTTATATACGTCTATAATTTTTATATAAGTTAAAAGTGAAAATCTTGTAAAGTTGAAAATATGAATTTTTATATTTTAGTAAATTATATTGTCAGTGAAAATAAGTTTCCACAGAATTTCTCAGCGTATCGTAAGTTTTACAGAAAAAACCATTTTCCCTTATGTTAGTATACACTGCAATAAATTTTCTCTCATTAACATTATTATATTATTGGTGCGAATGTTAGTAGAAGGCAAAAAAAAACAAAAGGAAAATTGGCAAAGGTTTATATGAATGGAAAATGAAAGTTCACAATCTGCTGTGATTAACTATATACAATTTCGAGACAATTACTTTGTCACGGAGTCGACTAAATTTAAAAAAAAAATCTTTAATTTAAAAAAACAATTAAATAGTAAACATGAAATCATTTTATTTCAGAAAACATTTAAATATTAAATATAAATTGCTATCGCGGAAATAAATTTTTTAATTTTGTTCAAAAGTACGTGCCTTCCATGTTTTCCGTTTCAAACAAGTAATTTGAATGAAGAAAAGTATTCGTAATTGGCTATATTTACTGTGAGGGTTCTTTATGACTATAAATTGAGATGCATATCACATCGTACCTCATCAAGTTTGAATAGTACGACTGATCAGAATTTTATTAAAAAAAAAAATAGTTTTACAACTAGCTAAACCAAGCCACTAGATAAAAGTAAACTCGCAAACCATACATCTCATACGGCAAAGGTAAGACATATAGAAGAGCGATGAACAAGTTTTCCTGAAAGCAGGAACGGTTTCCGCACAACGGGACTGAATATAGACCGCAAGTTAACTTAGCACGCCTCTCCTACGAGGACGCCTCACCTAAGGCCCCCCGGCATGCGATCTTATCGATAAATAGGTCACCTCGCGTTATTGTTCGCTGCTCGGCTTAATGCGGCAAAATGAAACGTGTAGCGCTTCCGCGGATATTAAATATCCTAAAGTAATATCTCACCTCTTAGCGCCGCGGCGTCTCTTTGAAATATAAGGAGCCCCGCGGTCGAGGCGGCCGTAGAAAATGCTGTACAGGGTGGCGGGGAGTGGATTGAAAAATAATTTCGGCAGGGAGAAGGAAGCTTCCTTTTTGTACTTTAAATTGTCTTTATTACTTGAGATATTTTAATATTAAATGTGAAGAAAATAAATTATATTTGCAGGCATTACGTTCTCCGTTAAAACTTTTGTTATTATCTTGCCACTAACAATGAACATCAATACAGGTAATTGACGAAATAGCAAAAAAGCGTATTTAGATACTAATGGTATGATAGCTATATTGGAGTAGGGGATTAAAAATGTATGTCTTTGTTTTGAATATAAATACGAAAGAGATGTCTTTATACAATATTTTTTAACTTGTGTGGAAACAATTTAAATGTTAATTGTCTAAAACTATCAATTATCGAATGATCAATTACACAATATCATGAAATGAAGACAAGGAAATAGATGGATAATGAAATCGTGTCATCATCAGGTATATTTATCTTTTAAAAACATTTATCTTTTACACTTGAAACTCGATATACAATTTGCCTTTCACTATTTAACTCTTATTACTCGAGTAAAACAACGGGTGTACAATGTTCAACCAGACTTAACCTTAGTAATTTTCTATATTTGGGTTGGTAGTAAGTAAAAGTAATATATATATATATATATATATATATATATATATATATATATATATATTTATATATATATATAAGGTTAGAATCATAATTTTTCCAGATAATAATAAAGCTATGATTTCTCTGAATCAAAAGACCCATAACTAGAGTTGTTATGAACGATCGAAGCCAAACGCCTAATATATACGAACTATCAATATTTAAATGTTATATTGAAAATTTAAGATATTTTATAAAAACTTGCTGAAACTGTTTTGCTAAAATGTAAACTGTATAAAATCGTGGAACTGGAACCCTAGAGGAGATATGACCTCTTCCAATATGATCAACGGGCGTAGTATGAGATATGATCATATAGCGTAGTGTACTTTGAGAATTTTACTTTAGTTTAAAAGTTAAGATGATTAACTACCATTCTTATATATATATATACCACGAGATAATTGTTTTTCAAATAAGAAACGATTATATTTTTTATCATTGAAGAATAAGGAAATCATCGTATTTAATTTGTTAAATAAAAACTTATTAAAAAAAAGAATAAACCGACTTCAAAATATAGGTAGGTGCCGAGACCACTTAAAATAAAGAAATAATAAAAATATAATTAAGTCGAAAGGAAAAAATAATAAGTATTATATATATACAAATTAATTAAAAATCCAAATCATAAGTAAATGTTCACTTAAATGTGTATGTTAACAATTTTTTTGAGGTTGGTGTCAGTTAAGCCATATCAAACGTACATATCAAAGCAATAAAAAAGCCAATAAAAATTTTTAGCAATTTGATTTTTAGTTTCTGAGAAATAGGTGGACAAACATACAAATATACACATTATATATATATATATATATATATATATATATATATATATATATATATATATAATTCAGAGCCCTAGTGGAACTAACAGATAAATGAATATTTTGTAGTTCCAGTAATATTACATACTTATGGGTCGAATTTTTAAGTTTCTTTTTTGAAGTCAGTTAATACAACTTAGCGGAGGTCCGCACCTTTCACTGCTTCAATAGGCTTACGGACATCCCGTCATATCTTTCTAACTTTTTCTCAATAATATTGAGTTTGTTAATTCAATGTATTGATGCCTACTTTTTTTTTTAATAAAAATTTAAAATTAGTCACGAGTACTCTGTTCTGGTTATATCAAATATTATCAAGACAGATATGGTGAGATGTGCATGAAAAAAAAATATTTTAATGAAATAAAGCTACAATTTTTTCAAATACGTTTATGCTTGGTTATACTTCTTATATCTAAACATATAAATCATATTAAAAATAAAATACTATGTCTTTTTATAGTAATATGGTTATGAAAGCTTTTTTCGTTTTAGAAATATCGTATCTGTCTCAATATTTAAGTGATATAATCTAATCTCCTACTGGGACTCTCGTAATTAAGTTAATTTCTTGTTAATAAAATTGTTTCATGTTTCTTTTTCAATTCCTGGGTAATGATTATTCCAATATATGCAGTGCCAAGTTTAAATTCTCCTTTCAGTTCAGTGTTAATTTCAGAATTGTAAGCTTCCGGTTAATCTCTCTTTAGTTTCACCAGCTCAAATATCGCTGGTGACCATAAAGATATTTTGAATATTGGGCAAATATTGTGTTATCGAGTATATTAATATTGTGTAATTGCTATATCGAGTGGTCTCTTTTCCAGATTATAATGCATGATAGTGATTTAATAGAAAATAAGTTTATTTTGTTTATGATATAAATATTAAACTATTTGCCATAAAATGTTTAAATATTATAGTGCATTACTTTATAATTAATTGTGTAAAACTTTGAGTGTTCTCAAGACATATTTCAATTAATTCCAGTGTACGTATTAACTTTTAATTTCTACTCAATATTTTAAGCATTTTTTAGACTTACTCTTTATTGTATTTCAAATAGTAATTTAATATAAATATGATTGTCAAGGATTAAACCCCTATTCACTAAAAATATGAAGTCATTCTAATTATAGTTAAAAAAAATCAAATTTGATTAATTTGCAGTCTTGTAACCATTATTGTCGCAAAAACTTGAAAAAACACGAAGAACGCAAAAGTCTTATTTTATACCCGCAATATTAAAAAAGAATACCCTATTCGAAATGGCGCATCCTATGTAGTGCTGAGAGCAATGGTAAATATCGGTCGTAAATATTGCACAGGACTATCATAAACTATTGACTTGGTGTTTTATTCACTGTTCAAATGGAAAAAGTTTTATCGATATATGTAGCTTTGATATCGAAATATGGGTACTTGTCGAACATCGCTATATAGTTATTGGAGGACATAACTTTTTATCATTCAGATACGAAAAATAAATGTCGTGGAATGGTTTATTGTATTTCAGGAATTTGAGTTAAGTTAATCTAAATATATTACTTCTTCTATCAAGTAATTTATGTTTTATCATACTGTTAAATTTTATTCTTATATTTATTGACTAATAGGTTTTTTTTGTTATAATTTATTAAAGGAAATAAATTGATATTTTTACATTCGTTGCTGTTTATTTTCTTTATTTTTTTCTTTTATTCAATCACTACATATGTATATACGAAGTTCTACGTATCTTCTTAGATACAATGGTTTTCAGAAAACGGATTAAATGGAAATTTATGAAGTGGTATGAACACTTTTCAATACTTTGTCATTAATTAAGTTGGCGTAAGTTTAAGTTAAATTTAAAACGCATATTTTACACCACCGGTCAATATTTTCATCGATATACCCGTCTTAATTGTTATAAGAATAAAATTGTATTTCTTATCATACATTTCCTGCACTTTCACCAAAGAATTTTTCCCCTAAAAAGTAACTTACAATTAAGGATAATAGATTTAAAAAATAAGCATCCTTAATATTAAAAACGGCGAAACTAAATTATATATTTGGAATGATGATTATTATGCAATTCAGTATTTAAGAACAAATGATTTGAGTTAAGGCTAGTTGCAATATTAAATAGAGGAAATTTCGTCTAGTCTCTATAATGTCTTATTCCGATATTCGGTAATTCTATTAACATGGAGAAATCGTGATTCAGGTTTACTGAGATAATTGTTTCAAAACGATACTTAAAAGAATGATGATTACGTATAAATAAATGATTGTTTACACACAAACATACATACATACACACACACATATATATATATATATATATATATATGTATATATATATATGTATATATATATGTATATATATATATATATATATATAAAATCTAAGCTTTGTGTTATGACGGTGTTATCGTAAGGAAGCGTTGTTAACAGAGCCTTATTTCATAACTCTTTCTTTGTTTCCTATACTTATAGATAATTTATATCGAGCGAGTATTAAAGGTAATGAATAGTAGGGATGGGAATAAGTACCTCAAAATGCCCATTTTAAAGTCTAATGTTTCGTAAACAGATCCCTATATCGATAAAGTGACACTTGATATTTTAGAGAAAACTCAACCATACTCAACAAAATGGTTTATCGGAAAAACACCGCCACATCCACCACTTTCCATTTAAGAGAGGTAATATAAAACTTTTTTAAGTGAGTTTATAACTTTGTAGATATTGTAAATAGGCATAACTATGTCAATTATTTTTCGAACTTACAATCTGCAAGTTAAATGGTTTTGACATATAGACGGATAGACAGATAAATTGACACCGTAAAACTAAAAGGGTTCCTAGTTTTGTTGCTATACCCTACAGACTGTTTCCAAATAAAACAAATTATCTCAATAATTCATTTCATTTCAAAAATAAATTTTTTGAATGGATGTCTCGATGAGATAGGCGTAAAAACATTAGGCGAAAGAAAAGGTATAGGAAATACGTAAAAATGAATAGCTTCGCTATTAATTTGGTTATCTATCTAAAGCCTTATTAGAAAATTTGTTTACTAGTAGGTTTAATATTGAAGAAACTATGTGGTTGTGACAAGTAGACGTGTAGATGGGCATAAAGAAGATCTTTAGTTTCAAACTAAAAATTATTTCATAGGGTAAACTAAAATTGTCCTCAGTAGGCAATACACAATTTCAATAATCATCATCATTAATATCAAAGACCCCTACGTCGCAACATGGCGTAAGCTGTCTAAGTTTAACTCCAAATAATGCATGAAATGAAGATCGTAGCGCGAGTGTCGTGTCACGTGACAGGGCGGGTGTGCCGCACCGCCCAAACCGCCCACCCCGGAAGTACCGTGTTAGGGCGCAATCCGCCTCACTTCCGTCCGCCATCGCTATTCACTGTCATTAAACTTGTCTTTAAAGCCTTCCTCGCAATTTATGTTATGTCATAGGAAGTATCGCTTTGGTGGCAACTCGAGTTGAAAAATCTTGATGTGATCGTTTTATTTTTCGATGTCTGTATTTGACTGCTCTATTGATAAAGGAGGCTCAGTATTTCACTCTTAATATCGATCAAAAATAGGATATATTCGTATATTACTGAAATTAAATTATGCACATCTTGAGACAACATTGTTGTACTTGAGGTAAATAAATTTATTTTATAGGAATATCATATTAATATATTCTTATATATGCGCACACAAATATGTGAATACTTAATATTATCTGAATGACCAATCTTTAAAGAATATCAAAATAGTTTATCCTGTCTTATTTTGAAACTTTTCAATTTTAACGTCACTTTTATATTTTGCGTAATTTTTTTATATATTTTCTCCGAAATATTTAGTTCGTCCTTTTCCGTTATTGATTGAGCATTAACTTTTTTATAAGTTTCTTAAACGTATGAATTTAGTGTTATTACTTATATTTATCTATATTGAAATCCAGTAAGTTGAATATATTATAATTGTCAATAATTGACATAAGACGTGTTTGTGTTTTCCTAGACACTTTTTGTAGTCTATTGCATTTTGTTTTGTTTACGCGTAGTTAAGCGGTGTTATCATACATGAGTAAAAACTTGTTTAATGAAAAGTATATAATTTTGAAATAACAGCCCAAAAATATTGCCTTTAATTACAATAAAAATCGAAAACGATTTATTCTTTGAAACAGAAAGTTTTTTTGCATTTAAGGAAGTTTTCAGAAAAAAAAACAATTATTTTGTGTAACCTGCTGATAAATACCCTATATTGCTAAAAGTAAATATTAAATTTTAAAGTAACATATGAATTGTTTAAAATCTGTTCCGTTTTACCTTAGAACGTTCTCTTAAAACATTTTCTAGTTTTGTCTCTTTGCGATTATAACTATTATAAATTAGGACGTACTCGAGTAATGAAACGTATTTTATACAACAAAGAAGAACAAAGTAAATGAAGAGAGAATATTTGTTTCTATGCGTAGAATCAATACATGAAATTATATTTAGAGCAACAAGGGAATTAAACCCAACATAATGTTACTTTGTGTGGTATCCAGGGTTTTGATAACTGAAAAAATGTTATGTGTTGAGAATTATGAATTGATTTGGCTAATACGTACCGTAATTTGGTATTTTTTCTAATGACTCTATATTTTTCGTAACTGCAATTGAGCTTCTCAGCCAATTATTTGCATAGCTCAATTGTAGTCACGTGGAAGATTTTCTTAAATAGTCTTTATAGTCACACACACCAGATATAGCTAATTTTCAGCGAAAATATATGGCAACTAACTAAAATTTCGCACAGTGGTACATTTTATTAAACTACATATTATACGCTATAGTTCATTTTAAAATATTTACATAAGAATTGAAACGGTGAGAAACAAAGTAAACTATTTTTATTAAATTTTGTTTAATATATCATGTTGGGTTTTATTTGAAAGGGCTTTTTATGAATAACACAAAAACATTTTTTTCATAATTTTAAATTTTTTATTTAAAAACATATTCTAAAAATATCCCAAAATAGACAAATTTTCTGAAAATACTCAAGAAACAGTTATGAAAAAAAAACTGGACTATCAAACCTACTAGAAAACTATAGCAATTATCCTAGACCTTACAATTTTTAAAGTCTACACCATGTTTTACGCAAACGAAAGATATAATTGATTATATATTTATATTGAGAAAGATTAATATTGGTGAATTGTTTAATAGAAATACTATTATTAAGTTAAATATTTTTATGTATGTACAGAACACTAGTAATTAAAGGTCTACTTTACAGATTCTTACTCGACAGATTTTTTAAATGAAAAATATACTCGATAAC
>JAYKKI010000014.1:31867500-32020000 GCA_039881145.1 Druceiella hillmani | reverse complement strand
TCATTAAGTGAGTGCATTATATTGTCAAGTCAGATTTTTATGCACACATGTAATTATTTTTATTATAATTGGTAAGTATTTTAGGTATATTTGTTTGGTTTTTTTCTTAAAAAGCAACCGTAATAACTAGTCCTGTAAGCGCATGGTCACAAAATTTTACTTTTACCTTATAAGCTAATCAAAAACTCTCTCCTGTATTTGCAGGTTACATTAAATTTTTACAGATGGAAAACTATTCGGAGTCAAATTTTTACATATAACGGAAAGTTAACGACGTAAAAATGCAACTTATTATCGTCATGTTTAAATTCAAATGTTCACCCAAAATAGCGGCCAAAACCGAAGATAACCCAGAAAAAGTTAACACCCACTGATTGAGCACAGCTTTCATACATTAGAATCAATACGAATTCTGACAGCTCAATCTGGATACCGCCATCAACAACGGAAATTTCAAAGATCTACCAATTTTGATAAAATTTGCAAATTTTGAAATTTTTTTTTAAAAATTCCTTCCCTCTTTTTCAACAAGTTTACCAACTCTCAAACATGTCTCTTTAATCAGAAAAGTTATTATCATATTTTCTATATATGACAATAACGAGATTATACATGACAATAACAGATTTCCGAAAAAAATAATCCGGGCCACAAAAATGATTCCAGCGGGAGATTTGTCTCAACGAGTACGACTAGCTATTGAAATAAAGTCTGTGATTACAAGAAGTAGACTAGTATAGACAATTTAGGATAATAAAAATAGGGTTAATTATTTAGCATTACTAACTTAAACGAAGACTACTAAAATCAAAAGTCAGAACCAATATCGTGTAATAATCCAATAACAGCGCAGAAAATTAACGACATTCATTTATCGATTCCAACTGCCTAAGGCTAACCGCCAAAAGTTACAAATTCGCTAATTAATAACTCACTTTCAGAGTTGTTCCCTTTGTTTCTTGTACCGATTTATTAATTTAACCATCGGTAGAGCGAATTTCGCATTCGACTCATTAAATATAAACAATGATGTATAAACGTTTCAAATTTCTGCGAAAGGTGATTCTCTGTATAAATAGAGATAAACCTATCTCGTCGTATATTTATTAATAATTATCCGTTATGGAAACTGTATATTGAAATTCAGCGGCATATCTAGTTTCTGCTAAATCTAATTATTAGTAATTAATACGTGTCGATGTGAAAATAGGGGAATTTACGTTAACAAGAATTTTTCGTACTAACATTTATCAGATTTTTCATTAATTATATTATTGAACTTTTAAAAGTGATTTAAATTTTTTTTAATTAATTATTTCTTCAGTAGGCCATTTATGATTATGATCAAAAAAGTGTAATAAAATTCATGGCAGCTTCATAAACTTTAAAGTATTTGCTTACTATTATAGTATTAGTTTCCAATAAAAAAACCCAAATAATTTTAATTGCCGTCTTCGCAACATAGTTTCAGTTCGCCTTTTAAACGGAAGTAAAAATGAATTTAAAAGTAATCGTTTCTTAACTTTAAAACAATCGCAATTGTTTACTACATTACAATTTTATGACTTTACTGTTATAGTAATTATTATTAATTATATAAAAGGTATTCTGTGTTAAATAATCATATTATGGAGTATTTATCATTACAGAGCGTTATAAAAACAACCTTGCAAAAGAATTTCATTAAAGGTTTACATATGTGAAATCAGCTTTAATGATTTAATAGGAAAAGGTTTGAATAAAATTTAGAAATAATTAAAATAATGAAAAGAAAAAATTTAGAATAATTCTTACATTATCAAATATTACGTTCTGGATTCCAACTCTCAATATACGAGAAATATATAAAGAAGGTATACTAAAGATCATCTTAACTAACAGTTGCCAGGTGCTATAGCTGAACTTATTAAATAAATATTGGTCTATTTATTTCATTCAATGAATAAGTCCAAATGTACTTCAAGCCATATTAATACTAAAAAAATAACGTCTGTGTAGGTAGTTAATTATTAATTTATATATTTATTGGTTTATTGTAGATTATGACGTACTCATGAATATATACCGAATTTACCGTGCCCACAAACAACATTTTTATTATATGGAAGGTTATAAAAAAATCTATATTCAGGCTAAACTAAAATATAGTAACTTCGAAAATAAGAATACTAAGTGTAATATAGAATAAATTACAATTACAAAAATACTAACAATTTTTATGAAAATATAGAACTCATTTCATATAACTAATGAATTAAAATGCACTGAAAAGTACAAACCAACAAAAATATCAGTACTTTTGCAGTACAATATCGTCTTCGATATCGCACGTACGCGCGCACATAAAAGATCAATACAAAATGTAAGTTAAGCCACTTAATTGCTTTAACTGAGAAAATTAATTATAGTTCCTAAACAAATAAGAAATTTATAAAGCACGAACGTAGATTTCAATAACACTATTAAATTATATATTTCTGTACAAACAAAAAATAAAAAATAATATCTTCAATAATGATAAAGGATATTACTTTCAATTTGAACGTGTTACTTATTAAAGTTTATTTTATTAAAGGTGTTCAGTTATTTTAAATTCCTAGAAACGGAATGAGAGTTAATTAATGTAATAAAATCGCTTTGGCAAAACAATGTGTTAATATTACGTTTCACGTAATTTCCTAGTATCCATAAATAAAAAACATTTCTATATTTGGGTTTGTCATCTATCGTCACTCAATGTCAGTGAAAATCATTTATAAAAATAGATTCAACTAATATTAAGTCCAATCTATAAGTTTAGACCATTATTAAAATATCTGAAATGATGGTTTTAAACTTCAATTTTACCTGAATTGGGTAGCACTTAATTACTGGTACAATGTTCATGCATTTTCCTAAAATACAATTATTATAAATTCGGTCCCACAAAATTTCATTTTAAATATGAAAATTTAGCCTATCAAAATTCTACTTTTCCGAAGCTATGTCAATATATAAGACTATTATAATACCAAAACGTAATTCCTTATTTAATGAATACTCGTTTATTTCTTATAACGAAAAATAATTAAAGATTTTAAAATTCATTACTAAACCTACTGCCATTTCATAGTTTTCGATTGATCAGTGTATATCATATATACTTGGAACACAGCAGCTTTTTTAAAATATCAATTACTAATAATTTGAAGCAAATGAAACTCAAAGTTGATCTTTAATTGGTTGGAAGAATGTTATTTAAAGTACCGATAATTAATATGCTCAGTAATATTATGCATTAGAAAATTCGAAAAAATAATTATTGAGGAATATAACTTAATATGAATTTAATATATGAATTACAATAATATGAATTTAAACTTTCATATGTTATCAAATAAAAGTGGAAAATTTATTTTCATCCTCAGCCACCCTTTGAAAAAAGGTGCCTTCTTGAAAATTCTACTTTTAATATATAACAATAACTCTTTTAAGTATAAGACACCAATCTATCTACTCGCAGATCTCAATAGTATACTTTTATTTCAAAAAGTACCTTTTATTTCAAAAAGTAGATACTAAAAGTAAAAAAAAATTTTTTTCCTCTCTAAGATTTGATGACTGATGGAGATTTGGGGCGTTAACTACGAATATGTAAGTATCCATAAAAATATGTATGTCATATGTATGTGAATATGTATGTCAGTTTTTTCCAACACGTACAGATTTTTCAGAAAAAGGACTATGAAAAATAGATTAAAAAGACACTTTCATATAGTAAAAATTTAATATTTAAAAAAATACTTATATCTATTTGTTACGTACAATTAAAATACATAGATGATATATCACTTAACATATTTACATAACAAAATCTCAGTGGTATCTTGCCCTTTTCTGCTCGAAGCTTCTATTCAGGGATATTTTTCAAATCGTTTTTCGGATTGTCTCGCTTCAGCAACCAATAGTAGACCGCCAACATGCTTCTGTTTTACTTTTCTTGATATTGACGTTCTATTTATATAAAGTCTGCTCGTCATTAACAGCTCCTATATTTTTTGGAAAATAGTTAATATTCGAATTCAGAAAGTGAAGCTCATTGAACATCAAAATATTGGTAAAATACCAATATTTTCTATCATTTTAGCCACAATTCCTATATAATCAGGACTTTTGTTGTTCCCTAGAAAGTTTTTAATCACTTCCCTAATAGAAGTCCATGTTTGTTATTCGGTTTCACTGAGTTTTCTATGAAATTCTGTGTCCATCAATTTTTTGATATCTGGGCCGACAATAATACATTCTTTGAAATCGGCATAAATGTTTTTTAGATATTTGAAACTTTCTCCTTCTTTGTTCATAACCTTATCAAACAGCTTCATCATGCCCAGTTTTATATGCAAAAGAGAGAGTAATTTTGGACAAAATCAATATTGCTATATATAAAAAAATGTGACGTGTTAGACTTTTTTTATTATTTTTCCCGAAATCAGCACCTCTAAAAGTATCGGAAACTATATTCAAATTTTAGAGAAGAAAACCATTGTAGGCCTGTGATTAACTCAAAATAGGCACCTACTTATGCTCAATAAATAGCTAAGTTACTTATTTCATATACTTATATGAAGGTACCTATTTTTAGTTAATAATTTTTTATTATTTAGCACAGGCATTTTTGAAGTCAATTTTTGAAAAATATATTGTTTTTCAGAATTTTTATTCACCAATAATATGAATCATCTCTCTGTAACTAACAGTCAATTATTTTCTTTCGTAGAATATTGTATAATTATTAAAAAACGTGGACTTCTTTATCAAAAGTTGGTTATTAACAATACACAGAAAGGAAGAGAAAGTAGTAGCAGCCAGCGGTGGGCTGTTAGCCGTTGAAGAGTTTTGTTCTCTATATCCGAAATTCAATATCAGATTTTGCAAAGTAATAACTAAAGTAACAACTAACCAGTATCGAATATATTAAATCACGATTAATTGACTACAATCCGTTAAGGAGTTGCATTCTTCATATTCAGAACTCATCATCACGCCCTCACATGATCGATAGTGCAGTTATTTTGCAAAGTGCAGTTATTTTGCAAGAACTACTTGCAGCAA
Source organism: Druceiella hillmani (assembly GCA_039881145.1). NCBI lineage: Eukaryota > Metazoa > Arthropoda > Insecta > Lepidoptera > Hepialidae > Druceiella > Druceiella hillmani. Next base: position 32,014,909 of record JAYKKI010000014.1, on the reverse strand, counting down.
ATATTTTGAATCACGTTGAATTTACTACAATCGAATGAAGAATTCCATCGTTTATATCCAGAAAGCATCATCACACTGCGCCATGGTCGACGTTGTCATTGGTTTGAAAAATAAAAATTACCAGTAGCCAATATCTTCAATCACATTTAATTTACCAATATCTTCAATCTCATTCATTAAGGAATTCCATTGTCTATCTCCAGAACTCATGAACCTGGTTGACGGTGTGGTTATGTTGTAAAGTAATAACTGCTAATATCGAATAGTTTTAGTCACCATTGTTTTACTATCATTAAGAAGTTCCATTTGTTATCTAGAATTTATCATCTGACTTTGACCTGGTAAGCGGTGTAGTCATTTTGCAAAGTAACAATTACTCGTGTATATATATATATATATATATATATATATATATATATACATATATATATATATATATATATATATACATATATAGATATATACATATATATATATATATATATGATACAGAAGCAGTGTGTTTTGTAAACCGACTTCAAAAGCCGTGGACACATTTAGAGCTTTTAGAGAATAATCTCATATGGATCATATTCTACAGAAAAAAGATACTCTAACATGTAAATAGAATTTGAAAGATAATCATTATAACAATTTCATTATTGTATTTATATATAACTTGTTTTTAGATCCCAACATATCTTTGAGGTGACATAGAAAAAAATTTATAAGAAATTACCAGCATAAATCTAATTTATTTAATTACCTAATTAATTTTAAATGAAGAAGATTAAAATTTAAAATAAAATGAGGTTGTTCAAGCTCCGTAAATATTATAAACAATTCCTTCATCATATTTACAAACCTCTCTGAACTATGTCTTTAAACTATTTGAAGATGTTATATATCTTTAAGATTTTTTAACATTTATTCTACATCATTACACCACGAATTCGGAAATTATATTTTTAATTAAAATTAGCCACCAGTAAAACTTTTCGCAATCGAACGCACTGAATTGAAATTAAATATAAACAGCAATGTAATAAATTTCTTATTAGAAAACCAAACTTAATACACGTTAGTTGGCACGATATCTGAAACATAGGTTTTCAGGATAAATATTTCTCAAAGAGTTGTTTAGAATGAAAATTAATCTACTTCTACTCCACTAGATATGAAAATGTTATCGACATCAATTTTTGTGTTATTACAAAGTTATGTTCTTCAATGTTAATTGTTTTAAATTTTCTGATGTGTAATTTGAATGGGCGTATTAATTATTAATACTTCAACTGTCATTTTTCAAATCAATTCGAGAATTTCCACTTGGAGTTTCTTTTGCTTCAAATTATTAGTAGCTGATATTTTAAGAGTTACTGTGTTCCAGGTATATATATTATAGCAGGTTTTGTATAGAATTTTAGTTTCTTTCAATATTTGTCATTTAAAATAAATAAATATTCATTCAAATTTTAATTACGCTCAATTTTTCTAATAGTCTTACATTTTTATGTAGCTTCAACAAAGAAGAACTAACCCTTTGGTAGCCAAAACTTTCAACTTGGAAATGAAGTATGAGGGACAAAGTTTACAATTATTGAATTTTTGAGAAAAGACATGAAAATTGTACCAGTAATGAAGTGCTACCCAATTAAGGTAAAATCTTAGCTGAAAAGCATTATTTAATATATGATAACAGTGGTTTAAACTTATAGATTTAACCTATTATTAGTTTGTACTTGTATTAAATGACGACTAGCGACTAATTCAAATTTAGATTTGGTTACTTTTTATGGATGCTAGGAAATTACATGAAACGCAATATTAACGCATTGTACTGCCAGAACTATTATAGTCAATGAATTAACTTTCTTTTTCTTGGGATTAAAAATAACAGAACACCGTTAATAAAATAAATAATAATAGGTAAAATTGTTATATCGAAAGTATTATTTATCTTTAATTAAAATGTTATTTTTTGAAATTATTACTTTTTAATTCCTATATGCGTAATAGTGGGATTTTGTGTACAAAAGTATATAATTTAATAGGGTTACTAAAATCTACGTTCCTACTTTATAAATTTGGTAGGAAATTTCTTTTACAAAATTTTTTCTTCTCATTTATTTAGGACCTTCTTATTTAAAAAGAAATCTAATTTAAGTGGCTTAATTTTAATTTCACATTAATTTTCTGCGCACGTGCGTGCGTGGGATATTGTACTCCAAAAGGGAGTACAATATCGAACGCAAATATTTTTTGTTTTCTATTTTTTAGTGCGTTTCTTATTCGGTGGTTATATAAAATCAAATAATTTTTTTTGTAGAAGTTATTGTTTATATTAATATCAAAATTACAATACTTAGGCTGAATGTAGATTTTTTTGTAGCCTTTTATGCAATTGAAATTTTATGTTTATCAAAAGCTAATTTAGATGTGTATATATTCATATATACATCGAAATCTAAAATGTACCAATAAATACTTAAATTAAAATTCATTCTCATATCTTTTAGTTATCTATCTTCTTGTCCATCAACAAGTATTTTAAGTTTTTATAAGCCCCTCTTTCCCAGTCTCAATTTCCGATTTTTTAGAATATGTGATGGATTGTTATGTGAGTAAGTATACACACACACACATATATATATATATATATATATATATATATATATATATATATATATTCGACGGAAAAAAGGATATATATATATATATATATATATATATTCACATACATATATATGTGTGTGTATATAATCAATATCTCAATGCGTGCGCGTATGTGTATGCTTACCTAACTAATTATTTTTTTCTTGCTTACGTTGACACAAATCATAATAGTCCAAACACGACGAGTTTATTTCTCATCACTGAAGATTTCCTGTCACAATTTTATCCTGATTTCCTGAAAAATGCCCTGATATCCTGAAAAAGCAAATTCATGTTAACCCTAGTCGTACCTATTTACATTTTTATTATATTTATATCTTTCAAACTTAATCACGGCACACTGCTGTTTAGTGTTGAGGAATTCTGTGTATACTATCAATTTCCATATTCCAATTCCAGGCAAAATTTCATAGAACCACTTCTTGTTCAAAAAAAAGAAGAATCATCCGAATCGATTAATAAATATCCGAGGTATGATGTAACATAAACAAAAAATAGAGTCGGATTAAAACCTCCTTCTTTTTTGAAGACGTTAATAAAAGAAAATAAGATTACATAGTATGGATGAAAAATTGTTTAAGTAGAAGGGATTTAAAAAACCTGGTCAAAAACTATAACGATATTTACTTAACGCAATAGTCCTTTGCATTTATTGGGATATTTTTATAAAATTGTGGAGAAACAATGAAAATTATTAGACTACTGTGAGAAATTAATATTATTCAATAATGAACGCTGAAAATGTTTATTGATTTTTATACAAGACAAATATTAAATTTTGTAATGTTTCTTCTTTGCCTGTGTTTTTCCTTTTTCCCTTTTGCCTTCCGTTTTTAGCGTTTAGTCGAGAATATCATATAATAATTTTATAATATATAACAATTTATTGGGCAGGTGGAATATTGCCGTGATATACACACATAATAAATCTATGTCGCATCTTATTGCTTATATACTGTAACTAAACTCGCATAGATAAGGAAACTGAACGAAGGTAGTCGTTTTCTGAATATATCAAAGAGAAAATAAGAGTTTTTAAGAGAACTTTATGTTGAGAAAAATGATAGATGTATACATATTAGGATTTTGCGCAGTTCCCTTTCATGGAATTTAGTGATTGTGTTATTAAAGGTAAGAGAGAGGAAACAAAGTTTAAAGGACATATTTCTTAGTACGTCCTTTAAGCTTTATTTCCTCTTTCTTACCTTAGTTTAAAAGACATAATACCTTTCGTGTTTTTATTTTCTATGGTTATTCCTTAAATAAACTAATATTGAATGAATACATCGAATGCAGGAACATCACTGAAAGAAATGAAGAAAATTCAAAGTGTCATGAAAAACTAGAGGAATTTGAAAGAAGCTTAAAATATTCCGAATATAATACATACAAAACGAGTAACGGATGCTATGTTATAAGAAAGATGAAAGCAAAAGCAATCCGTTTGAAATGAGAGTTTTCTGGAATATTACGTATAAATACTGATTTAATGTATAAAGTGAAAATATTATACGCGTCAAGGATTCTATATTATAAGAAAGACGAAAGCAACACCAATCCGTTTGAAATAAGACTTTTCTGAAATGTTACGTGTGAATACTGATTTACTGTGTAAAGTGAAGTTATTATGTGATGTTGACTCAAATTATACGTGATTCCCAAATTTGAAATAGTTCCCTAGGACAGTTTATCCACTTTGAACGAATGGACGACATGGGGTGTAAAAATACGTACGAAAGGCGGCACAAAGCGTCGGTGAAAAGATTTCAGGTGAAAGGCAAGTTTACAGAATATTACATAGAAAGATAAACAAATCTTTTGTAAAAATTATTTGTAAGTTATGCCGACAATGGGGGGTAAAAGTTAATATTACATAAAGTTCAATAAATCTTCTTTCTACGTTAAGTACTATTTGTATTTGTATCTAAGCTGCGTAAATGCAACGTTTGATATTTGTCCTTTTCCAGCGTGAAATTTCCTATTGAACATTCTGTTTCGGTATCGTTGGACATATGTTTAATGTACAATTTTTTCTAATAGTCTTACATTTTTATGTAGCTTCAACAAAACCCTTTGGTAGCCAAAACTTTCAACTTGGAAATGAAGTATGAGGGACACAGTACTTGAATTTGAACAATAATTGAATTTTTGAGAAAAGACTTGAAAATTGTACCAGTAATGAAGTGCTACCCAATTAAGGTAAAATCTTGGCTGAAAAGCATTATTTAATATATGGTAACAGTGGTTTAAACTTATAGATTTAACCTATTATTAGTTTGTACTTGTATTAAATGACGACTAGCGACTAATTCATATTTAGATTTGGTTACTTTTTATGGATGCCAGGAAATTACGTGAAACGCAATATTAACGCATTGTAGCGCCAGAACTATTATAGTCAATGAATTAACTTTCTTTTTCTTGGGATTAAAAATAACAGAACACCGTTAATAAAATAAATACTAATAGGTAAAATTGTTATATCGAAAGTATTATTTATATTTAATTAAAATGTTATTTTTTGAAATTATTAACTTTTTAATTCCTATATGCGTAATGTCTATATAGTGGGATTTTGTGTACAAAAGTATATAATTTAATAGGGTTACTAAAATCTACGTTCCTACTTTATAAATTTGGTCGGAAATTTCTTTTACAAAATTTTTTCTCCTCTTTTATTTAGGACCTTCTTATTTAAAAAGAAATCTAATTTAAGTGGCTTAATTTTAATTTCATATTAATTTTCTGCTCCAAAAGGGAGTACAATATCGAACGCAAGTATTTTTTGTTTTCTATTTTTTAGTGCGTTTCTTATTCGGTGGTTATATAAAATCAAATAATTTTTTTTGTAGAAGTTATTGTTTATATTAATATCAAAATTACAATACTTAGGCTGAATGTAGATTTTTTTGTAGCCTTTTATGCAATTGAAATTTTATGTTTATCAAAAGCTAATTTAGATGTGTATATATTCATATATACATCGAAATCTAAAATGTACCAATAAATACTTAAATTAAAATTCATTCTCATATCTTTTAGTTATCTATCTTCTTGTCCATCAACAAGTATTTTAAGTTTTTATAAGCCCCTCTTTCCCAGTCTCAATTTCCGATTTTTTAGAATATGTGATGGATTGTTATGTGAGTAAGTATACACACACACACATATATATATATATATATATATATATATATATATATATATATATATATTCGACGGAAAAAAGGATATATATATATATATATATATATATTCACATACATATATATGTGTGTGTATATAATCAATATCTCAATGCGTGCGCGTATGTGTATGCTTACCTAACTAATTATTTTTTTCTTGCTTACGTTGACACAAATCATAATAGTCCAAACACGACGAGTTTATTTCTCATCACTGAAGATTTCCTGTCACAATTTTATCCTGATTTCCTGAAAAATGCCCTGATATCCTGAAAAAGCAAATTCATGTTAACCCTAGTCGTACCTATTTACATTTTTATTATATTTATATCTTTCAAACTTAATCACGGCACACTGCTGTTTAGTGTTGAGGAATTCTGTGTATACTATCAATTTCCATATTCCAATTCCAGGCAAAATTTCATAGAACCACTTCTTGTTCAAAAAAAAGAAGAATCATCCGAATCGATTAATAAATATCCGAGGTATGATGTAACATAAACAAAAAATAGAGTCGGATTAAAACCTCCTTCTTTTTTGAAGACGTTAATAAAAGAAAATAAGATTACATAGTATGGATGAAAAATTGTTTAAGTAGAAGGGATTTAAAAAACCTGGTCAAAAACTATAACGATATTTACTTAACGCAATAGTCCTTTGCATTTATTGGGATATTTTTATAAAATTGTGGAGAAACAATGAAAATTATTAGACTACTGTGAGAAATTAATATTATTCAATAATGAACGCTGAAAATGTTTATTGATTTTTATACAAGACAAATATTAAATTTTGTAATGTTTCTTCTTTGCCTGTGTTTTTCCTTTTTCCCTTTTGCCTTCCGTTTTTAGCGTTTAGTCGAGAATATCATATAATAATTTTATAATATATAACAATTTATTGGGCAGGTGGAATATTGCCGTGATATACACACATAATAAATCTATGTCGCATCTTATTGCTTATATACTGTAACTAAACTCGCATAGATAAGGAAACTGAACGAAGGTAGTCGTTTTCTGAATATATCAAAGAGAAAATAAGAGTTTTTAAGAGAACTTTATGTTGAGAAAAATGATAGATGTATACATATTAGGATTTTGCGCAGTTCCCTTTCATGGAATTTAGTGATTGTGTTATTAAAGGTAAGAGAGAGGAAACAAAGTTTAAAGGACATATTTCCTAGTACGTCCTTTAAGCTTTATTTCCTCTTTCTTACCTTAGTTTAAAAGACATAATACCTTTCGTGTTTTTATTTTCTATGGTTATTCCTTAAATAAACTAATATTGAATGAATACATCGAATGCAGGAACATCACTGAAAGAAATGAAGAAAATTCAAAGTGTCATGAAAAACTAGAGGAATTTGAAAGAAGCTTAAAATATTCCGAATATAATACATACAAAACGAGTAACGGATGCTATGTTATAAGAAAGACGAAAGCAAAAGCAATCCGTTTGAAATGAGAGTTTTCTGGAATATTACGTATAAATACTGATTTAATGTATAAAGTGAAAATATTATACGCGTCAAGGATTCTATATTATAAGAAAGACGAAAGCAACACCAATCCGTTTGAAATAAGACTTCTCTGGAATGTTACGTGTGAATACTTATTTACTGTGTAAAGTGAAATTATTATGTGATGTTGACTCAAATTATACGTGATTCCCAATTTTGAAATAGTTCCCTAGGACAGTTTATCCACTTCGAACGAAAGGACGACATGGGGTATAAAAATACGTACGAATTTGACCAACATTTATAAAATTCCTGCATAAAAGCTGAGTTTTATAAATTAAATATCCCAACATTTTTGTGATGTACATGTATATCAAAAATGTATTTTAGAAAATATGAGGAAATAGCATTGTGATTTAGGGTTGCATAGCCCTTGGCGTGAAAAAAACTGTTATTTGCCTGAAAGTCGAATGAATAAGGTAAGTAATATCTCGTTATGGGAAGTGCTATTGTTCTAATCTGCTGATTATTGCTACTTACCCGAATAGTTCGTCGTTATTGAACCGGTGAAGGTGACAGTTAATGATTTTTTAGTTTTAATTATAGCTGGAGTGTTTCTTAATTTTTAATTACTTTGGAAGGACTTTATCCGAGTTTTATCTTTTAGCTCTTGTTCAATATTTCGAGAGTTATTGTTTATTCGAACGATAATTTTATTGAGTTCGACATATTTAAAATGAATGCGTGCTGTCACAGAAGATCACACGTCACTACTTTCAAGACTTTTTCTTTACGTCCATAATTCAAATTCTGAATAAGTAATGTCTCACAATAAATAAGATAGCATGATAATATCACTCAATTAAAATTTTACATTGTTGTTATATAACTCCAGTGAGCCACATTGTCATGTCCGTAGTACGAATATACGGTAAATAAATTCATGTTTGTTGTTTTCTTCATATAAGCAAAATTCTAACTTCAAACTAAAATGTGATCATGTGTACATATATGGTTTCTCTCAAACTAAACCATTTCATTTACAAAAAAAGATATAAATTACTACTAATAATAATAATATATCAGATATAAAAACAGCTCAACTAAATCTGATACAAAAATACTCAACCAAATCAGATATATTTTCTGCTTTAGATTTTACTGTTTATATTGTGAAAATAAATTTTTGTTTTTAGTTGGGATAAGTGTAAAATTTTATACAAATTTTTATATATAGAACTATAGACTTCAGAATACGCGACACTTCTCAAAGAAGGTTATTAATTAGGTTATTAACATCTCCGTCTCTCCCTTATAAATCTGATCGAATGTTTTCGATATAAGATTTTTTTTCTAATTTATTTAGAAACTATAATAAACCTTTTTATTAAAAAAATATAACAATTTTATTGATTTTCTGTGTGCGCTAATAAAAACGATATTATATTTCAGAAGTAAGTACCCATATTTTTCTTGTTTTATGATTTTCAATGCGTTTCTTATTCAGTGTTTACAGGAAATCAGTTCTATTTTTTGTTAAAATTGTTTTTATTGGTATTACCATCGAAATCCACTTCCTATTTTCTTTTATTATCATTATTTCTAAATTGAATTTTTATTCTTATATTGAATTTTATAACATTTTAGTTGGTTTTACGGGCGTTGATTTCTTAATGCAAATATAAGTTTTAATCATTGAATTAAATCAATAAGTCAAAATTTAAATTTAAGCTAGCAACTGTTGGATAAGATTTATTTCACTATACCTTCCTTTAACATTTGTATTGAGAGATTCAATCCAAAAAATCATATTTGAAATTGCTTGAAAGTAGACTTTGTCCAAATTGTTTTCTGATACGACCATACTTCCATTAAATTAGTAGAGGTAAATTCACATATGTAAATCTTTAATGAGGTTCTTTTTTACGGTTGTTCCTTTGACATTCAATAGTAACACATATTCTATTTTAAGATAGTAAATATACTGGTAAATGACGATTTATTACTGAACCTTTTATTAAATTAACATTTATTAATATAATAATAAAGCATAAAACAAAAATTTTGTAAACAATTGCGATTATTTTAAAGTAAGGCAAACTGAAGCTGTATCGGGAAGAAAACAATTAAACGTATTTGGGTTCTTGGTGTTTGAAAACTAATACCATCATAGTGAACAAATAATATATAAAGTTCATGAAGCTGCCATAAATTGTTAATACGCTTGATGTAGAACTAAAGCATGCTATTTAGAATCGGCAAATCATTTTTTTTATATTAAATGGCACATGATCAATGGTTTACTGAAGAACAAAATAATTGAAAAAAAAAATTCAGCTGGCGTTTACCAGTTCAACAACATATTTTATAAAAATCTGAAAAACCCTAGGTAACGGAAATTCTCCTATTACCATATCGATACGTATTAATTAATAATAATTATGTTTACCAGAACTAGGCATGCCGCTGAATTTCAATATGCAGTTTCCAAAACGGATAATGGTTAATAAATATACGGCGAGATAGGTTTATCTCTATTTATACAGAGAATTACCTTTCGGAGAAATTTGAAACGTTTCTACATCAGTGTTTATATTAAATGAGTCCAATGAGAAATTCGCTTTACCGGCTGATTAAATTAATAAACCGTTACAAGAAACAAAGGGAATAACTCAGAAAGGGAGTTATTAATCACCGAATTTGTTTTGGCAGTTAGCTTTACGCAGTTGGTATCAATAAACGTATGTCGTTAATTTTCAGTGGTGATTTATGAATATTATACTTGGTTCTGACTTTTGATATTCCGTAGTCCTCGTTTAAGCTATTATTACTAAATATTTAACTTTATTTTTATTATCATGAATTGTCTATACTAGTCTACTTTATGTAACAACAGACTTTATTTCAATTGTTATTGGCAGTCGTTAAAATGAATCTCCTGCTGAAATAATTTTTCGTGGCCTAGATTCATTTTTTGGAAATCGGTTAATCTTATTATTGTCATTTACGGGCGACATGATTAAAACTTTTCATATTAAAAACGATATGTTTGAGAGTTAATGAATTTGTAGAAAATAGGGAAATGGAATTTTTTTAAATTTCTAAATTGGTCAAAATTGATAAACCTTTCAAATTTAAGTTGTTGCAATGTGTAGTGAATACGATTGATGGCGGTATCCAGATGAAGCTCTTGGAATTCGTGTTAATTATGTTACATGAAATTGGTGCTGGATCACTTGGTGTTAACCATTTCTGGGTGATCTTCGGTTTTGGGTGCTATTTTAATTGAATCGTTAAATCTAATCATGTCGATAATAATTCGCCATTGTACGTCATTAACTTTTCTTCATAAGTTAAATTTCATTTAGAATATGTTTATGCCTGTATCAATGACTTGCATATATTTGCTATATTTGCATTTTTCATTAGCTTATAAGGTAAATATTTCAGGATATTTTTAATTACCTTGAATTCTGTGACTAGATGCTTAAAAGACTAGTTATTGGGTGTGTTTTTTTTTAAAACGAATCGATTGCACCTATAATATTTACCAGTTATAATAAAAACAATGTAAATATGTGCATAAAACCTCCATCACATGGCAATATGATATACATTATCGGTAAATAAAATAAATGAATTTATATAGAGTTCTTAATTTTAATATTTAATACAGGTTATAAAAATAAAATAGAAATTTATTTATAGATTTTCCAGCGATTATACTTGAATTCATTTTCACAAAACAACCCTAAATTAGCATACAACTAATTTAGGGTTGTTTTGTTTAAACTGGTCTTTTGCGCCAGTAAATTTATCAACGGTGACAAGGCCCACTATCTATTATAGGTTGAGATTCTAAATATTTTATAAAACTGGTGTAGAAAGGGGTACTATCAAAAAAGAGAACGATTTCTGCCTATTACCTCTATAAAAATATCATACGACCAAGTCACTATATGAAAATTGCTATAAAAATATTTACCGCGAGCACAAAGTTAAAATATGTATTGTTTGTTACAAAAAACTATAGTTTATCTTTTATTTTTGGAGCAACAAGCTTTGTTATTTATTACGTAATAGTATATATTATGTCATTTTAATTTGGGTACTTAATGTACTGGTTTTTAAATATTTTTGAGACTGTTCGTTGAGATATAGGCACAAGTGGAAAATTTCTGAGTTATATAATTTTTACGAAAACAATATTGTTTTTTATTCCATTTTCCTCTGAATAAATAATAACATACTCGTAACTATATGTTAAATAAAACACTTTTAATAACAACTTAAAAGGATATTAAAATGTTGTAGTCAAATCAACTAGTAAAAAGACCCGCGTAAAAAAATAACAAGGTTAAAAACTTCAAATTTGGTATGTCTTAAAAAAATTTTGAAAATTAATTCTTATATGTTTTAATTATCTGTCTTCTGGTTCTTCAATAAATATTTTAAGATCTTTTGAACCCCCATGTCCCTATCCTATATGTCTCAATTTTCGTTACTTTGGAGATATATATTGTACACACACACACACACGTATATATATATATATATATATATATATATATATATATGTATATATATATATATATATATATATATATATATATATATACATATATATATACTCACATATATATCGATATCTCAATACTGTCTTCTTATTTTCAAGTATTAGGATTTAATTCATTGCAACTACTTGTAGGAAAACTTTTATGGGCATTTCATTCGATAACCATGGTGCAATAAAGCAGTTACAAAACTCAGTGTACTTTTAGTAGTTTATTTTTTTATTAGGATCTCCCAATGATGAATGAAAAAAAATTAGCAACAAAAATTTAGTGAAAACTCGATAGAACGTGCCAGGAAAATTTATTTTGATGAAACATCATTTAATCGCTATCGATATTTACATGACAATGCAAGCACTTTAAAATATTTAAAACGAATGTTAATGTTGCTAAAATTCAACATTTTCAAGCCTAATGTTGCTAAAATTCAACATTTTCAAGCCCTATAAATTTAAGCGTGTACTTTAGGTACAATATTTTATCTTTTATCGAAATTAAAATAAAATAAAATATATATCTAACGTTAAGCAACAATAAATTTATTCACAAACTATGATAACCGTTCCCACAAAAATTGTAATTTGCTAACAAAAGAGCTCATTAAGTAAGTTTACCTTCTAAAATTTTATGTCGAAAGTTAAATCCATGCACCAAGTCGAGCAAAAGTTATTCAACTTTTTGTACAAATAATTATTTCTTACCAGATATTCACCTCGAGTTTACCTTTAGTCAACATTAAGCTTTCATCGAAGTATTATATTTATTTTAAGTTATTGGTTTCGCCGGGGATTGAAGAATATTTATTACGACGAATAATAATTTTCTCAAAATTAAAATTTTTAAATTATAGTTCATCTCAACTTGGAAAAAAATTTGTTGCAACTAGATTTGCTGTTATTGTGATTGCGTTTATTTTTACCGAATGATGTTCTCTGGTTCGCAATAATTAAAAATGTTTTTCTCTTGCAGTCAAGGAAGCGAATTCAAGAAATCAGGTGATTACTAATTCATTATAAAATTGCCAAAATATTTATATGTTGATTATTAATGGGCGGAATGGGGTATTTAAATTATTTTCTTTTCAATTTCATGTGAGGTGTGTTTTTCAATGTCATGGGAGTGCTATACGAAAGGAAAAACATATATTTTCCAGTATTTTATAGCTGATGTGTGAGACAATGCAGAAGTTTTTCAAAAATGTCAATTTCGGCCTCCTTCTACATCTTCAAAACTGCATAAATAAAAATTATAATATCAAGAGTGGTACTAGAAATTTACTGAAGGTTTCCCGGAAAATTATTTTAGCGACCATAAATTCCGCAGTTTTTGAATAATTATTGATATTTGGACGCGTGTGAAAGATATTTCACGCAATATCTTCACATGGTTAAAAATAATTCTAATATTTTTAAATAGTTTAGAAGAAATGTGATGCCTGCTTTATTATGTATAAGATTTCAGTTGTGTACACACTTAAACACACATAAAAATTTCTACTCAATATGTTCACTCACACACACAAATTAGTGTTAAAATTTACTTTGCATTGACCCGAAAAATCTCGTGCAATAAAATCTCGTGCAACAAACCCCTTTTTTATAGGATTTGGTCCATTCATATAAAATGGTATTAAAATATATCGCCTTTAAAATACTTATGCCAGATGCTATACACTCACTCGTTTTATTTGCAAGATTTAAACCAAGCAGTACAAAGTGGAATCTTTCATTACATCAGTGATTTTATAAATACATGAGTTTTTCTCGAAATAACCATTCGTTCAGGCTGACATTCTGCATGCATTCCGCTTAGTTTACATAGTTCTTGAAGAACTATATATAGCTATATCCATGAGCTGCGATTAACGTGAGACGAAAGCGGCAACATGACTACATTGTTGACCTCCACTTGACACGCCACCCTACATTGGTTGACTTTAATATCAATAGGCAAGTTGTTATTACCATTTAGTAAAAAAATGGACTGTTCTTTTTGGGTTAAATAAATGGTTCATAGATAAGAAAAATCTTTTATATGTCATCCATCCCAAAGAATTGTCATCTCCTGTGCAATTTAGTAATTAATCTCCACAATTACACATTCCAGAGCATTTAAATCTGGAGAATATAAACATTGAAGGAATAAAGTAAAGTGCATCGGCAGCGCAAGCAAAGGTAATCAGAGTTTCTCTTTCGGCAAGTGTGATGGTATTTACTTATTGCTGTCCACGAACAGCTACTGTCTTTTATAGTTTTTGCACAGTTTTATTTAACACATGGTAATCTAATTTTTGGCGAAACCTTTAGTATATTTTAAGAAAATTACATTTATCCTATTAAAAGACGTTGCCCAATCAGATGATGTCACTTCTGGTGTCTTAATACACAATTGACGGTGCCTGTGCATAAAGTTTTGGAACGAGCCCAGGCCAGCTCTATTAATTTGAGGATGGCTATTTTTGGCTTCAAATACCACAACACATTGAGAAGCTATTTTCTTACCTTTAATGGAAACATTTCGACGTATACTTCGGCGCACAGGACATAGAAAACAATTTACTTTACATCTTCGACGATGAAAACTAGACTAATCTTAATTCTAGTACCCAATATTTAGACATACACTTGTTAATAAAACTCCTAGATTCTCTACTTCCAAAATAGTATGTCAGCATACGTACTTTATTGTAAGGTTTTATATCAAGTTACATACGTTAATAATCTGTGTTGCCAGAATTTTTCCCTTGGTTAGGAAATCTTTGAATCCTAATATACATTAATCTCTTGAAAGTTGATCGATCGCTAAGTTTTACGATAATACGGGGAAAATGTCAAGGATATCGATGTCCTTGTAATGTGACGGAACGCTTAGATAAGAAAAACGATTAAGTACGTATGATAATGGTTTTACAATTTTTTAAAGAGCTTAAGTATAATTCTGTGTGATGGAATATCAATATGTTACTATCAGCTTTTTACTGAGTTTTTTATCATTGACAGAACTTAAGAAGTCTAGATGTTTTAAGCAATTAGAAAAAATACAAACTAAAACATACATCCCTTTTAAATTATAATATAAAAAGTTCAAAGTGTTTGTATTTAACGAGTACTCAATATCTGTTAATTGCCCCATATTAGTACTAAGTGTCCCTTTTCATAATAGTAACTTTGTTTAAAATGTTGTTAGTATTGTTGATCATTAGTATTGTAGTGTATTTAAAAGAGGCCATTTTACCATAATTATTTGATCAAAAAATATTTATTTAGTTTTATCTTCAATTTTGTGTTTTTTACGAGAAAAAAATCCAAACATGATTCCAAACGAAATTCAAAGTAAAAAAAAAATTCTTGTGTTTATTTCGTATATTGAGCACCAACAACGTAGATAATATATATATATATTTATATATATATATATATATATATATATATATACATATATATATATGTATATATATATATATATATATATATATATATATATATATATATATACATATATATATATGTATATATATATATATATATATATATATATATATATATATGTATAAATATATATAAATATATATATATATATTCGTGTGTGTGTGTGTGAGTTTAATAATACATTTACAGAACCCATATTGAGAGACCCCGTATTACGAGCCCGATTCAAATTAAGCCGAGTTTCAATGAATAAATACAATACATTACGAAAAAAAGAATTACTAGAGAGAAAGCTACTGCCTATATACACATAAACCACAAACCTGTGAATAAGCAAAGGATTAGGCTTAAATATCATTATAATTAACTATTTCCATTTAAATCTACTCAAAACTGAAATAAACCGCAAAAATTTAAAACCATATTTTGCGGTCTAATAATAATAGAAAGTGGACAGGAGTACGATTGTTACATATACTCCAATTTTATGAATATCTGGTAATGGCAACAAGCCGAACATATAGCAGAACCTGCAGCCTTTCATATATATCATTTAATTTTGTTTTATATCTGGATGAGAAACCCCTCGAAAACCATAAAATAACAAATTGATTTGGCAAATTCATTTTCATAAACACTGATCGTTTTGAGCTAACGAATTAAAGGTTTGCTAATCATTTCTGTCAAAAACCTTTTCGTTTTAAATTCTTTCTTCCAAGAGGATCGATAATAGAAAAATTCATATGTATACGCACATACATACGCACACGCATGCTCGCATGCACGCACACAAAAACACACACACTCACGCACACTCGTACGCACCCACGCACGCTCACACATACACACAAACACGCGCGCGCGCGCGTGCACACACGCACACACACACACACACAAGCACACACAGCAAGTCCATCGCTGTCCAAGCTATGAAACTTTGGAATCAACTAAAACCAGGAACTCATCTTCTATAAATGTGTTGAAAGACCGTCTGTCCTTCCTCTAAAAATCTATAATGTCTATATTTCTAATTAACAATTTTTTGTTTTCTTTTTGTACCCTTTTATATTTAGTTTGGTTTTGTTTATTGTAATATTTCTGTTTTTAATATCAAAATTAGTTTTGTTTATTATTGATGTCTTCCACAGTCACCAACATTCCATAATATTCAAATTTAATCAATATGGTTGACTGGAAGAGTTTGTTTTTATAGCCATAAGATCGCCAAATGACATTACAAGTCTTTGAAATAAAAATTGAAAATATATATTTAAAATTGAAGATATATAAATGAATAAACAAATTTAATTTAATGTTCAAATTAATTGATTGATACTTTAACATTTTATATTAATCAGTTTAAATCAGTATTATTCAAATTGATGTTTTGAGCTTAAATTTCGCCTTAAATTATGTACTTCTTAACTAGTATAATTTCGATGTTTTTCCTTACAATGCTAATTAGCACGCCTTATTTCCTGATGCTCGTTGGATCAAACGGTCATCAGTTGTTGTGTTTTATATTTCCGAGGCTATATAAGTACGTAAACTATTAACATACTCAGCGTTGATTCTTCTTCGGTACTCACTTCTTTCTATGTAGAAAAATACTGAAATAAAACGAAAGCTTGGTAAAAACATCTTGCATTTCTTAATGGACTGAAAAATTAAAGTATAAAGCATTGAAATTTAAATTTTCAAAAATTATCTTAAAAAGACGAACATTTGATAGGCTTAATTCACTGAATACTTCGAAAAATTCGAAACAATATCCATTGAGAAATGTAACTTTGCAATAATGCGGAAATAGATACTTCATGGCGTTCAAACTTTCATATCTTACCAAATAAACCCGGATAAACTTTCATGTTCAGCAACTCTTTGAATAAGGCGGCTTGTATGATAAACTTTTCAGGGATGTCGTGCCGACTGGCGTGTATTGAGTTAAATTTTGTATTAGAACAAAATTTAATAAAATACTTGTTATATTTTATTTCATTATTAGCCATGGTTAAAATTTTCAAATAGATAAGTTCCACTGAAAATGTAGGTTGCTCAACTTAAAGAAAAAGAAAGCTTTGAATTAATTATAGACCGTAGGATACAAAAATAATAATTTTTTTCCAACTATATAATTTGCACGTGTGATAAAATACTCTTGTAAATTTTTTGCATTCATTTATTTATTTTAAGTATAAAAAAATTGATATACGTATGAGATGTATATTAGTAGGAAAACAATATCTTGGATTTATAGCTCGATAGAATGGTAACCATTACCATTAGATACCTGTGTTGAGTTTGGATATCAATAGAATGGGTAAATTATTTATATATAATTTATAAATTAGTTAGATAATTATTTTTAAACTACTAATGGAATAATTTGACATCATTTGGTCACGATTAGATTTATTTTAGGCTGCTGCATTATGCATTATGCACTATAGATTTTCATCCAAAAAGGTTTTCATAATCAAGCGTTCTGCTACCTTACCATAGATGGCACTCTACGGAATATAATCAAATTAAAAATACGAGTATCATCTTAAATTACATTAGGTATTTATGAAAGATTAAAGTGATTACGCAATTCTATATGGAAAACTTCATAGATTTTATTGTATTTGAATTAAAATTTAAGTTTTATTACGTGTACAATAACATTTACGCAATGCGTATGAAATAAGATCTGGTATCTATATGTAGCAATGCTTAGATGTAGATACCAAAGCCTTAAAAGGTAAGAGTGTGTAGACATGTTTCACGGGATCCGGTACGAACTTCATTATAACTTCGGAAATCTTTTACATATTTTGATAAATCAAAAAGTATTTTTATGAATAAAAAATTAGTCGTAGGTCGCTATATATTACTGGTGTAAAAATTATCTTTATAGCGTCACTAAAAATCAAGGAATATCCATTTGTACTGATATAAGAGAGAGTGAGAAAAAAATGTTTAACACTTGTTTGATTTTAATAATTGATTACGTATAGTATTTAAAAGCTGAAAATCTGAAAATCACAGAATAACGCTCTAATTGTATTACGTGTATAATCAAAGACAAAACTAACTCTGCAAATATGACGTTACATGTAAAGGAAATTCAACACTGGTAAAAATTTAAATAAAATGTTATACCTCTCTTAATCGACACAAAAACACATGTACGTTATGAAACAATGATGCAGATAATATATCAAAAATTAAACAAAATTTCGATTTGTTTCTTTATACAATTATGTTACTCTAAGCTTTTTTCGGTTTTATTCGTTTTATAGTGCAAAGTCTGATGAAAAAAATAAGGTAGCGAAAATGATTTTCATTTTAAAATTACATTATATATTTAAATTATAATAAAATTTAATTCTACGGTTTTCTAACCAAAAATATCGACCATTGAAAACAATTTCGTTATTTCAAGGAATCTTCAGAAAAATTTCATTTTATTGCATTTTCGGATATGTTAGTTGGGGTTATAACATAGGCGTATATTTTGAAGAATTAAACATGTCCTGAGCAGGTTTTAATATTAACAATGAGTCAGTTAAATTGTATTTTTGACAAGTTAATTGTCTTTGTTTAAAATAAGCAATACTTATAATCAAACTTATTTTCTACTTCAAAATTGGTATTCTGCTGGAAAATGCTAAATTTTGCTCAACAATGAAACCAGATTCCGAATTAAATTCGGTTATTTCAACAACGATATTGAAAATTGAGAGTCTCCACGAGCTGACAAATTTCGACCCAGTCAAGAGACAATTGCGAACAAAACGTGTTCAAGACAGCATAAAAGCTCGCAAAAGCTCGTAGCGATTTATTATTTTCCATGTCGACTTCCCGTGCCGACTATGGTGGTGCTACTCATGCAAAGGTTCTAAAACAAAATGAACAAATATTTAGGTTTTCAGGACGAAATTGGGGGGAGTCTAGTTCTTAATTAGAATATATGAATTCAAAAAGATTTTCCTCGGTTCATATAGGTATTGAGTACATTATATGTTTAGAAGAGTGAGCCTTTTGTGAGCAAGTTTTTTAAATCTGCCGGTTTGGTTTTAATACACTCTGTGTTGAAATTCACGATATTCTTGGGACACTTTTTTACAGTTCCGTACTATATATACTTTATATACTTTACTTTCTTCTTTACTTCTTTCTTCTTTTTATATATATACTTTAATTTCTTTACTTTTACCATTTGACAGTGATATCGAAATCTTTGTCCCAATAGCGCAATACTGTAATTTTGTTCAGGGATACATAGTCACTATGTGAAGTGAGAAGGTTACTAATCGTAACTGATATCTAAATATTCTCTTGTCGTAACCACATAAATAGTACTATTTAATGCAAATATAATTCACGTAAGCTTTACTCCATTTTGGTAAACCAAATTTTCCTAATCTAGTAAAGAAATTATCACCCAAAGTCCTCATATATCCACATTTTTAACACTGGCGAATTATAAAGAACGTATATGAAAAATTAACTTTGAAAATTTTTATTGGGATAAACGTGAGTATACAGTTCTTATATTTATATAACTGTATACTCATATTTAATATACTGCACATTTTGGATGTTAGAATTATTGAAATTTTAAGCAGGAAAATTATATACCTGCAATTCAGCAAATATATTATATACCTGCAAGACAGTAAGTAGAATGAAAACAAAAAAATTATTTTAATTTGAATTCACAATTAATTACGAGTTAAAGTTTAATTACCAAAATTTTCCATAAATACTGTTAATAATTTATGAAAATAGCATAACAGAAATGAATAAACGTTTAAGGATCTTCATGATATATTAGGAAATTAGCACTGAAATAGTTAAATGTTTATTTGACTAATTCATCACCGTGTTTTTGTAGCGAAGTAATTCGTCTCAATAAGTAATAACCTGTGTAGAATTATGAAATATGAAATAGCCTTTAAATTTAGATTAAATTCCTTCTAGAATTTATTTATTACAAAATATATTTCATAAAAAGAATCCTTTCAAATATAAACCTATTTGATAATCTCAACTAATTTAATCGGAAATTTAATAAAACTAATTTTTTTTTAAAGATTACTTAAGACAACGAAATAGTCCTTAGTAGCCGATATTTTTTTTTGGCAAAAAAATGTATATCTAAATTTTGAAATAATTTGAATAGATAATGTAATTTTAAACTTATTTTTTACGTCATATTATGCAACATAAAACGAGGAAAACCAAAAAAGTTGAGCGTAATGTTTTGCTCATAAAAAAGTAGTAAAAACGCGAATATCAAATTTCTTATAAATTTCATACCAATTTTTATCCTTGTATCTTTTCTAAACCAGCGAGTTGAATAAATCTGGCGCTTATGCAAAACATATATTGCAAATATAACAAATTTTCAGCACCTTGACAGAATTTTGTGCTTTGTGATTTTAATTCACATTTATGGTAATTTACAAGGACATCTCAGTTATATTATACCACCAGTTCTTGAAATTAGAAACGAATCTTCAATTTTCTATCACATTAACCAAAATTTTGAAAACCAATTTATCTGACATGTTAACTAATCATTAAACTGAATAATAATGATCCTTACAATTCTACTTGTTATTAATGTTTAATTAGTTAAGACAAAACTATTCAACGCGCCATATAAGTATAAATAGCTTATTTCTTTGTTTAAAATTATACCTGGATACGTAATGTATATGGAACAATAAAAAAAAAATTAAAAAACACTAAAGTTTGTTTTTCACTATACTTTCCTTATTATCCCAAAATCATATTGTCATGTCAATAACTAGTAGAAAGTATATGCATTAGACGCATTTACCGTCTTGAAGTCAATAACAATTAGCAATGCTTCCCTATTAATGAATTTGCGCGTAAATATTATTTTGTGATATATACGTCAGTCAGGTGTAGGCTGCTCTGTCGCAGTGTATGTATCTTATTTTCTTATTTTTTTTTATAAAATTTTTAAAAAAGCATATATTGATATGACAATGCTTAAATTACTAGGAATTTATGTAAAGTAACGAAACAAGTAATTTGAAACACAAAGTAATAACAAAGGGTAATAAGTAATTATTATAGTAAATACAGTAGTACGTAGTTGTGTCTAACGATTCAAAGTTAAGATAACTTAATAGTCTGAACTTAATTCTGTGCCAATTAGATTGAATTTATTCTCTGTATTGCCAGTTGTGCCTCAGTTGCTTTATTTGACTGTTTTATTTTACACGGACTCGTCAAAATGTTGTCTAATGTGATGTAAAATGTGTATATTCTACCTTTGCTATTAGTAAAAATGAAACAAAAATCTGTATACATTTTTTTGTAAAATGTTGGCTGATTGTTTTTGAAACAATATATGTCTTATACTAAAGCATTGAATATTTTTAAGAACACTAGGGTAAAAAGGATACTCAAATATCTATATCAATAGTTAGAATTAAATATGGTAATAAATTTTTTTTTCCGACACCATTTCCATGACTCTTTTATCCCTTTACACCCGAGAGATGTATTTCTTTTATATATTGCTAAAATGTTATTACGTAGTACTTTAGTGATCAAACTGGCTGGTCTCCAGCAATCAAACCCTCACGATTGTGAGTTTCAGGAAAAAGTTTGTAAGTCGCTCGGTCGTGAGTATGCGTCATCGTTGATTTATTTTACACGGAAAAATAGAAAAATTAACTATGTTGTGTATTTAATTTTCATAAAAGAATATAGAAAAAACACATTTCTTAATTATTTCTAGTCAGTTAACATTATCCTAAATATTAGCTTTCAGGACACCAATGACAATTGTTTTGCCAAGTATTATAGGAAAAATATATATTCAAATAATCAGTCTTATTAAATTGTTAGAATAGTAAACTATTTATTTGTGACGTAATAAAATTTAATCCAATTTTTTTCTCAATGCAGATGCAAATAGACATCACATTTTCCCATTTAATTTTAGAACGACATACATAATCTTCTAATCTCAGTTCTTTTATGTCATCACTGATAGAATAGGGTTTATAACCGTCATATCTTTTCGCTTGCTATGGTGCAATTGCTAGTTTTTACATTTTATATTCTCAACGAGGTACTTGAGGAGATAAATCATGTTCGGAATCATCCCTACGAGGACGATCTGGTACACTGGGTAAGCTATCGGCAACATTCCTGTGAAAGTCGAGCAGAGACACAGAGTCTTTTCTGGGAAATTTATTGGCCAAGCAATCTTTTCTGAAAATTTTCCAAGCAGTAACTAATGACGTATCTAGAAAGTGTATCGGAACTTTTGAAGTCCACTTTTTAATTTTAATAAAAGCTCGTTAATATTTTATCTACTGATCGAGTACTTAGACATTGCCCATGTATTGATTATAATTCCTCAATATTTTTGAATCTGAAACATCGACATAAAATTTATGTTTTTTATCTCTTCTTTTTACGCTTGATTTTTTTTCAGCAGCGGTATAGTTTGACGCTAGTAATTTGGATTTTTTATCTTTCCACTCTACCACTGCGGTAGGCTTACAAACAAATTGCTGAGACTGTTGTGTTACCATTGGTTATCTTTTTTAAATTTGACTGTTTGAATGCAGACCTAATTTTGTAGGTTTCAAAATCTAGCTTGTAGTTAGAATAATGTTTTGTACATATACTGGTCGTGGTTTATTTTTTACTTGGCGTAGATTACAGCACCCTGTGATCATTTGCTCGTCAAAAGAATAGTGTCTTGGAACTCTCCCATCTTGTTACAAGTTTCCTTTACTTCATAAATTATGTATTCCATTTTCTATATCAGGTTATCCGTTACGTCTGCAGTTAGAGAATTGGAATCGACACCGTGAAGCGCATCAGCGTAAGAAATCTGTCTCTTATCATCAGGTCACAGATCAACTCTAATTTAATGCTAGCTCTCCAATATATTGGAACTCGAGGATAAGGAATGTAACCAAGGATTATATGTATTACAAATATCTTAGCGATTTCAGCGCCTGTAGATTTGAGTCCACAGCTGGTAGTGCGTAGGTAATATAAGTTTTTACAGCGAGAGATCTTCTCTAAAAACACAAAAATAAATGTCATAATAGTCATTATGTGTCAAAATAGTTATTAATATTTTAATTTCTATTAGATGTCTTACCTGCTTTATTGGTAAAACAGTAAAGTCGTGGGCCTTTTATGCGAAATCACTCTGCTTCTATATTCACTTCCTTGTAGCCCTAGGTACTGATGCTTATACCTTTGCACGAATAGATCCTCTTTCAAGATTACTTGCAGGAGATCTTGATCTATCATTCGGAACAGACGTCTTAGGCGTGAACCTCTCGATTCTCGGGCAGTAGCTGCTCTTAGTGTCTGCGGGGGTGGCGACTCAGTCAGTGGGAAAGGCAACTGTACCTCTGGAAAATGTGAGGAGGATGCCATAAATGACATTTCATCGATAATTTTGTCATCTTACTCCTCTTCCCAGGTACCTTCATTTCTTTTTGCTGAAATAGAACGACCAGATCATATGCTATGTCATCCTCGACCAAATCTTCGACGTCCGAGATTTTGCCATTTTCTAAGACTACACATATCATTGCATCCGTGGCCGGACGCCCTTATAACAATTGAATTTTTAAGCTACAGAATACCAAAACACCAAAAAAATGCACCACAACATTTCACAGTAAATTTGACCATGATCGAGCGAGTTTAAATTTCGAAAAAGATTCTCTCTCACTTGAAATGTTTCACAGTCAAAATTAATAGTCATGTAATCTCTGGTTTAAAGGGTTGTAGTTATATAATAGCTAGTATATATATATATATATATATATATATATATATATATATATATAAATATGTATATATATATACATATATATAAATATATATATATATACATATATATAATATATATATATATATATATATATATATATATATATATATATATGTATATATGTATATATATATATATATATATACATAGGAAAGGAGATAAGTCTTACATAACCACTCAGTCATCCCAAAGTTTGGAAATATTTTAAGACAATTAAGGAAGTGTTAAAATATTTTAATTTTTACACCAATAAAGTATGAAAACTGAAATCAGCAGACGTCTTAGGCAGTAGATTCCAAATTGGCTGAGAAAATAATAAAAATCAACACATAATAATGATTTTAAGACTTCGACCCTAAATATCTAAAATATATAAATATCTATTGACTCGCTATTCATTACTTAAAACAATGGAAAAACCTGTAATTTGATACGGACTTAAATCTTTTTCATGTAGAAGCTATCACGGAAATATAATTTATCTCGATGATATGCGTAAGGCTCTGCTTAGGACGATAAATGGACAGCGTAGATATTTTTCAGGGTAACTAAATACGTTCCACTGAATACTTTCCTGGAAAAAATATCTTTACTGAAAGTTATATCTTTGCAGAAGACTATGAATTTAACAAATGTGATTAAAAATATGCATACTTCTACATGATATACATCTTATTGAAAACTTCTAGCAATAATTTGGGACCAAAATAATAAGTCTGCCAACAACCAGGATGAGTTGCTCTTAGACTAATTTTTAATGTGTTTTACATTAAAAAGCAGACTGTTTGAGCCCTTGATATAAATAAAATTCTTCAAATGCATGTATCATAACAAATGACACAATGTTTGCGATAAAAAACTGTACCGTCTATAAACTTGAATTGTAAGTTAACGTACAAGTCCAAAGAAGATATTTAATTTTTCGTTAAACTGTAAAATTACCCATTTTGTGAGACTATAAAAAAGAACATTGATATTTTCAATAACATTTCTATAATCAAAAACTGCACGGAAATAAGCATACAACTCCTGAATATAAGTTGATTTCGGAGAAATATATTTGTATAAAAAGAAATTCTATTGCGATCACAAGGTTGGGGAGATTTGCAATAATTCCGAAATAAATATCGTTCTAAAAATAGGAGGTAATCTTGCTACTGCGCTTATTTTATTAAATGGGACTTTCTTTGCGTTTAAAATTAAAGATGTAAGCAATAAAATTTATGCCAGTTTCTTTTCAAATAATACATTTATGTATTTTTATTTTGCTAATAAATAAAAAAAATAGCCAACGAAATTACGACGGAAGAATACATAACAAATAGCAAAGCAATCTTTATTTTGTGAGTATTGTTAATATTAAAGCTTGAAAATTTTCCAAAATCTCGTAAAAATTTCTTGTAGTGTTTGAAGAAGAGACACAACACATCTTATTCAAACACATTTATTAAAAGTTTATTTTAAATTGTACACCACTATTTTTTTCAGAAGTTTACACATGTTAGTTGAAAGGTCAGAGAGGGGTGCACACTTTTTAAGACTTTAGAAGCGCCTGTTCCCACTGTTGACTTAAATAAAAAAGTTATTTTGGAGTCCTAAATCATTTTTAAGAACTATCTATCGATACTCTACACATCTATATGCGCTGGATTTTTTTTATACCTCACTTACATGTTCTATACATGTGCCACCTCTTTCATTTTTTTATTTTATTGTATGGTGGTTCATAAAAGGCAGCCATCCAAATTTCATCTATATAGTGCTAACAGCCTTCGAGTAAAATGGCTATGACATAGGGTTAGATAAACGTATAGAAGACAGACGGACAGGATAAAATTATAAGGTTTCCGTTTTTATCAATTGGCTACGGAACCCTAAAAAAAGACTGCGAGTACCAAAACAGATACAAAAATTTTATTGAAACCAAAAAAAATTATAATTTTTTTGTTGCAGAAAAAGCTATCTGTTGGAGTTCCGTGCCTTAAAAGGAAAAACGGAAACCTTATAAGATCTCTAATGTATCTGTCCGGATATCCGATGCAGTCGTTTTTTTTTCAGAAACCTCTGCACTTAGAAACTTAAAATTTAACAGTAATAACTCTTAGTGATCTGCTCATATCACGACAGTTAAATTTCAAAAATATTTATTTCGAAACTTTAGAGGATAAATTCAATAGGATACTCTTCACTACATACAAAATATTTTTTTTTATTTTGTATGTAGTGCGGAGCATCGTTTGAAAAGAATAATAATAAGACCCTCAAAAATATTTTGAGAGTCTTATTATTATTATGTTATATTAGTCTTATTATTATTGTGTTATATTTCCAGAGATATACTGAAAAATATGCGAAAACTCTCAAAAATATCCCTTATTTTCGAAACTATTCAACCTATAATTACGAAAAATATACAATTTTTTTAGTGTACAAATTAAAGAGAATACCATTTGACAAGGTTCATTATGAGAAATATAATAATATTTTTTTCTTTTACTTTACTTTTTTATATTTAAAAGAATATCTCAAAATATAGCATACTGCCCCCTTATTTCCAAAACTACTAAACCAAAAATTGTGAAAAAAACGTGGTTAAATTTGATTGGAAGCTTACAGAAAAACTATAGCGATTATCCCACATCTTACAATTTTTTGAAAAATGCATTGTGCTTTTACGCCTGTGAAGAAATATTTACGTTGTGGAAAATTAGTTTTTGTGAATAGTTTAACAGAAGTACTGTATATGCTTAAACGACGTTTATAAGTGGCAAAATGTGTACGGAACCTTCGTAATTCCAATTCTACTCGTGCTGTACTCGGCAGGCTTTTGTTTTCTTGGTGTTAATTATGCATCTAGAATTCTACAAAAGGAAAAAAGAGAATTGGTCTCAAACTTAAGTATTAAATAGCTATACAAACTGCAAAACACTATACCATGTTAAATCTCACGATGGAAAATTAAATAATTTTTGTTTCTTTTGTAGATCTTTAAAGTAAGTACAACGTTGTTGCCAGGGAGGATAAAATAACAATCACCGTTCTCTTGTTTTGGCAATTTTATTTTTACCATTTCTTTACGTTATATATTACGTCCTCTAAATTATTGTCCTCTATTTACGTACGTCTAAATTATCTTTTTATTTTTTATATTTTTACATACTTTCAAACTTAATGAGTCAAAAGTTATAGTCAAGCTTTTTTTATAATTACAAATAAAATTCACACTACGAGTGTTAACTTTATAAAAGGTCTCAAACATGAGAAAATTTAAACTTTTGGGGGTGACATTAAGTATCAATTTAACTATTTACAATTGTTAGTATTATTTTTAATCTCTTCAACTAATTGCTCGGTATATTTCGCAGAAGTCAAATTATTGCGTTTTGTACATTGACATGGCTATTTGCCCTTTTCCTGCTATTTGCATACCCCTTAGCTAGTTCTTCGCCAATTGTAAAACAAAATGTCTTCCGCTGATTTTTTCATTCAGTTCACGATACAAAATTCAAGAATTCATTGCTACTGAGTCTAGCAAAATACAAAAAGGGTGAACTGGCCAACGCCTAGACGGGGCTTTTACATAATATTTGCGAGCCATTTGATCCACATAGTCTACCACCTACTTTGAACTGCTTAAGAATGATACTACATCCGCTTTATTTTTGAGACCAGTCACGATTTGAGAATCTGGGTGCATAGTGCTAAGAACAATATTTTTTTACTTCCCTTGATATAATGTCAAAGAACCCTCGTATTTTTTCACTACCACGGTACCGTAAAATGTTTCTGTTTCTTGTTTGATGCAAACAGGTAATTACCGACGAGCTTAATTTATGGTACAATACTTGTACCATTTGATTTTAGAGTTTCAGCAAATAAAATAGACATGGAAAAATTATCACAAATGATATTTCTTTCTGTTTTTAGGTGTGGCTAACTAAAACTATTGTCCGTATTGGTCAGATTTTATGGCTATAAATTGAGTAAATCTGTATCAACATTAAGAAAGGAAGAGTTCACAATTAAATGAAGATACGTAATGTAGTATTATTTCTACTTTCTTTAAGTTCTTTACCTCAATCTAGGTTTCGTTGTATCTATGTTTAGATAGTATCTATGTCGTCAGTTGGCCTATTAGCAAAGATTAACTATTATGAACATCTAACAGGGTTTATATATTAAAAAAATAATAGCGGAACCCGGGTTTGTGCGGGTTTTTCCGCTGCTTATATTAGTAAATTTATTGTAGGTAAGCGGTGTAGTTTCTATTATAGTTTTGAGAGTTATACAATATACAAATATTTTAGTGAGGGTAATAAATTAAATTGACGTTATTGTGTGAGATTATACAATGCAAATTTTTCGGTGTATGTAATAAAATGAAATGGATGTTATTCTGATCAATATATTTATAAAATAGCAAGGTGTCTGATATTTTGAACAAGATTATACTACTAATTATATGTATATATATATATATATATATATATATATATATATATATATATATGTATGTATATATATCTCGTTTTATTTATTTTTTTCCTTATTTTATTGCATTTTTTTAAAATTTTATTATTTTTGTTATATATTTAGAGGTGTAGCCGGGCTGAAACAATTTAAAGTGTACTGCAGTATCAATGTTGTCTAACTATATTACGTCTAGAAGGTATTAAGTATGGGTGATGATATTATATTTAGTGGTTCACTAGCTGACCCAGCGAACTTTGTACCGCCTCAGAGTCAATAAATGTTTTAACTTATTAGCTGAAGTTTTTTATTAAGTTAAAATAAATATTTAAAATGAATTAAGTTCAATAAATGCACAAATCAGAATGAAAACTATTTTAATTAAATTAAAATAACATTAAAATCACGACTTTGTAGTCATCCCTTGGCATGCGATTCAACGCAGTTATGAACAACCGAACCAATATATGATATTCATGAAGTAGTTGCGGCAAATCTTGAAGAACTTCTCTTTTTATTGCCAATTCCATCTTTCGACACCGATCAAGTTGTTCCTCCATGCTGCCCATGAAGTAAATTTATCTGAATTTATGCTGTGCATCTTCAAGCGGTTGCAATAATCCAATTCGATTGTGAATTTCGCCTTGGATCTATAAAGTTGAAGGCGAAGTTAAATTTATTAAATTATGATCACCAAAAGAAAATAAACTTTTATTCTCTCTAGTAGAAATTACCTTGAATGTCAGATTGAGATGAGTTGTCAGATTGAGATTGAATCAGTTCTTCGATAATGTCTGCTTCAAATGAAGTCATTTGGAAACATCCCTTGTATTTTTGAACGTTCGATAGAAAATGTCGTGATTCTGGTGTTACGGTACGAAATAATGAATGCAATGACTCAGGTGGCAGAAGCAAGAATGGCAATTCCATCTTGCCACTGAGAGAGCACAATCCAGGCGTTTCTCCAGCAAACTAATCAAATGCACCGCAATGGTCGCACACAATATCCATTGGGCCAATTTGAACGAAAGGATGCGAGCTGTAGTCAATTATGCAATCGTATTGAAATGCTATTCGATTCAAATCAACGCTTGAAGCACTTCTTCTTGCGTGTCATGTTCTTGCATTCTTCTTGCGTTCATGATAAGCTCGACGATTTTTCGTTGCCGACTGAGCTTTGTCTTTTTCTTGAGTCGGGCCATACTTACGCGGCGGTCTTCCCGTGCAATTTCTTGTTCACCTGCAGTGGTATTGATTCACAATATTCCTAAGTCTAATTGCATTACGATTTCGTTTGTGCAAGATTAGACTATCAGCGTTATAATTAATACTTTAAAATTATTCAAACGAAAATTAATCACGTAAATTACATAATGAAGCAATTATTGATGCCCGCACAATCATAAATATCATAACCTTACAAAGTGAACATTTTCATAAAACTTAACTCAACTATTTGAAATCACTCTTCGCTAATGAATTTCATAAAACTTTGTTTAAAGTAAATTAATTTAATCAAATTCAAATGAAATAACGGTTGAAAACTGAATAAGAATTATTAAAAACCAATTATAATTTTCGTTCGGGTCTGTCATTTACGACACATTTTTTCCTTATTTTTCTGTCATTTATCACATATTATATTATAAACACAATTAAATTAATTGTGATTTTTTTACTTTTCCAATGCGCGACGAAACTTCTCGAAGCCGAGATAAAAAATATTCAAAAAATATATAATAATCATAAATTTTCAATGAAAAAAAAATATCAGTCAATCATTTCTCGATATATCATGAACAAAGCCGTTCCATACAAAATGTATGGAAAAATAAATTTTTGTCATACATTTTTTTTCCTGAATTTTTCCAATGTTTTAATAATTATTATCCTATTCCCGACGAAGACAAATCCAAAAACACAAAAATAAAAAAAATTGGTCCAGCCGTTCTTGAGTTATAAACGGTGTAACTAACATGACTTTATTTTATATATATATATATATATATATATATATATATATGTATATAGATTTAATAGGTGTCTCTTTATTTCTAATGTTTCTAGTATATTAAATTTAGTGCCTTTTGTATATGTCTGTAATATATAAGGAACATTGTCAGTATGAAGGTGATGGTTATTTTCATTAGGTGTTTTGCAAAGTGAGATGTATCTGGTTTCTTATTTCTTCAGCTGGCAATGTGTTCTTTGTATCTGGTAGTAAAATCTGTTTGATCCATGTATACGCTATTATAGTCGTTACATCTAAGTTTATAGATACCACTCGTTTTATGTTTATCTCTTTTTCTTTATAATTAACAAGGGCTTATTATTAGTTAACCATGAATATTACTATAAATCCATCCCATACATAGGTAATGTATCACTTAAACTAGGAAAACTCTTAACTAATAATAAAAATAATACCACATGTGCCTATAGTGTACTTTTAATAACTTAACAAAGGTCGTGGTAAAGAACTTAAATAAAGTAGAAATATTACTACATCTCGTAGTTTCATTTAATTGTGAATGATGAATTTCCACAAAATGAACCTCAAATATATTCAATACAAGGGAAGATTTTATCAAAAATTGTTATATAGGTTCCTGGAATATAACAACTTTGAGCATTAGAAATAAAATTGTACCAAAACCTGAATATCTATTCAAACTTGTCAGTTGTTAGTCTTTGTGTTCTCTAAGACTTCACGTCAAATCTCAAAATTCAAAAATCGAGACATCGTGGCTTTTACAAATTTTCTGACCCCCATTTGACTGACTACAATTCATATAGATCTAAAGTTTTGACACTTATAGCCCTACGTACATAAATTATAGCTAGAAAAACCTCAGTCTCTTCAATTCTTAGAACCCAATCAAGAAAGTGAGTATGTCGCACTTCTGCTATGGTGCAAGACAAAATTTGATCATTTGAAATTTTTCACTTAAAAATAATTAATTATAAAATACTTGTTAGGCAAAATAGCCGTTATACAGGTCAATATATATATATATATATATATATATATATATATATATATATATATATATAAATGATTTTAGAGGTAGCGGCCCAATATAATTTACGTAATCCATAAACCTCCTTCTGTCAATGAGTTATAAAAATATTAAAATTTTACTGAAAGTTTATTATATTCAGTTAATTTTAATTGCATTTAGAAGGTGACATGCGTTTTGAGACATACTAGATTTATACTAAGGAACCCGGCATTTTCTTTCACTTCTGTAACTTTCGAACACCTTTCTAGTTGTATGACGCAAGAGGTAGAGGTCCAGTTCATATTCCATCGATGGTGAATACGAAAGTGTCGTGTGAATTTTTGAAATAAATATTACGAAGAATTTTTCATGATTTAATACGAACATAAAAACTTCTGTAAGTTTTTTTTAATAAAAATGAACTTATTTAGAGACTTACTACGTTTTCGTTATTTATACATCAATGACACAACCACCCACAAAATTACATATTGGATAATTATTATTTTCTGTTGGTCATGCTTCTAACAAAAATAAAAATGTTTGACGATACTTAAATTTTTCATAAAATTTTAATACAAAGTTGATTTCATTTTAGTACTGTTACACTTAAATTGTAAATTAAGTGAAATAGGAAGTATATGTTTGATCTGGATTAATTTGTATACTACAGCATAACTGATATTATTAAATATGCTTTAATTATTGAAAATTATTCTCTTTAACATTTAGGGCATTAATTGATTATGTGGCCAATGGATTGTATTATTAATTACTGAAATTTTTATGCTAATAAACGACAAATAATTTATTTGATATTCTTATCACGCAAACCAAAGCGAAGAAATTTACAAATTATTACATTTATCGGTTTCTTACGATTTTTTTTCGATGAAAAATTCATACGAGGCTTTTGTCGAACAGTTTAAACTTAATACTTCGAAATTATTCTAATATATATATAAGAACATGTGATTAGATTATAAGTTTAAATGTTGGATTTAATCGTTGAGTTATTGGTTTATAAAATTTTATTCTGATAAATTAACTGAAGAAATCTATAGTCAAATTCTTCCCCCAAGAGAGCGGTGTGGAATATAAATACAAATTAGACATAAGTATAATGTGATTAATACCATACAGTTAACCATTTAAATTTTTTTTACTAAATATTAAATCTTCCTTTATATATCTAACTGTCCACTTTAGTCACATCGTCATCACGAATTTTGAGATGATAAATACAATGATTTTATATCGAATTTCAAATTTCAATTACTTTTACTCTTAAAAAATTCATATAAAGCTTAATGTCACGTTCTAAAATATGAAATGAGATACATGAAAAAGTAATATAAAAAAACCTTTTGATTCATATTGGTTTTGAACTCAGCAAAAATATACGAATTTATTAAATGAGTACTGATCTAAAATAACTATTTATGTAATGACTCAGCATTCAGATTTCCCACATAATGAAATAATAATTTAGCATTTAGGGAAGTGTGAATATTTAAATTTTCGTTGAAAATGGAACGACCGTAAGAAATCGGATATAACTTTGTTTTCTCTTTCAATCGCTTACAGAAACTTTTTGCGGATATACGGAAAAAGATATTGTTTTGGAAGAAAATATTGATTTGTTTAAAGCGAGTTAAATGTGTTCACTGTGGAAAATGAAAAAGGCATTCCGTTAATGAACGCTGTTAGCATGTACTGTATTTATGAAATTATACCATGCATTGAATGCGCATTCGTTAATGCAGTTGAGTACCCACAGTGGTCATGCTTAAATATAGTTTAAAATTTCATTATTTTACTTGATTTGAAAACATGTATCATCTCCATGTTTCAATCCTATATTCCTTCTCTCCATTATGTATTCGTGATTTATCGCACGTTACCAAATCTACACCAGACTACGTAGTGTTTTTTGTATTTTTTCAATGCAATAAAATGTTTTCAGTCAAATATTTATCTTTATATCTGTGAAATATTTCTTAAGGTAGGAATATCATATTAATGTCTGTGATACCTGTATAATTTTACTTGCTTTCTTTATAACATCAAATTGAATTGTTTAAAAATATGTAAACACACATAATGATTGCAACAAATTTTGTATCAAAATATTAAAGCATAATTTTATTTCTCATACCACCTAGCAATCAATGAAAATATATGAAATATTGTCAACTTATGTTTAAGAATTACTAAAAAAATAATACATAAATATTTGCATTCCGTTTAAGTTACTAAAATATACACACGATCATTTTATGTAAAGTAAAATCGATGACACCTTACTGATACGAAAGAGTTCGTACTATACCAATGCATTCAAAACAGCTACCTTTACAGTTATCTATGTTATCTCCATCTAATAACACTTGGTTCTATTTACTTCCATATATTTTTGCCAATTTTCTTTCCAGCAAACGTTGTAATTCCGAAAATCGAAAACAAATGCCAAAATTCCAAATTTCCATGTATGAAAAGGTAAAAAGAACGAAACGCTTTTAGGATAACTCAAGCATCCGTCCATTGACCCCTCTGTGTCAGTCATACTAAATTACAAAGTTATTATCTTACTAAACCGAATTTTCTGAAGCAAAAAAGAACCCTGCATTCACTTTTACTGGTTTTTTATATTTTAATGATTAATAATTTATTTATTTTCCTATATTTTAACCGAGAACAGTATTGCATTGCACAATCATGCAACTTTAAAACGCTTATAATCGTCATAGTCTCAAAGCGCAATTACATAATTTAATGTAGAACATAATTAGTACATCATTTAATGCAGAATATTGTACCTCGTATACGTTTTTATCATTATTGTATTTTCTTAGCAATATGAGAAATATCAAACATTTTATGTTACCTTACGGAAAGGTAACTTTTCGATTGGCTCTTGTCATCCGGGTAATTTTAGAACCTGATGTGAAATATGTGTCGTTAAGGTTAACCAGGTTTAAAAACGTAATAATTACCTTTCAATAAACGGTTGTTGTAAACTTTATAACTCTAAAAAATCAGGGACATTGAATACTTATAAGAGATTGAACACATGTTTCTAATCAGAATTAAATTTTTTACAATAATTAAATCCGTAATTTTTTCAAGTAATTTCCCCTCATTATTTTTTTAAATTTTTTGGTGCTCTTACTAGAGAGATACTTGTGTGTGTGTATATATCTATATATATATCTATATATATGTACATAATTTTTTTTTTATTTTCTTTAAAAACATCCAAAATTATATAGTTAAATGCTGATAGTGTCGCAGTAAATGTGGGTACGTAAATAATTTTTTTTAATTTTTGGGTCTTCATAAAATTACTGAAAACTATCATGATTGTGGCATTTAAAAAGATAAATAAAATTGCCATAGTCTCTTAAATTATTTTAGAAATACGCTAGATTATTGGGTTTATTTTTAAAATATCAATTACGTAGATAACACGTTAATTTTTAGAATTAAGGTACGCAAAGAAAACGCCGAATTACATCCGCCACGGGCCGAACAAAACCACCGCTGTGCAATCGCACAGATATCCCATCAATTCTTAGAATTACGGTGCACAAACCGAATTCGTAGACATAAGTTTTAATTTTTAATAGACAGATAAAATACAATTTTCAATACAATAATTTTTTTCTTATGTTTAAAATGAGAACCGCATTTTTTTAATTCAGGCATGGGCCTTGCTTCTATAGTTGTTAACAAATTGAATTGTATAAAATTTTAAAAGACGTTCATGGTTATTGCCATTTGTTTTAAACTGACACGTAGTTATTACGCCTATTCTTAGAATTAGGATGCACGGAATAAATGCCGAAAAGCAGCCGCCATGCGCCACCGCTACGGCCGAACCCGTCGAAGCGGCGGAATTTTTAGTCAAGTGACAACTGCCCTTTGGACTAGACGTCTTTTGCGACTTTCATACTGAGCTTACGATTAATTAATGCTGTCAAGTTGTAGCTCTAGTCCTAGCTTTGCGTTTTTTTATCCCATCTTTACATATTTATTTGGTTGCTTCTAGATTATTTCCAGTTTTTTTGTAAAAATGGCTTCTTTTTTCACTGAAGAATATGTTAAAATTATCTTCGTGTATTGCAGAGTTGATATAAACAAATTCGGCGCGACGGATGTAACATCAATCGGATATTTACCAATACCAATAATTATGGAACAAAATGCTTATCAAGCATATTGGAGTATAACACTACGAAAACATCTTCAATAACTGTTTCCCAGAATATTAGTTACCCGGAATGAGGTACAGACTCATTCCTTGGTGAGCACGATCGCCTGATTTAGCCCCAGCGGATATTTTTCATTTGGAAACGGGCTATAGAGCTTATTTACACCGGCAAAGGAATAAAAAGAAACACGTCCATCTTTTCTCTTCATAAGGGTCTCGATCCCAAGCATGAAGCCCACTGCCCATGGAGCCTCCTGGTTCCTGCCGGATTATCAACTGATAACCGAGAAATATATTTACTGACTATAATACCAACCTACTTATCAGCTTTTTTTGGCATTCTAATGAGTAGGGGGGTCTGAAATTGTCAAGACTGTCTAGCCATAAGGTGATAGTCCTAAATTAGTTTTTTATTTTATATAGCTAAACCTTGTCATAAGAATCAAGACTTCTGGAAAGGAGTAACTACAGAAGTACCAAAATTAACACCAGTAACTTCTGTAAGTGACAATCGAATAATAAAACTTCCACATGAAGAGTCGTGTCGACAAAAAATTGCGGGTATTTCAGAATATTCTTGTTCTCTGTTAACTTCCATCAAAATCAGAAAATAACCGTGCTAATTGCAAAAATGCAAAAACTTCGGTTACTTCATCGACAAATATTTCAAATAAACTACAACAGTTTTCTAATATAGAAAACATTTCACACGACCGCACCCCACGTTTATTTTATTAAATATTTAAAAGAAAAACTGCAAAATTTGAATTCATAAGTGGCCGATATATTGTCAAGGTAAAGATCATAATTTTTCCAAGGTATATAATAGGTATATAACCTAAAAAAAAAACCAAAGAGCGGATCAATAAATCAAGTATTTCAGTAAACAATTAGTAGGTAGTAAAGTGAAGAAAAATGTAAGCCTCAAAAAAACATGGTTGCTATATTTGCTTTCGATGAAGTCTGTATTTTGTTTTTAATGCTTCTTATTTAACCCTTTTGATGTAAACCACCACTCTTTAAATGGATATAATGACCGGAAGCACATTAATAATATAATTTTAACACGTGATATACAAAGACATGACACAGATTATCTCTTTGATCAATAGTCCAACAAAGAGATAATCTGTGTAATTTATCTAAAAGTAACACGGTTATTAGAGTACATACATATTTGTTATCTCGATACAAAAAAATATTAGTAAAGAAATACGCTTAACCGGATTGTGACAGTTGTAAAATGTTTCGCTTCCTTTTTGCGGTGAAAATGAAAGCTTTGGATTTTCCATCTATTGAAGTGATTTAGGATGCAAGGAATTATTAAGGAATGAGATTCATTTCTTGTAAATTACTTTAACAATTAATAACCCTGGGAAAGAAATATTTCTAATTAATCACCGAATACTTGTAATGAGTTTAATTATGTAATCGGAAAACAATACCTGAAAAAAAATCAATAAAGTCCAATCACTAAAACTGTTAAAATATATAACTAAATTAGTAACATCAAATAAACAATGTATCGATATCTATGACGTATGTGACTGTGATTATAACTATTGTCTCTGATATGTCAACCTTTTGTACATCACTATTATTAAGAAAAAAAGTCAGCCATTGATTATCTAATTGAGTACACGTCGTTTTAATTTATCATAGGTGATGGTCCAGTATCGCCCTTAGGAGAAAGTAAAAAGTGTATTTATCAGTTAGCTAGCATAGGCATTCTGAAAATCAGTGTTAAAATTAAATCAGTA
Source organism: Druceiella hillmani (assembly GCA_039881145.1). Classification (NCBI taxonomy): domain Eukaryota; kingdom Metazoa; phylum Arthropoda; class Insecta; order Lepidoptera; family Hepialidae; genus Druceiella; species Druceiella hillmani. The sequence continues at coordinate 31,977,321 of JAYKKI010000014.1, read as the reverse complement.
AAAAAAATTATTTCGTGATTCGTGAAGTAGCACGTGTTGTTACCATAATGGCGTGTAATTTTTTTTTTCATTAACGTACCGAAGCTCAAAGGCCGAGAAAACTATCACGAGTGGGCCGCTTTGCAGTGGAAAAAATGTTGATTTTGGAAGACGTGGCGAATACCATCAGAACGGAGCCTACTAAAGAAACAGCCGAAAATGATGCGAAAGCTAAAGCAAAATTGATCGTGACTATAGATCCCTCGCTGTATGTTCACATAAAAGAAGCTAAATCATCAAAAAGCTTATGGACAAAACTAAAAATTATGTTCGATGATTCTGGATTCTCTCGAAGAATATCGTTGCTGCGCGTCTTGACAATTGTGAATCAATGACAAGTTATGAAAAATACATTTCCATGATAATGGCGATTGAACACTCAGGGATCGCCATTACTGCTGACGTAGTAAAAACTAAACTCATAGATATGGCCGGAGATGATTGTCAAGCCGGAAGTGCATTCTTGAGTAGAGTGCAGCACAGTTTGCAGAAAAACTCTAAAGTTGTTTTGTCTATGAACATGAATGTCAACAAAATTGACAAGGCGAATATAAAATGTTATCGTTGTAAACAATTTGGATACTACAAAAATCAGTGTAATCAGTCAATTAATTATTCCGAGAAAACAAAGAAAACACATGCTTTCTCAGCGGTTTTTCTAAGTGATAAATACGGAAAATATGAGTGGTATTTAGACAGTGGAGCGAATGCTCATATGGCACATGATGAAAACATGTTGCAAAACAGAATGTTTACATCCAGCATTAAGGAGATTATAGCTGCTAATAGGAGTACTATGCCAGTTTTGTGTGGACATTGTAACAGTGACTCCAAACTGTAAATACGAGATTACACTGAAATATGTGTTATGTGTTCCTGACCTTACTACGAATTTGATATCCATTAGCCAGATGATTAAAAATGGTAATAGAGTAGAATTCATGAAGAAGAGGTGTGATGTTTACAACAAAAACAATGAATTAGTTGCAGTGGCGAATGAGATTGATGGTGTTTACAAGTTGTCTTTAGAATGTAAGCACTATCTGTTTACATCTTCTGCGGCAGTAAGCGGTGCAGTATGGCACAGAAGAATAGGTCATCTAAATATGAATGACTTAAATGCAATGAAAGAAGGTGCAGTATCGGGATTATTATACGCTGACAAGCCTGTAATTAACAAAAGTTCGTGCACAGTGTGATTATTCTCGAATGGTTTTTGTTTCCTTCCTCAAAGCCAAGAGTGAAGTTTACAAATACTACAAGGAATTTAAAGCGATGGTTGAGAATCAACAAAGCAATACAATCAAAATGTTTTGGACAGACAATGGCTTAGAGTTTTGCAGCAGGGAATTTGAGAATTTTTTGAAAGATGCTGGAATAATTGACCAAAAAACAAATCCCAATACTCGTGAGCAGAACGGATTAAGTGAGCGAATTAATAGAACCTTAGTTGAGCGAGCTCGTTGTTTGTTATTTGATGCTAATCTAGAGAAAAGGTTTTGGGCAGAGGCAATTAATACTGCTGTTTATCTCAGGAATAGATCGGTTGCATCAAGATTAAATAACAAAACACCTTTGAGCTCTGGTTTAATTCAAAACCAGATTTAAGTCATATCCGAATATTTGGTAGTGAGGTGATGATCCATGTACCAAAGTAAAAAAGATTGAAAAGGGATATCAAGTTATAAAAACACATCCTAGTTGGTTTCTCTGAAAATGTCAAGGGATACAGAGTTTATGATCCCATCAAAAGACGTGTGATTACAAGTAGAGATGTGATCATTCATGAAAGTACTGACAAAAATTATTCACGTGACAATGTATCAGTTTCAATTGAGGATACTTGTGAAGAAGAAGAATCAGATCATGAAATGAGGCAGGAAATAGCAATTCTAGAGAACGAAACTACTCCCTCAGTCCAGGATATCTCGAATTGTAAATATGAGAATGCTATATCAGATTCAGCCTCTACATTCCAGCAATGTGTAAGCACGGACGAAGAGCTAAATACAAGAGAACAATCTGAAGATAAAGAAGAGTCAGATCTAGCAGAAACAATAACTAAACGTATCAAAAAGAAACCTGAGCGTTATGGTTTTACTAATCTATGCATATCATCAAGCACAGAATGTGTCAGTGATCCCATAAATGTTGAAGAAGCACTGAATAGCTTGGACAAAGAAAAATGGATTGGGGCAATGCGAGAAGAACTGCAAGCGTTTGAGGACAATCAGGCGTGGGTACCTATTGACGAGTTGCCTTCTGATAAAACTTTAGTGCAGTGTAAATGGGTATTTAAAAGAAAAGTGAACAGTGATAAAAGTGTGCGGTATAGAGCGCGTTTAGTGGCTAAAGATTATACGCAACGGCCAGGTGTGGACTATGATGACACTTTTTCACCAGTGGTTAGGCATTCAACACTTAGACTCTTATTTGCTCTAGAAGTGCAGTTAAATTTAGACATTACTCATCTAGACGTTAAAACAGCTTTTTTTAAATGGTTATCTTAAAGAGGACATTTACATGGTACAACCTGATATTTCTTGTGATAGAAATAAGAAAAAGATTATTGTAAAACTTAATAAAGCCATATATGGATTAAACCAATCATCTAGATCTTGGTATGAGAAAGTTGAGCAATGTTTGTGTGAGTTAAATTTTAAGAAATGTAATGGTTCCACCATGTGTATTTACAAAACTGAATAATGATGTCAAAATAGTTATTGCTCTATATGTAGACGATTTCTTTGTTTTTTCAAACAGTATGAAGGAAACAGATAAATTATTTTCAGTATTGTGTTCAAAGTTTAAAATTAAAAATTTAGGACAAATTCAAAATTGTCTAGGAATGCTTGTTAAAATTGATAAAGAAAATAAGTTTACTACATTAGACCAAAAGTAATATGTTGAAGAATTGTTGAGTAAATTTAATATGTTAGATTGTAAAGAATGTACTACTCCAATGGAATGTAAATTGAATATTGAAAAAAATTAAACTTGTAACCAACAGATTCCATATCAACACCTGATTGGAAGTCTCGTGTACTTTTCAGTGCTAACAAGGCCAGACATAGCATTTAGTGTCCGTTTTATAAGTCAATTTAATAGATGTTATACTGATGTTCGTTGGAATTATGCGAAAAGGATTCTCAGATATTTAAAGAAAACAAAAAATTTTTGCTTAAAATATACTAAAGAAAAACCTGAACTCGTAGGATATGTTGATGCCGATTGGGCAAGCCATGTGGTAGATCGTAAATCTTATACAGGTTATTGTTTTTTAATGTCTGGCTATTTTGTATCCAGCATGGAGGCCAAATACGTGTCAATAGCTGAAGCATGTAAAGAAGCTATGTATTTGAGAGCTTTACTATGTGAAATTACTACTGAACTATGTACTATACCAGTATTCAATGATAGTCAGAGTGCACAGAAGTTGGTGGCAAATTATGTTATAAATAGAAAAAGCAAACATATTGATATAAGATACCATTTTGTTAAAGATGCAGTAAACAACAAAATTATTAACTTAAAATATTTTCGAACAACAGCTACGCCTGCTGATGTGTTAACAAAGGGACTTTGTGCTAATAAGCATAACAAATGTCTTGAAAGTGTGGGAGTTAATTTTGTAGATGGTAGAAATTAAGATATTCTGTTTTTTTTTGTAAATTTTGTAAATTTAGTTTTTTTGCTGTAGTTGGGGTGTTAAAATATATAATTAAATTAGTAAAATCAAATAAACAATGTATCAACATCTATGACGTATGTGACTGTGATTATAACTATTGTCTTTGATATGTCAACCTTTTGTACATCACTATTATTAAGAAAAAAAGTCAGCCATTGATTATCTAATTGAGTACACGTCGTTTTAATTTATAATAAAAACATTTCTCCTTTAGCTTTAACAGCACACTCGATTTATCTCATGTTAACCAATTAAATTTTGTAATTCGATACGTAAAAGGCCGTGTTCCCGTTGAAAGTTTTGAAAGATTTATACCAATCGAAGAGCTTAAATCTTTATATTCAAGGAAAATATCTTGAATTTTTTAGAGAGTCATGAAATTTCCATAGAAAGTTATCTTAGATAAAGCTAAGACATCGCTTCATATAATTAGGGAAATATGCTGGTTTGCATACAAAAATCAATGAGAAATGTGAATTTGCTACCTTTGTACCATAGGCATGACATTTTCTAAATTTGGTAAATGTCCATACCGCAGTGAGCGAATAAGAGGCAACAAGTTATTTTGAAATTCTTCACAAACTGTACCACTTTTTTTTTCAATTATTGGGTTCTATTCACCGATGAAACACATTAGTAAAACATTAAGGTTCAAAAAATTCCTTAAATTTTTTTTACAAGTTAGACGATCGGCGCGAGCTAATGCGATCAAAACTAAAAAGAGCTAGCGAATCAAAACAAATTATGGAAGCTTCAAAATCTATGCAGAGTATACCGAGCAGCCACGAAAAACTAGACATGAAGCTTTTAATCTGCTCAGAAAAATGAGAAACATAGAATTTATATATACTGACCAAAATTTTCGTCGCCGTGGTGTGTTAGGTTGATCACAAGGCATACGGCCTTTGATGATACGATGCGCCGCGGCGACCCGAGTTCGATTCTCGGCCGTTCGTCGAACGGGGCTGGACTGATGTTGTGGTTGGCTGTAAGAGATTGCTCTTGTAGCAATAAGTTCGCCATATGTATCAATTAGATACATTAAAATAGATAAATAAGTAAATAAATAAAATTTTGTAACTCCATATTGGAAAAATAGGTAAATTAAGTAAATATCTTCAAAAAGAAACAAAGACAATGAACTTTGCAATTAATTTGTTTACTTTGATTGATGATTTTATTATTAATCTCAGGAATAAATTTGACTACTTCAAATCGTGACCCAAAGAGAAAAATCCCAAATCTCACAACGACGACCTATCTCAAGGAACAAAAAGTAGAAACTCACGCCAGGAATTGTTTAAGGCTCTGCGCTAGTGGACTGATGCACTAGGAGAGAGAAATAAAAAATAAAAGTTTTTCTTTCTGTAAATAATACCCTAATTATACATCTAAAACAGCGATTGAGTTCGTAAAAGGACATCAATTATCGGAGAATTCCAAATTAATACTTATCACCTCTGTATCGATTTCAAAACGGCCTACGACCGTATCAATTGGGAATGCCTAATCGAGGCACTGAATGAATTCAACATTCCTGATTAACTGATTAAGTTCATTTCCGTCACTCTAAGTGACACGAAAATGAGAGATTATTAAAAATTCAAAAATCAACACAAGAGGAACGATATTCTCTTAATTTGTACAAATTATTGCACAAGCGGATGATGTTTATATTATTACTAGTAATCAAAAAGACCTCAAACAGGCATTTCTAGTACTAGAGACCAAAACCTAATACGTGCAATTTGTCACCAACTCTGACTCCTCCAAGCATTTCAAAATCGGTGATTACAAATTTGAAAGGGTGAATTCCTTCATATGCCTTGGATCTGAAATCAACACCGGTAACGACTTGACTCCAGAACTGAGGACACTAACAAGTGCAGCCAACTGATGCTTTCATAAACTAAGAAGACTTCTGAAATCCAATAACATTAGAAAATCCAATAATATTAGATACTAAACTAATGTTATATGAAAGATTTATCAGATCAGTACTTACATGCATCTGAAACGTAGAAATTTTTCAAAACTGGTGAAAATACCCTCCAATTTACGAACAAAAAATCTTCAGATCCATCTTTGGTGGGTTCTTTGACAATAGGTTTTGGAGAAGGAGAACTAACGCCAAGCTTTACCGCTTTTTTAAAGAACAAGATGCAATAAAATTTGTAAAAATTCATCGTATGAAGTGAGCCGACTAAGTAATTAGAATAAAAGAAGATAAAACGACAAAACGAATTTTTCTGGCTCAACTGGCTCAAGAGGAAGACGAAGATCCAAATTAAGATGGGCAGACTGCTTGCAAAGTGTTTTCGACGTTCTGAACATAACAAACTGTAACTGCATCATCTTACGTCACTAGGGATTTAGATGCTCTTAATCGCTGTTTCGCCCCTATTAATAAAAATTGGCATGACTATGTAGGAAATACATATATAGAAAAGGAGTGTAGTTAGAAAATAGTGAAAGTATTTTACTATATCTATGTGATTATGAATGTAAAATAAAAAAAAGATTAAAAAGTAAATTTCACCATTTTAATAGGAAAAAAGGCCTATGATCTCTAAAAAATGAAATTTTTGTTATTACCGTAAAAAGTATAAACATAATTTAACATAAACGTAATTAAAAAAATTACATGAACAAAAAGATTATGGAATTCTTAAGTTTTTGATGAGCCATCTCAGGATACTGTTCGCAAAAAATGGCAATTGAATGCAACACACGGGAAGAAGCTAAAAATAATAGAATTATTTACATAAAAGTCTTTTAAAACTTGCAAACGTAATAAATCAAAACAAGTATTTAAATTAGTAATTTTGTTATATAAAACACATATAAAAAATATTGTAAAACTAGTTATTAAAAAAAGTAAATAAAAGTAATAATATTGCATAGAAAGGTAAAGAATACGAAACTAAATAAATATATGTACATATATATATATATATATATATATATACACATATATTTACATATATATATATATATATATACACACACAATATATATATATATATATATCTATATCTATATATATATATGTGTGTGTGTGTACGTGTGCTTGCGTGCATGCATGAGTGCTTGCGTGCGTGCGTACGTACGTGCATAAAAATTATAAAACATTTACTATGGATCTCGAAAATCCAGAATTATTAGAATCTGTTAACAAACTTGATATAAATACTTCTGAAATGTTACGTGACGTAAAAACTGCAAAAGAATCAACACCAAGTAATTTAGGTGTGCAAAAACATTTTTCACCTAACGTAAAACTTCTTCCAAAGGTTACACCACAGAAAGAAACAACGCACATTCGGCACAAAAGAAAATCTACCCGTTTTAACTAATACTCCTGAAAAGGAAAACTCAATGGAAGCGTATGAAGAAAAAATTACGAATGAGAAAGCAAAAATCGATTAAAAGGAAAAGGTGAGGAGGAAAGAAAAGTAAAGGACAAATAAAATAGGAAGGTTACATAGAAAAGGGGAAGAAAATATGTTAAATTCTGATTCAAAATATGAATTTAGTAGTGGCATTTTAAAGTTTTATTGAATCCGATAAAAGCAATTCTGATAAAAATGAATTGGCGTGAATGTGAAATGTGTGATTGGAGATACCATATCATATATTTCTGTTGTTACTTTGATAAATTCTGAATTGAGCCATTAATAGTGTCATTTTTGAAAGCTGATTACTTTTCAGATAAACTATTTAATCTTATTCTTTTCCCTATAATATAGGAAGAGTTAAACTATATTAATAGATGACTAATAAGATTGATTAGTATTTAAAAAAAATTACTGTAAATATATTGTAAAAGAAGAAAAAAGCAAATGAGTAAACATTGAAACATTGGCATTTATAAACTGATTCCAAAAACTGTACGACTTTGCTTATGATATGATATACTATACGTCTGATGATATGATATACTATACATTGAACTCAAAAATAATTTTATATAGCACATTTTTTAGTTCATTTGATGAACTATATTCTATGGATAATATATGAGAAAACAAGTACTAATTCCAATAGTTTTTATTTGAACTTGAATTCGAAGGTGAATATTTCACTGTTGTTTTGGTAATTAATTAAAGTAAAATAGAATTGAAGAAATTATTATTATAAAATTGTATTAATATGTTTACAGGTAATGCATTTATAGATATCACATTGTTATTGTGGTGTTAGAAAAAAAATACACAAAAAAAACTAATCCCACACGAGGTTGGTTTTCAATCTCAATAGAGGAAGAAGTAAAATTGAAACGAAAGAAATTGAGATGTTAGGACTTCCTGTTTGATTATTGATTTATGTTCAGCACAAACGTCCGATTTATTGAAATTCAAGCGAAAGTGAGCTAAATATGGCTCTCAGCTTTTTCAGGCTTTTTGGAGATTTACTTCGTCATTGCATTATACCCTGGGAAAAGAAGAAAAATAATGACGCAGTAATTTTTTTTTTCAATTTATTAGGTTAATGATGATATTTATATCGTTTATTCATAACGAAGTTATCCCAAAACTAAGTTGAGAAATTCTTCTTATCCACCAATTTCTTATAAATGATTATAACAGATATTTTTGTCGCATTCTATTTTTAAAATAATTCAGTTCTATTACTTTTTCGATTAGGATTGTCATATTGACTTATGTTTTAAAATACTGGTTCGATGAAAGCGGGCTTATACTATTAAGCGATTAACTTCTTGTTGGGCATTACTCTAAAGGAAAACTGAATATGAAAATTACTTTTATGAAAACATGAACTGATCTACAATCGAACATAAGGTTTAATTGGGTGTTTTAACTGCTTTTGACAAAAACAAGAAATTTTCTTTTTCATACTTTTTACCTATGCTTCACTTATATATATATATATATATATATATATATATATATATATATATGTATATATATATGTATATATATATATATATATATATATATATATATATATATATGTATATATATATGTATATATATATATATATATATATATATATATATATAGTGGCCCAAAAGGGGGTTGGCGGTTTCAAAGTGAAATTTAAAACAACTAAAATTCGTACAACATTTTATTTGTATTTTTTAAATGACGCCCCTCAGCTTCTTGACATTCTTGAAAATGAAGTCGCACATTCTGGAACAACCGGCGAAACGTTGTCCTCGGAATATTGTTGACCTGAGCCTCTCTTGAGCTGTTGTAAAGTTGTTGGACTGTTGTTGTACACTAGATATTTAAGGTAGTCCCATAAAAAATAATCACATGGAGTGAGATCTGGGCTACGTGGAGGCCATTCAATATTACCACTATGTGAAATAAGTTTTCCCGGGAAAATTTCATTCAAAAGGGCTATGGAGACCCTGGCAGTATGGCATGTGGCAACATCTTGTTGGAACCATATCCTGGACGTATTCCTTTGATGTTCTTGCAAGGCCGGAATAAAGAACTCTCTTATCATATCGCAATAATTGTGAGCTCTTACCGTCACCGCGCGACCTCTTTCGTCCTCGAAAAAGTATGGCCCAATAATACCGTTTACCCGTATTGCAGCCCAAATGACAAGTTTAATACTGTGAAGTGGACGTTCATGAAGTCGTCGGGGATTAGTGTTCTAGAAATACTCAAGAGTCATTAATAATTTTTTGTTAAGTTTCGATACATTTAATAACGGTATTGCCTTTATCATGCTACTTACTTTACTTACTTTCTATTTATTATTAATACTGAAAAATATTAAAAGCGTTTGCTTATTACTAGTACAAAAATACTAACTCTAACCGACAGATTGCACAAAACGCTCGCTTAACTGATCGTATTACACGCCCAATAGCTAAATGGAACAAAGGAAGTCTTATTAAATTCACGTATTCATTTTCAGCGCCAGATACTTCAATGCCCAATGATCGCGGCTGGTAAAGCAAAAATGTTTTTCAATTTGTTTTAGGTCCTACGCGAGTAGAAGTATAGCCATTTCCGGCGACGAAATTCGGCATGGAAAGTAATAAATAACTGCGAGTTTCCTACAACGTTTCAGAAGGTTTATATTAGACTGAATTTAAATGTGATCTATTAGATCTGTTTTGTTCACGATTATCTCTGGACTGTTTATCGGCGTGAGGCGATTCTTAATGTTCAATGTCGGGGATATAACTTGAGATTCTGGTTCGTTGTATAACGTAATATATTTCGAAGCGAAATATTAATTTCAAAATATAATACGTAATATGTTTACATTTGTTGTTTATTTTAAACTGAGATATTTATTTCATAATAGTAATATAATAATATGCATGTTATTGAAGTTTGACAACATAGTGCTACATGGTACAATACCGATCTATTTAATAATCTTTATCTCCTGTCATTGGGTTGCAAACTATCGACAACAATACTTGAAACACTTAGTAGACATGATCATATAAAGAAAAAGTGGCAAAAATTGTTGAATTTATTTACGATATATTTTCTGCCTTGTATTTTTATTTGTTATAATGTGATACTAAATTGTTTAATGTCACTTAGGATAGGTATAAAATATTATTAAAATGTTAGGTACATAATGATAGATTATCAAATACTTCACAAACTTTCAAGGGAATATTATTAAAATTAATAAATGTTGCCGAGTCGCCAATGTCTCTCAGTTAATTGATTTCTAATACTCATCATAATTTTTATAATTTTTTCAAATAACCTGTAAAACACTTACGTTACGCTGTAGTGGAATTTCATAATTTCTTATTTTTCGTTTTGTTTTTTATATTTTTTTCAGTCAACTTTTCCAAGGAATTGTTGCTATATTAATATTTCACCCAGGTATTAAGCCATCATTGTTAGCCAAACGTGCAAAAATTAGGTAAATCTATTGTATCCTGTTTACAAACTTCACCCCTATAAAAATTACTATTAACATATAAACTAAAGTTTTAAAATTCTTTAAAATTTTAGTGTTTCTTTAAATTTGTTTATCGCTTATTCCATATGATTATACCACGGATAGAGTGAAACAGCATTTTAATTTCAAATTTTCTTTATGACTGAAAACACTGAAATGAAATGAAATATAATATATTGTTATTAATAGTTTATGAAAGTATATCCGCTTTTATTTCAAAATATATGAAAATTTGAATAATATCCACTTTCATTTTAATATAAACTATCGTTATTACAGTGTCCACTTTTAAGTTATTGCAGTGCCCACTTTTACTTCTATCTGTTTTGAATGATTGATAATTTATATTTTGAAACCATCAATATATTAAGAACGGTGAAATTATTTTTTCTTTTTGTACTAAATTTCGGTTTGTTTCATTATTGGTTGATGTAGATGGTAGGGGAACATTCATTGCAGAAAGAATCACGTTTGTGAATGTTATTGCCTATATATTTTTGTAGTCTCTAATATGTAAACCCAAACCATGATTGAACAAACCTATTATAATGAGAAACCTATGGCGGGGGACCGAGTTCAAAATAATTGTATTCTTTGTAAAAAAGTTGATATTGTGTAATTACAAACAATTCTCACCCGTTTTTGGATATAGTAGTAGAGGTATATATTCAGGGATGTAAAATATGATTAGTACAGTCTATTAGTATAAATCTTGCACTGAATGGATTTCACTTAGAGTCACTGATCATAAACGATAATACGCTTATAATTTAGGAATGCTATGAAATTACGTAAAACAAAAAAAATTATAACTTTATTTCAACTCCGTTATTATTAATTACCTTGCAATCAATTTCCATTAATTTAAAACCATGGAATATTAATAAAAAAACATTGATTAGCTGGTAAAATTATGATTTTGTATACAAAGTACAATACTCTTTACAAAAATGTTATTTTTGTTAAGTATAATACTTTTCACTTCATCTAGTACGCATATTAAAATAATTTATAAAATGGTCCAAAATTAATGTAGGAATTTTTCCTTCAAAATGCCAAGAGTTTTACATTTTCCTGTACATATTTCAATGTTTCTTAAAAACGTTTGGAAATTCCTAAACAGTTTAGGAAGTGATAAACCACAACCTAGTATACTCAATTTTTTTTTATAAATGTTGTTTTAATTTTTTTACTAAATCCCTAATCTTACTAATAACCTACCATGGTTTGGCTAACAAGGAGTTGAGATAAACAAGTGATAATTTATCTAGCTTGGGAAGCTTTCAGTAATATTCGATCCATATAATTCCTAATAATAAATATACACTACATTAAATTTGTTAATATGAGTTGAAAATTAATCAGATTGCGGTCAAAACCAAATTCTGTGGAGTACGATAGTGTTAATATTAAAGTACTTAAAACTAATATTAATAATAAGTAAATAATTGTTGGTGTTGCATCGTGAGTAAAATATTCGTTCGTAAACATTTTTCAAATTATCTAAATGTTGAAACAACACTCTAATTATCCCAAATGCTTTTATTATCTTTTTTGATTCGAGTACCACAATCATTCGAGTACCACAAATATTTAGAACTTCTTGAAACTCCTTGCGTGATTAAAATTTTTGGTACTAAAATATACTACTGAATTTATGAAAATTTATACTTCTATTCTACATCGTTTCATGTAACCATCCTACTCTTTTTCTTCTTTTTATCTGGTTCAAAAATGAGTTAGCTATCAATTTAATATTCTTGCAACAATATATTTTAATGATGAATCTATATCAATTTTGTCTGGATCTAATGATGCATTCGGGAAAAAACCTATGCAAGTTCTCAAAGGATGAGAGTACAACCCTCTTTTGAGCCATTTGATACTGAGTTTGAACTCACTGTATTTATATAAGTCCTTATTCCAATTTGGTGTCCAGAGCTTCATCTTAATATGAAAGATGATTACGGAGTTCCAACATACTGAAGAGAAAATTCATTGCATTTAAGCTTGTTCCATTTGTTTTGATCATTCTTTTGGTCAAAAGTCGAGTCTAGGATTTAAATGTGAAGCCAAAAGGTAGTAGTAGTGACTCTTTAATAGAGAGGAGTAGATTAATCAAATTTTGTTTCAAATAATTAGCCATAACTGATTGCTTAGTTGCAAAAAGTGGCTAAGTCCTGATGATGGATTTGAAAGGTAATGGCAGAAATTCTCCAATGGTAAAGACTAATTTTGTGGACGTTGGTCTTGTTTGGCTTATCGCGGTGTAATGAAGAAAGTCGTAATGTTGGCAAGAATATAATACATGTATAAACACATAAGAAAGCACGAAGTTATTACGATATCAGCAGGCAGGTAATGGACAATTACCAAGGTCGGAGACAACTTGTATATTAGTAGGCAAGTCTTTATATAAACACACATAGAAATAAAGCAAATAGAACGGTAGTAGGTAAATACTTACCTAAAATAAGCTTGTACGTAAGTATGTACAGGTTTACATAAAAGCTTAAAACACCGACCACAGCGAAGTGAAAAGAGGCCAGCATTACTGAAATGCTCATATTTATGTACATGGGCATGCAGTTATGCATGGTACCTAACCTGTGATACCATACATACTGAATATGAAAAATAAATGCCAGAAATGTGAGGTATTACATACAAAAATAGCACACAATATGGGTATAAAAAATATTTGACTGGACGTGATGTAAAAATGACGCTCGTAAATATTAGAGATAGCTATTTAATGCATATGACAATTAAATAAAACTACGTGATGTAGTATTATTTCTACTTTTTTTAAGTTCTTTATCACGACCTAGGTTTCGTTGTATTACAAAGTAAAGAGCTTTGCTAACGATAATAATGAATTTCTACAAAATTAACGCCAAATATATTCAATAATAAATATGACGTTTTTATAAAAATATAGAAAATCAATGAGTTCAGAATCAATGAGTAAAATTGTAGAAAATCAATTGTAATATAATAATTTACAAAAATATTATTTTATAGCCATTTAACAATAAAAATGATATTTTTAAAAATAGACGTTAAATTTTATAATATTTGCTATTTCCTTGTATTTTTCTTTGCGCCCTTCGTAAACATTTATGAATACATCTTCGGTTTACTAACGTGGAAGTTACGTAATACTTTCGTGATATGAAACAATTTATTGGGTGTGTACTATGTTGCCATAATGTACTCACAAGATATACTCCGTGTGCGTCATGTTGCTCGTATAATATAACGAAACTCGTACAGATAACAGAAATGATCAGAAGATAATAGTTTTTGGAATTTATTGGAAAGTAAGAGGGCATCTTTATGCTGAGAACAATGATAGCATTTTACGCAGTTTGTTTCCATAGCATTTAGTGAATTTATTATTAAAATTAATGATAGGGAAGAGATAACGTCTTAAAAACTTACTGGTATTTCGTCTTTATTTTTATTTTTACTTCTTAAGTCGACTCAAAATTAATGTAAACTGGATGTGTTTGATATAGGATTAGTCCTGGGGGCAATGATTAAAACTTAAAAAGTCTTAAGAAGAATAAACGAATTTTAAGGAAACGAAATGTACTGAATTTAATATATACAAAACAAGTCATGGATTCTATGCTACTAAAAAGGCAACAGAAAGACCAATGCGTTAGAAATTATATTTTTCAAGTGTATTATATGTGATCACTGACTTATCACAAAACGTGAAGGCAAATCATGGTGTTGACTTAAATTGTATATGACTCTCAAAATGAAAACAGTTGTTTTGAATAGTTTATCTATTATGAACGAATGAATTTTAAGGTACGAAAAGACTTGCTAAACTAGCGCTTAAATTGCTTCAAGCGAAAAGACAAGTTTATTCAATATTCCATAGACAGATAATAGAAAAAGAAGACATTTACAAAGTAAAAAGGCAAGGTAAAAAGTTTAAGAAATGATTCTTTTGAGTATTGCCGAAATATATATTAATCATATTAGTGGATGTAGATTTAATATTGCAAGATTAAAAAAATATTAATTTGCCAATACAATTGTTGCTGTGAATATAAATTTCAAGCAATGCCAACAATGTTAGGTAAAACTTAGTAAACTTCCTAAATTCAAATGACTTTTGCGTTTTCTTACTGAACAGGACAAGGAATAGAATATCCCAATATCCTTTTGCATCCATTTTATATGCAAAATTTGCTAACCTTAGTTATTTTCAAATTTCTATTTTGAAGGAAATTAGTTTTTGAAAGTCTCTTTTACATCCCAGGTGATATATTTTTAATTTCAATTTATTTTTATGTGTTAATAATTGTATCTATAAACTGGAGTTGAAACTTTACAAAATTTCGACTCCAGTTTGTAGGTATAATTACTAATATGTAACAATTTGTTTTTATTACTTTACAATAATTTACAAATCGAGAAAAGAGCATGAAAATTTAAAAAAAGTGAAGTATGCTCCAAAGATCCCTTAAAAGCTGCTTAATCTATAAAATCGCTGGTAGTACTTTTCCTGATATAGTAACGTGGAGAAATATTTACACTTTCTGGGAATATCCCTTTCTTTACCGTAAATTTATTTTCACTGAAATTCAATCCATGGTTCTAATCTTAATATGTTAAAATATAACAATTTATTGATGTTGATATCATATGGGCTATATTTCTTCAATTAATGTGACGAAACTAGTGTAGAAAAAATTGTAATAAGATAATTGTTTTCTTTTTGAGATTACACGAAATACTAATTTTTGTTATTATTGATAATATTTCGTTTTAGTAATCGTTTCTAATGTCAAATCACTTGAGAAATGAGCCTCCCAAAAGGTATGTATAATTTTACTTCATAATAGTCATTAAAATACGCCTGTAAAAGATTGTAAGTTATTATTCTCAACCCAAAAATATTCTTTTTTCAGATACAAATAAAATATAAATTTTTAAATTACTCCATTTGAACTTATTTCAAAATCATTTCTAAAAGCGTAATATATTTATTTATAATATGATACATGCTTAGGTTTTTTTAGTCATGGACATGATAAAACAAGTATGTATTAAAATCAATTCAAAAAGAAATGAAAAAATATGTCACAAATACACCGCCTGTATGTACAATTCAAGTTACATAAGAAGGAGCCTCCAGATTTTTGGACAGAAATAGTATTTAATAAATATTTTTTATACGTGCGATATTCCGTTTCATCCCATTTTTATTTCTACAGCGACAAATTTTACGTCTATATCAGGGCTTCCAATCCCGCAGCGTATCTTCAATCTTAGTATTTGCGGGACTGAAAATTTCCAACCCGGTATTTGCTGGATCCCGCGTACAGAAATTTATATAATATAAATAGAACATTGAACTAATCAACATAACTTGACTTTTATTTAAGTTTTACTATTAGCATGAGATTAATCAAATTGCATCAAATACAGAAATATAATAAATCAATCAACTAAAATGAAACAAAAACCAAAAACGTTTTCAAATGAATATTGAAAAATCTAATTAAGACTTGAATTATCTAGTTTGGTAATTTTGGAAAGCATTCAAGTAAAAATATTTGCGAAGAAAATATAACATACCCAAAGTGTCGTCTGCCAAACTTCTGCGTATTTTAGAGATAATATAGCCAGTAGCTAAAAAGGCCCTTTCGACTTTCACAATAGGCAGAGGTATTCCTTTTAAAGCCTTATTGATAAACGTTAGATATTTCCCCATTGATCCCACAGATTCATAAGACAGCTCGAAATGGGGACGGCCTAATTATATTAGATTCTGACGATATTGTTAACTCCAACTCCTGTTGCAATATAAGATCGGAATCGGATGCGGAAACCTCCTAATTGTTGTTTGTTACTTGAACAGCCTCTTCGTCGGCATTGCTCTTAGATGAATTTGAAGATCTGAACGTCATTCACATTACAAAGTCTTTAATTTCTTTCCGAAGTGAATTTGTCGCTGGAAGACAATATGTTTCATCATCACACGACGTATGGTAACTGCAAGGATTTTGAAGATAAATCAGAAGTGCAGTCAAATTTGTTCGCCGCTGTGAAATACATAGGCGCAAAGACAAAGCTAGTTCTGGAACTAACGCTAAATAATTATTTTCCAGTGTCTTGATCATAAATTTGAGTGTAGCTTCAGCTGTAATGAGAATAGCATCTTGACGAAAAAAAATGCATCAAATTGATGTTCTGAAAATCTATGCTTAATGTTCGTACTAAGGCCTAGATGAGTTAAGATTTTAGCAATACACAAATTTAGTTTATTGAATGTTTCAACCATGGCAGCTAAACTAATCCATCTTGCCCTACAATCTCTATATAACTCAATTTTTCGTTCTAATTCTTTGTTAACGTGTCCTTGAAGCAAGTAATTTTTAGTTGGTGAGCCTTTTTTCCGAAGACACTTTTCAAACTGAAAATCTACCATCGTCAGTTGTATTTGATTTGTCCTCTTCGCTATTTGTTTCAGCCTCAGAATTCTAAAGTGGATCATCAATTTGTCCTTGTTAAATAGACTCATGTTTTTTTATAAATTACGTCCAATATTCCAAGTTGCAAACCATGAGCATAACAGAGTTGTTGAAATGCAAGCATAAAACTACCGGTTTTAACCACAAGCGACGCTTCGTCCGTTGTAATTTCCACAATATCTAAATGTAAATCAAGGTCAAATTCCTCCAATTTGTGCGCAAACGATTGCTAGTATATTTCCTTAAATACAAATAAGTCTTAAATTCCAACACAAATGTATGTATGAACGTTGATGTTGAGATACCGCCTGTTACTTGAAAACATCCACTCGTCAAAAGTAAGCGAAAAACGGTGGTCAGTTTCTTTCAATTCCGACAATTCATGGAGAACTTTAATACGAAGAGTCATTCCGTAGTTCATGACAATTATTTGAATGGATGTTGAAGATCGACGCAGGAGGAAGCCTTTTGCATTAAATAATTCTTATAAATCTAAAGCAGTTACGAACTTGGCATTTTTAATTATAGTATTGCTGCAGCAAAATGCTTCACGGAATTACAAAAAAATCAATATTTTCAATAATTAAGAATATTTCACAAAGATGAACTATGCTTGTTTATGCTTAATTTCAAATTTATTGACAAAAGACACTCGCTCGCTTCGCACACCACTCCACGCACCCCGCATTCCTCTCCACGAGCCGCGCCACCAGTTGGCACTCGATCGATCGCGCTCGAAAATATTTTTGTACATGCTTCTCTTCAGTGCCGCGCCCGTAACCCCGCAACACGCGGGACTGGAAAATAGACGGGATTGGAAGCCCTAGTTTATGTGCTCAAATAAGACAAGTATTAATTTGATCATTAAATATTTCCTTTTTCTAGTGGTTAATGAACTCTAATAAATTTAATCATTATTATTTCAGCAGTAGAAAATAGTTTTCTGTGTGAAATGTTTCTATCCGAAAGGCTTTTAAATGGAGTATCTAAAAGATAATAACAAAGCTAGTTAATATTTTCAGCATAACGCAAGCGAAAGCAGTACCCTTGTTAGACTCCCTATGGTCGCTGATAACTATAAGTTTGCTATAAGCTTTTCATGTAGTCAATCAGTATATTCTTGTAATACAATATTTACGTATTTTAAATGTATATAGGTGACTTAGTTTCTGTGACATTTTGGTTCTCCATTTTATATTAAGTTAATATCTCATAATGAGACCGAAGAAGAGAATTTCAAATGAGACAATTTATTTTCAAATAAAACGAACATTGTATAGGTTCTAATATATTATTACGATTTTATACGGTAAATAAAAATTTAGTTTCAGGTTTCCTTTATAACGAAAAGAGTTAGAATTGATAAGGATTTATATAATATTATAAAATTAATGGAACTCGGTTAATGTGTAAAAATGTGTATAAAATTAATTTAAAAGCGGAAATTGCTCACTCTTTTGTACTATCCAAAACAAAAAACCAGTAGTAAATTATGTCGAAAAACACTTTCTAATGTATAAATATTGTGCTGATAAAAAAATAATAGGCGTTTTTTTAGAGTTTCTATTTTATTTTACTACAAAGTGACAGAACTATCTAGAGTGCAACAACGTAGAGTGATGGAGGTAAACAACATAAGTATGTGATAACTGCTAGGGATCACTATAATATTTAATAGAACATGAAATCGACAAGAGTATATACATCATTGTTTTTGTACGAGTTTCGCTTAGATCGTTCAATAGCGATAGCTGCCCAAAATATATGTTATGCAGAAGGTGAAGATACAGTCTCTGATGCAGCTGTAAAACGTTGGATTTACAAATTCGGAAAAGGGAATTATGAATTAAAATGTTTTCCCCCTATCGGACGACCAGTGGAAGTTAAGATAGACCTATTAAAAAAATTATTTGAAAAAGATCCCGACCTTACTTCACGTTGCTTGACATTAGAGTTCAGTTGAAGTTACGTGCAGATATTGGAACACTCGCATGAACTGGATAAATGTTGTAAGCTAGAGGTGTGGATACCACATACACTGACCATATCTATCACTGGATACCACTAGTTAATCAAAACTGGTGTGACTAATTGGTAACTGAAGACGAAAAGTGGATTCTTAAATGCCGATTCTTAAATACCGACTCCGAAAATTGAACTTCATTAAAGAAAGTTTTGTTATTCATTAGGTGAAATGCAAAAGGAATTTTGTCTTACATGCTACTACCAGAAAAAAACTACGGTAGGCTCAACAATTTACTGCTATCAACTTGACCCATTTCTCACACAAATACAAAGCAAACGTAAGGAACACTCAAAGGTTCAACGCCCGGTAGCACGTAGTTAAGTTATCCGACAGAATTTATTGGATTTTCATCGGAAAAATCTACCAGGTCCACCATATTTCAATGAGTTAGCGTCAACAGATTTCTATTTATTTCGGTCTTAAAATATTCACATTCAGGATAAAAAGTTTGGTGAATAGAACTTAAGTTAAAGTTTTACGCAGAAAGAATCCACTCTTTATCTGCACGTTGACAAGGTTACAAATAATAATACTGCTTACTATAAACAAGAGTTACTAACAATGAAATATGATTTAAAAAAAATTGTTGCAATTATAAGGCTCAATGCCAGCAAAATTAGATCCTATCTCACTTAGCAACAGGAGATCGTACCAGTATCGTAGTAGGCTCCGATAATTCATCGCTTTTTATTTTTTGATAAAGGAAATAAAACATTTGAAGGAATGTTTCAGATTTGTCTGTGTGGTTTTCCAGATATTTCCTTTAAAAATTATATATTCCGTAAAAATTATATAGACGCACAAACAAGCACGCGCGTATTCACACACGGGCACACACACGAGCACACACGTGCACACTAGTGCTCACATGCACACACATGTAAACACACGTACACACACGTGCACATACGCGCACAAACGCACACACACACACACACGTACACACGCGCACATATGCGTACATATGAGCAAACATGCGACATGCGCACACAATTAGACGTTTCTAATACTTCATGAAAAACAAATAAATTGCTTTATCGTATATTGATAAAACAATTTATTAAAAATTAAATGATTCTTTCGTCAAACTTTAATAAAACTTTGACGAAAGAATCATTTATAACTCTGACTAAGTAAACAAAAAAAGTTTTTTGTTGAATTATTAGATTCCACGGAACTTCGTTAAAATTTCCAAGTAAATATAATAGTCAATATTGGATTCTGATCTCGTTACTGCTACTAATATCCTCATTGCAAATATCGACGTTGACTTGTAATTTTACGACCCAATTTTTCATACATTTGTAAAGGACAGTTTAATGTAATCTTAAGAACGTTAATCTATTTTCCATACACAACTTCAGAAAATTTAAATTGACTTAAGAATGTTAATATATTTGCCATATACAACGCCCAAAAGAAAATTTTGAATTTCGACTTTGATAAAGCTGTGCGAAATATTTTCAAAGTAAATTATATACGGATTTAGTGGTTTGATTTCATGTAAAAATTCCTGTGCCCGATAGATTTTTACCTGTTAAAATTTATTGCAACGATTTATTTGTCACAAAAAACATGGGAAATTCAATCATAATAAAATCTAAGCAGGATTTGCTATAGTCACAACTCATAGAGTTGTGACTGTTTAAATATGGTTATGTACTTTTAGTATAAATTGTATATTTAGACTAATATTTGCAGGATATATATATTTAGACTAATATTTTATTCATATCTTAACCCTTATAAAAATAAGGTATTGAGTTTTGTATTAACACTATGTGAATTTATTTATAAAGTCATTATTGACGATAAATGTTTCTGCATATATATATATATATATATATATATATATATATATGTGTGTGTGTGTGTGTGTGTGTGTATATATATATATATATATATATATATATATATATATATATATATATATATATATATATGTATATTCCATAAAAAAGCCTACCTAAAACATTCATACCATCTGTCAATCTTTGTGTAATTAGTACATCTAGTAATTACCAAATAAGCTCAAGTACGATGCATATTTTACAGAATATTTAAAAATATATTTAATTACCGGAACTTTATTACTTTATTAAGTTAAAATTAAATAAAAGAACACTTAGAGCTTTCAGAACAAACTTGACCATTCATTGTTATTGATTGAAACATCCTGCTGTTAGCAAACTAAAAAAAATTGTAAAAATATAAAAGCTTTTCAGTATGGCCAGTAAAAAAACGATGCAGCGTGTTTTTTCTCGTGTATAACTGTTGAATACATGAGTTTACCGTAAGCGTGTTCTGCTGGAATAATTTTGTCTACAGTAAATTGGAAACGATGTTTTTATTGCGTATACTTTGAGCGTAGTCAAATAAATCGTGGAAAGATATATATGAAATTATGTATTTATTTACAATATTTTGGACGAGTACTCGTAATTGCAATGACAATCCATCAATGTTATCTTTTTGTTTTTTTCCAAATCATATAAATAAATATTAGGGTGCAAATAAATTTTTATCATTTTAATGGAATTTAAATTTTTACTACTTTTTCCATTATGCAGCTTATTTTAAAACAAAATAACTTCAATTTTCACTTGAACAATTACTACAAAAATAGGAGAAGATGGTGTGAAAAATAAGTAATTTTTTTTTCGAAAAAATAAAAAGATTAAGCATATTATTGATAAAAGAGGAACGATACTTAAAATGTCGTAATTTTGAAAATGAAAATTTAAGAAATGCACAGTTTAAAAAGTCAAACTCTTAGGTTTTTAAATATTTCGTTGGATTCATTTTTATAATTTATGTTAATCACAACAAAATTTTATAAAAATTACAAAATAAGAAAATAACACTGAGTTTTGTGAATTAGATGATTCTTGCTCATGTAAATCAAATATGTCAGAATTTAAAATATACATTTTTTTACAGTCAAATACGAAGAAAAGAGTATTACGATTTTAATGTACTGCATAGATTTTCATGGGGTAGTAAAATTGGAATTAAACTGAGAGTAGAATGAAATGTGTGAAACATATTTCGTTGCAAAAAATGTTCTTGCTACTGTTTAGAATAACTCGTCCTCTTTCTGTTTGTTTGTCTCGTATCTTGTAAATCATTTTTTTTGAGCACATGTTATTGGTATTTAAAATGGGTACGATTAGTTTTGAGATTGGGGAAACGTATTACTTAAATTTAAAAATACTTTGATTTTGAGAAATTTTAAAGTACTTAATAAATTTTCATGTGAAATTTAAAAAAAGCAGATGAACAGGGAAATCACAAAATATAAAATTTTGAAAAATCCATTCTATTCCAACCCTATATTTTAGATGATTTCACAAATATTAAATACAATATTATTTTTGCGCTGTTATGAGCTAATTTTTACATTTAACAAATTTAGACTTTTAATTTTAAAATTAGCAATTACCAAAGCCACTACACTTTTTTCCTAAAATCTTTGGAAAAAGTGTAGAAGAAGGTTTAACAATATGGAACCAACAACAACCTTCCATTTCAATAAGTATTTCTACAAATAATCACGGGCTATTTGGAATTAAAGATGCGTAAACTGTCTTAACTTCAGTTGCTTTAATTTTCTTTGATATCCTAAAAATATCCAACATAAATTAACAACTTTTATAGCTAAAGGTCGCTATATGGTGGTTATTTTTGCATCTCCTCTCTCGTGAAAACCGATATAAAATGCAAGAACCACTCTTGTGAAATAGAAAATATTACCGGTCATATTTTACTCGACGAACAAGTAGTTAATTTAAAACACGGTGTAAAGTTAATAACAAAACTTTTATTTTCCCGGCAACCAGGCTTATAAGCTAAATAATGAGCTATTCAGAAGAAAAAATCAAACAACGAAGGAGATTTCGCAAATTGGAAGTATGTTGATAAAACTGAATTATGAGTCGTAATATGTAGACTGATATCGATTTATCTTTACAATTTTATGGTGTTTTTTTGAATTAGGAGTTTATTACGTTTACTTTAATTAAAATTGTACATAATTATATAAAATATTTCTTTAGTTACTATACCATAAAACTATGTTCTATATTATTGAAAATAAATTTTTTTGATACAAGGTTTATTGGGATTTCGTGTATTACAAATTTTTAAGAATTAAATAATAAAATTTGTTCACTTCGTACATCTCAACATAAGACAGTAAACAATTTTGAATTTAACGAACGCTTTTTAATGTAATTTATCGTTTTGGCGAATTAGAGTGAAACTGTTCTTAATTCTTGTAATATTTTCATGTATTTTTTCCAGTGCATTTCGATCCAATGCACAGTATGGTGTTCGATTTATGAGCGAATTTTCTGAATCCAGTTTCACGTCCACTTATGTTACCTGACATGACCTTAGAGCTATAATTTTACCCAAAAAATAATCAATAACCTTGAATATATCTTTTGTTCTGAGGTCAGTTTCGAAAATTTGACACAAAACAAATTTGTTTACTCCATTTTGATTTTCATAGAAGCACGTAACAAAAATGATAAAATTTAGCAATCACTTGATTCTGGAGGTTAAATGGCCTAATTATATTTCACATTTAGGACGAGTTGTATTGTGATATATTCTGCAAAGACCTTAAGGCGGTTAGGAATAGGGTCATTCAAATTAGTCTTTTTGGCTAATTACATTAATTTCTCAGCAATCGTAGCTGCTTTTTGTGCTTTTCTAATTCGATATGCAATGGGCATCGATACACCTAAAGAGTCAATTAAGCGACCCATTTTTGTAAGAAAAAAAATCTGGCGTGTTGTCAATACACTGCTGATGTTTAGTTTCCAGATAGTTTACAATAATTATGTTATCATAGAATTAATGGAATTAACTTTATAAACTTTACATACGATTCTTCTTTATCATAATAGCCTTTAAAATTGTGTTCAACACATTTCCATTTTTACTCGATGTAAATTTTTGTCTTTTAGCAGCTCTCTTTCAGTAGTTTGTACATTCGAAAATAAATCCGAATCACTAGTTTCATTTGTATTTGGACATATTGCCTTCAGTTTCACAGTAGATACACATTGTATGATTTACAGACTAGAAAAAAAGATTGAACTATTATTGTTATTATTTATGTTAGATAATGGTCTGACCATAGATATAAATAGTAAAATTACTGTAAATGATAAAAACAAGTGACTACAAAGTAACACATGACTGGCATAACCTAAGGGTACTTTGAAGAACCTTATTTTACAGGAATACTGTTAGTATTCTAACCAACCATATAAACGACATTATGACGGAGTCGAAGAGAGATTTTCTAATTGCTGAAAATATTTTCTTGGCTAAGGATTTTTGTATGGAAACTAGCAGTCACCCGCGAATCTTTTTTTATATAAAAATATCACTCAAATAAATATTCCTAACAAACATGAAGGAAAAAGTAGATAGTATCGAGCTAATACGGACTAACTACTTTTTAAATAATTCAGAAAGTTTATCGAGGAAGACTACTGTACTTTGACAATCATTCAGGGAACCGATTTGTTTGGGATATCTTCAATTTATTTTTTCAAAAGTAACCTGCTAATTTTTATTTGATCTAAAATCAGTCAGTCAATACTCCATTTTCCCTTAAATATTAATAAACTAAATACATGTAGCGCTATTAATTATCACCAATCACCAGTGGAACTTTGCATGCCCTTCAACAGAATGTCTGAAATAAAATTTGTTGTTTTCGAGAACCAGTTGTTTCTTGTCATACCTTTTATAACTGTTTACTGCAAGATGAAAGCATAGAAGTAATTTTTTTGTCCATAAACATGTTAACGTTCAACATTTTTTAATTAGCAATAATTAAAAATATGGCACGTGAATAATTATTAGACCTATATCATATAGAATAAAAAGTAGCTATAAACGTTTAGTAAATTCATAAACTTGAGGTAAATAAATATTCGGAGATTGGTTTTAATCCTGTCTTTTGTTCAGTGTCAATTAAAATGGATGATATTTGTATCAAAATCTTAAAACAGTACGTCAGTAACTATTCAGAAAATTTGACACAGTCTTGAAATTGATAAAATGTTTACAACAAGTATGAAGAATATAAAAGTAATATTTGCAAAATACTGAACATAAAAAGGATAAATTTTTCGGAAGTACCACTGTGCGATGAAAAGGAAATGAACGACGTCAAAATTTTAAAATTCACTACCAGGCTGACTTCCGCCTTGCTTGACATATCAAATGCCGATGCGTACTTTGTTAAATACGAATAAATTCTTTCTCCGAAAATATTTAGAATAATACGGATGTTCGTACATACGTTGGGTTTAGTGGTAAATGAAATATGAAAAATAATTTCCTTCAGTTACCGATGAAAATTTTTAGAGTAAAAGCGAGTAAATTTTTTTAATCGGCTTCAAAAAAAAGAAGGAGGTCCTCAATTCGTCAGAACCTTTTTTTATATATGTTCAGCGATAATTCTTTACCAAGTAGACCAATTTCGATGATTCTTTTCTTATTGGAAAGAGGGTATTATAGGGGTGGCTTCATATAGATATGGTCACAATCTTATTATGAAATCCGGAAATGATCAATGGATGGCTGTAAATCGATTATGATTCAAGATATTTGCCATGAGTAATTATTACTTTGCAAAATAATTCTACAACTCACCAAGGTCTGATGATAAGTTTTCGAGATGAACAATGGTACTCTTTAACGGATGTTAGGAAATCAATCGTGATTATAGGTATTGGCTTCTAGTAGTTGTTATTTTGCAAAATAACTTCATCATCGCCCAACTTAGCATCTGATGATGAGTTCTGGAAACGAACAATTGAGCTCCTTAATTAATGATAATAAATCAACCATGATTCAAAATATTTACTACCGGTAATTTTTACTTTCAAAATGACTACATCATGGACCAGGTCAGGGTTTAATGATGAGTTTTGGAGATGAACAATGCGACGGTAGGAAGTCAACCGAGATTGCAGATATTTACTACTGGCAGTTGTTACTTTGTAAAATCTCATATTGAACTTTGTTAATGGGGAAAGAACTACTCTACGGTTAGCAGATAATCGCTGGCAGCTACTACAATCGCTTCGCTGCTGTTTCTGTCTACTATGATATGTAGCTTTTTATTGTGACTTTTTATAATTACATAATATTCTAAGACATCAAATAATTAAATGTCAGGTATAGTGTTATGATTAATACTATTAATCACTGAAATTTCTAAAACAAAATATTTTTTTAAAAAACCGGCCTCAAAATAGTAGGTTTAAAAAAGTAACAATTATACAACTCAAAACAGGTAGCGATTTATTAGAAATAAATATCTAAGCTACTTATTTTTAAAGTCGGAATCAGCACCGCCGAACAACTGTAAGAAACGTAAAATTTTATATTATAAATTCGCCCTTATGAAACTATTTCGTATTATGAGTAAATTAGACATTAATATTTTAAATTTAAAAAATTATAAACATGTATAAGATGATGGATAATGCTAGCAGCGAATTTAAAAATAAGTTACGTAGTTATTTATTACGAATATGAAAGTACCTGTTTTAAGTTAATTATTCTTTAATTTTTCCTACCTACATTTGTAAGACAGTTTTCTAAAAAATATTCAATGTATAACACGCTTTTATTAGCTTTACTTGTTTGTATGAATTCCAACGTATTTATCAATTGAATTTCCACCCTATTCCAGACGGAATTATTTAAAATTTTGCACAAATGTGAAGAACGGATGACAATGAAATAAAGACAAAAATATTAATTATATTAAAAACGTAAAGCAGGCTTTCATCTTTAGTATTAAAGAAACATTTCTATATTTAAAAAAAATAAAAAATATGCTTTTGAACCAATATAAAGTAAAAATTAAAAAAATGTTCTTTAAATGCAAATATTTTGATCAACGGAGAAAGAATGTCTCACACGTGGTATAATTAAATTTTTTGAATAAGCTTAAAATAACAATAAAGTAATTGATAAAAAAATTTAATTCAATATAAAAAAGTGTGGGGTCTTGATATAAGTCAAGGTATTGTCTTTATCACTAACTTTTTTTAAAATATGTTCATTATGGAAATGTAAGTCGAGAGTACGATTCTTTTAAATTTTAATTGATTGTTTGTCAATGCCTTTTATTGTTATATAAGTATATGGGAATAATTACTCCTGGCTAAAATTAAAATTTTTCCTCCGATTGCGTATTTGAAAAATCTTATTTAGCTACACATATCTTGGGAGAGAGGCAAAATTCTGGATAATAATTATATTAATATTAAATTTAATGATTTGATGTTAAATTTATTTTGGATTCATTTGAAACACCATTTACAGGATAGAAATAAAGTGGGTGGGTCTCAAAATTGCGTGCCTAATCTAACTCATGCATTGCCTGACACATCGAAGAAACTCGTTTAAAATTTACGCTGAGAAAATTTAAACTCTCGCGTTTAATAATATTCTCGTACATAAAATAACTATCACACTGACATGGAAATATAAGTAATTACATATCTATTCAACCTAAATAAACTTTGCACACATATAAGCACATTTTCTTAATTTCTAAAAACATGGAAATTCAAAAGTAAATAATTTGGCGGATTACTTAAAAAATAAAATGACTATTGATGTTATATCCTTTCGTAATTGGAAGCAATAAAAGTTAACTAAACCAAAGATAAAAGAAATAATAAAAAAGAGAAGTTACTATATTGTCTGCTATGTATAATAAAACATCTCTTTCCAGCGTAAAACTTTTGTTTGCTACTTTAGTTAATAAGCAAGTTCCAATTAATAAAATAACTCCATTTAACTGCGAACCAATCTTAATTAAACATTGTTGTTCGTATGAATCTGTTGCTTGTCTCATTTTACTTCATCTACCTGATCGATCTCGGTAAAATTGTAAATACATACAGCCAATGACGTTTTATAAAAAGAGGTATTATTAACGCTCTGAAATTTATATACAAAAGTTTAGTTAATTGCCTCATCTTTAATGCTACCAATCTTCAATATAAAACAATCTCTTTTATATACCTTTTATGGACCTTAACTCTTTGTCCTAATTTAGTCGTGGCTCTATTTGGAACTTTTTTCTTTCATTAAATGTATATGAGCATAGCGTGTATATTGATTGTTACGTTCATAGGCGTGTAGTCTGTAAGAAGAAGGTAAATATTTTATAGCGAATTTTAACTATTTATAATTAAAAAATTAATTCGTTAGGAATAAATATTTGAAAATAAATATGTAATTTTATTTATGTATTAAGTGGTTTACGTTGAATTACATATAATTTCTTTAAATTTAAAAATATTTTGCAGTAAATAAAAGAATATTTCTCCCATTTCTCGGGACCAAATAGCAGGCCAAAGCTAAGGAATTATAGAATAAACGGATAAATGAATGACAGAAATAATAATGAAATGCTGCCAGAATGTTGGAATTTACTAGCAGAATACTGAAAGAGTATAAGATAAGATGAAAAGGAAATTGACAAAAGAAGAGTGCTTAAAGCGATTGGCATTTTGTTGAGAAATTCCCTCTTCTAACATTGTTTTTACTCTAAAGGAAATTAAAGAATCCAAAAGAGAGATATTTAATTTTCCCATCTGAATTTTAATATGGTAGTGTCTTGGTACAGCCATGGAATAGTTAAGTTTGAGATGAGTAATCTTATTTAAGAAAGTACTAGTTGTATACGCAACCTTTATAAGTAGCAAAACTATCAGTTTCTACCTAAGCTATTGGTTAATATTTTATTATTATTACGTAATCCTGCTTCGGTATTTACAACATTTTTTTTTAGTAAAATAATTTTTGTGACTTTAAAAGAGTACTTAAACTACAAACATTCTAAATCGCTGTTCCCGAACCCTATTTCCAAAAACATAACTTGAAAAATAAAAAATTTCACGAATATTGGAGATAAACCTTCTATTCACCATAAATTATGAGTTTTGGATAATACCCGATAATTTATTTTAGAAATGCTTATTATACATACATATATATATATATATATATATATATATATATATATATATATATATAAATTCATCATCAGTGCATCAGTGCTAGAGTGTTACTTTAACTATTATTTCGGAAATGGAATGAGGGAACATGTCTTTTACAAAAAAATTCAAAAATATGTCTAGTAATAGTAATACCTTAAATAAGACAGAATTTTTTTTTTATTTATAACTAATCCTTTCAATTTCTGTTATACTTATTCTCACTCCAAAATGATTAAACAATTTTTTTAACTTTTAACTGCGGCAAAATATGGGTACCAACAAGTTTCTGTGTCGAACATCTTCTGAGGAGCGAATAGGTTAGTGATATTAAAATGCTTTCATTTTTTCTTCTTTAAATACGAGACCCTAAAAGTGGGTCTTTCAGGAATTCATAATGTTATACCAATTTAACAACATTTATCAAAATACATTTTCTAACATGAAAGATATTGAGCACGATGTTTTAAATTTTTAATTCAATTTTAATATTAGTTTAATTTAATAATGTTACCTACTATTTTACCCAATCTAATATAAATTAGATATTTTTTCCCATACATTTCTTCAAAAAATTATGGTAATAAAAAATATTAGTTTCTTTGTTCTTTTACATTTAATAAAATTTCTTCCATTTCATAAAAAAAGGATTTATGAGGTGAGTGTAATTATTACCTTCAAGAGTGTATCACTGTTCATATAAACAAGAAGTATCAAAATGTCGAGTGAAGTAAAATCTCCTAACTGAGCTGACAATTTTCACCGACACAACAGTAAATAATATATTACCCAAGTTCATTCACGTACATTTTCATCGAACTGAAATTAGAACTTAATAGTCGTAGAAAATTTTCAAAAGAAGTTCGACGAATAACATAATTATCGGAATAGTTAATACAGAGAAATACAATAATTCATACTAATAAACAATTTTCGCAATAGTTAATACAGAGACACACATTAAAGAATTGGTGGCTAATATAAGTCGCAATGCAATCATTGTTTAAGACTTGCAATCTTGTTTATTAACAGCAGTCTTGTTGATTTTATATGAACAATTAAGCTAAATATTATCGTTGTTCAACTAAGGTTCGTGCTGTAATCTGTTCTTCCAGGAACGATGCTTTTCAAGTTTTTCAGCTTTTCAGATAATCTGAAAAGTTTTTAAGCCGAAATTAAATAAAAATTTGTCATTTAACGCATTTTAATGTATTTTCAAGGAAGTTTAAATAGTATAAAGTTACATAATGAGGTAAAGATAACTAGTTAGTCGGTAATTTAACCAACGTAAGAAAATAAAAACCAAAAACAGGAGTAGTGACACCAGGGGCAGCATGCAAATAAGTTTTCTTCTCGTGTTGTATCAGAAATTTTCCAAAATATAAAACCTAGCCATCGCAGTTAAATGTATTTTCTTTATTTTATTTCTTGTATGTTGACATCTGAAAATCTATATTGCACCTAATTTATGCTCTTATGAAATTCTCCTACATAACAATAATTTATTTAAAACAGTATTCCTTAATTAATTATCAAATAATGGTATAAATTTATTTATCAATAACAAATTTATCAATAACTATCCTGAACATATTGGTTATACCATTGTGTTCAGGTTAGTGAAAACACAATGATTATACCATTGTATTCAGGATAGTGAAAACTTTCAGCTCAGCTCTTTGGAAAATTATTTTTTCTTCTCTTAATACGTTATATATCATAATCTACGTTAATTTTAAGTTATAATTAAGTTTTTTATCAGGATTATTATTGTTGTATGAGACGCTGCGAGTATACATAAAGTCACTTTAAAAATTTTTAATAAATTGATTTCCGTATAAATGTAGATAGATCCCAGGTGATACAGGAATAAAAATGATAATCTTGATATGGAGAAAGTGAAAAATGGGAGCATAAAACTTTTTATTAAATAGGTTATTTAAAAAAGAGAAAATTTTTTGCACCAGCGAAATGAAATAAAATATAAATAGGATCCTATGGTGTTTATATGTAAAATACTAATCCCTAAGAGACAAAGGCTCAACGGGGTTTTCGAATAAAAGAACCATAAAAATCATAAAAACAAAAATGACATTCATTTGCACAACAAAACAAGCCACGTGTTACTGTAAGTTAATTATTTATTGTTAATACATTTTTATAAAGCGATCTAAATGCATAATTTCTTGTGATAGTTTCAAAAAAGATAAAATTAAATGTTTTCTGATTACGGAAAATCTTCAAATTTGATCAAGTGCAAGAAATTATTTACAATTTTTGTGTTTAGTACTAGCTTCTTAACAATATTATATAATAAAACAGGTGGATATTATTATGTGTATGTATACGTGTATATATATATTTATATATATATATATATATATATATATATATATATATATATATATATATATATATTATATATATGTAAATATATATTTATATATATGTAAATATATATTTATATATATATACATATGGATATGTATGAATTAATCACTCTTGCTATGGGTACTTTTTTCTTAATTCAATTGACCTACTTCATATTTTTCCTGTAGTTGTTTAAAAATAGTTTTGTCTCAGTTTTAATACAGAGTTATTGAAACCTCTCCATAAAATTCTTTAATTATTTACTTAAATTATATGACAATGGGGGTGTTTGTTGCTTTTATATTAATGAGGTCAAGTATATTAAGTTTGTTAATTTTTTTTAAATAATAAGCCTTCAAATGAGTTTACCTTGTTTAGAAGTGATTTTATGGCCTTCTTTGCAATTAGTACTGTGAAAATATTTAAAGCTTGCGGCCCCATATAATTTCCGAAACTGCTTATTTATTTATGCTAATAAAAGCTTAAACTTTTAGATTCAAAATGAGTGTAAAATATTAAAGAACTGCAAAAGATAACGACGACACATTCCGACAACTTTATTTTAATTTTTCAAATCACATTCTGGTGCGACGGTTATCACACGATTGAGAATTTTGATACTACGGGAAAATTACGAGTTCCGTTATAATTCGGTTTTATGGGGTTGTATAGCAAAAAGTTGATGATTGCGTAAGCATGGAAAATTTACAAGTAGGAAGAATGAAAGTTTATTCAATAATACAGAGGATAGATTTTTCCTTTTAATAACTAGAAGATTTATATCATGAGCGCAGCGTTTTTTCTGAGTTTAGAAGGAATAGAACCCAGTATACTCAGGAGGAAATCAGTAGGAAATATAAAGGGGAAGTAATCGTACTCTCTTCTATACAGATATCGGAGGAACGTTTTTGCACACATTCAATCATCAAGCTGATACTTGGCTTCGTCTTGGCTCCAAATAATCAATTGAGATTCTAATCGGCTCTGCTTTAATGAAGTAGCTGGCATCTAGATGGCATTGGTTGAAAACACTTTCGATTACACAACACGAATTCATCTTTCTAAAACGTTTTTTCCTACGTCCGCCATATACCCTTGAAACGTCAGTCGCGAATCGAATCTGACTCCCAAATAAAAGACCTCATGTAGACGTTGCAGAGGCTTGATCATGTTTAGTTATCAAATTTTTAACATTTCAATAAATTTGAAAACATTCCGTTCATTTTAATTACATTTAGCTGCCTAACATGAGATCTAAAGCTGCTGACGCGCTTGCTCCCTCCGTTCTTTCTAAAATGTATGTTGTCTAAAACTAAACAGCTTAAGGTCTATTTAACATAAATAATGGAACTAAACAACAATGAATTTAAGGCCAGTATGTTTAGGGCCAGCCGCTGTTTACTAATATATACTAAAATAAAACCATTTATATCCTTTTAATGACTCGTGACAAACTATCTGAAAAAACTGACGTTGTATAGGCGACAAATATGATATTTTCTGCTTTCCTTCGAGGCTACTGCCCTAAAGCCATCTCTCGACTCTCTTTAAAATAATACGACCACGCATATCGATTGTTGGTAAATATTACATTGTACTTCCATATTTGGTGTTAAATAATAAAACATACAATAAAATATAATTTTATACCTTTAGATATATTTTATTCGTAATTCATACTTTCAGTTGAGTCACGAAACTTCGAACTTAATTTTCTGCAAATAAACCAAGGCAGCTAACGATTTATAGTTATTACAACTAGTACTTTTTGAAACGCTAACGAAATATTTTTATTTTCATGTATAATAAAGTCACCAAAAATATTTATCATTTAATTTCCTTTATTCATTCTAGAAGGCGCTGCTGTTTTAATTACTGCCTAAAATTTTTAACCTGTAACCAATTCTATACACAAACTTTAAATATAAATGTGTTATTTTAGAATCTTAATTTTAATTTTTAAAAAAAAAACAGAGTTAAAAAAACAGAATATTTAATTAAAAAACAGAACTCGTGGCATTTTATTCGTTTGCACATATTTGAAATGTAAATCGAAACTCAGAAAGAAACGGACGAAATTATTCAAATCCTAAATAAAATAGTAAAAGTAAGGGTTCTCTTATTAAAATTATTTACTTACACCAATAAATGACATGAATTAAATAGTCGAATAAATGGAATGAAATCGAAAATAATAATGAGGTTGAAAGATGATTAATTTGCTTACGAGTATAACGCCAGGATAAATACCGCAGAGAAACTTTAAAATCATGATGTCTTTTATTTATAAAAATTGAGAAATTTCGAATACGTGTAGAACTAAAGTTATCAGAGTTCCGTACGCATTTAGGCGATCATAAATATTTATATTTACATGGTATTTCTACTTAACTATTTGCAATTAATTTTTCACAATCTTAAGATGTTTCGTAAATGAGAGAGGAGTCCTAAATTTTTGCTTATTTTTGGAGCATATTTTTCACTTTACAATTAAAAGTATTTGTGTATGCCTTATAAAAAAAGAGTATGCTTTAGACCACATGACTAAAGTAAAACTTCAAATTCACAAAATATGAACTTTAAAATGAATTTACAATGCTATTCACTTTAAAAGTAGAATATTTAATATATTGAACAAAATAATAATTTATAAAATTGTTCAAGAACGAAATGGAATTATAAAATATAAAAAAAATCACCGTTCGCGTAACACTAGCAAACTTTCATGTATATATATATATATATATATATATATATATATATATATATATATTTCATGCACTGGCTATGAGAGGAAGAGAGAAAGAAAATGTGTGCTCGAACCTCTCTCTCTTGTCCCTACAGTAATACACGAAACGTAACTCTCTCTCTTTCTGTCTTCACCAATTTATATCTCCCTCTCAACTTCCGTTCGCCTCGCTCGATCACACTTTTCGTAACGCTCTCGTCACGTATTCACCAGCTTACTCTCCAAGTCAACCGTGCGTAAAGAAGTTTTACTTCAATAAATTGTACACAAAAGATAAAAAACATAAAAAATAAGGTCTTTATTTATCCCGTCTTTAAGTTTTATATTTAAAAATGATTAAAAGTTAGTGAAAATTACATGAGTTTAGAAGATAAATTACCACTCCAGTTTCAATTTTATACGTCGCATAGTTTCTACGAAAATCAGATGAGATTATAAAAAGACCTGAACATATTTTTTAAGACAGTTTTGAGTTTATTTATATTTTTTAAGACAGTTTTGAGACAACTTTGTGTTTATTTAGAAAATTATGACATTTAGAATCATCACTTTAGCTTTCCTGCAGCTTTTGCGTAGGCTTTTAAAAGCCGGTAATTTTGTATTTAGTAGTCTCGGAACTAGAATATGTATATTTCAGAATTTCTCTGAAGGTATGATATTTAAAGTTATTAAAAAAAATTTGCTCTTACACCTTGTCCTTTTAAATGATTCCCACACTATATATGGAATTTAAAAGATCAATACGTATCCCTCACCTCCTGTATTTGTTCGTAATTTCGATATGAATATTTTTTAATGTAAGCCATTGAAGCATAACTTTCTGATTTTCTTTTTACAGTATTTTTAATTAAGTCTGATAATATAATTAAAACGCATATTTATATATATATATAAGTAAATATATATATATATATATATATATATAAATCAAGTTTTGAATTTCAAAGTATAAATAGGTTTAATTAACTTAATATTTGTTTTGTGCAGGAATTAATTTTCTTTGATATACAAACAATATAGTAGGTATATTAGAACTATGTAACTCATGAAAATCGTCATGAAAAGTCGAGTAATCTTGTAAAGACAAAAAGAATATTTTACTCAACGGACAATTAACTTTACTACATAATAGACTTGCGTTATATTTTATTAAAAAAACGGCACTTTCGTACTTTGTTAAATGTTCACTTTCAGCTTTTCTCCTGGTTAATAAATATATTGATGGCTATATTTATTCATGTATATTCGTATTTATGAAGACAGTTTCTTCTATTTTTTAAATTCTAATCCTATATTTAATGGTGTTTTTTGCTTTCCTTATTCTGAAAATATTACCTTCCTTCTATTTCTGTAAGGTGAGCCATTTTCGCCTATCTCATTTTAGGATCATATTTACATATATCGGTCCTGGTTTGAGTTGGTGAAAAAATAATTTAAAAAACGCACATCTTATTATTTAATATCATAATAATACTCCTTTCTCCTTCCTTTATCTCTCTAGATATCAGTATTTATCAGGGAATGGCTTTAAATTGAACAAAACAGAATTTGGTTTACTCTTAACGGGTTTTTGACTCTCTATGGAATTGTATTCACTCAAATAAACGTGGAGTGCCAACAGTGGCTATGTTCAAAGGACCTCTCAAGTCACATTAGATCTCGTGACTTCCATCTATTCTTCCTTCCGTGATCGCATGTTACTTGGTCTAAGAAAGATTTTGAAAAGTTGTTTGGATTTGTTTAATGAATTTAAATATTTTGAATCACATATTTACATACATTTCTATAATATCAACCACAGGATTTGAATTTTTTTCCGAAATAAAAACTTCACACTAATTATTAAGTTTTCTTCATCTAAGAATAATCATTTAAATTTTTTATTCAAAATATCATAATACATGCATACTAAATGTTTAATGGAATCTAATTTTGTTTCGAAGTATCAAATCAAAATTTAATTTTATGTACTATCTTAGTAATTTCGTGATTTTAAAAGAAACTATTAATTTCAAAAGAAAATTAAACACGAATATATGAGAATTAAACTAATCAAAAAATATGCTCTCCTTCAGAATATTAAAGCAGCACACGTTTTGAATATTCAGAGTGTTACGTTTTCAAAAAGATTTACGTAGAAAAATAATATTAAACTATTTATACTCCGTTTCCATGATTAGAATATTGTAAAAAGGGTACAATGCAAGATAATTTTATATTAAGTATTAGCACTATTATTTAACTAATCATATTCATTCTATTGAAAAAAACCATACGAATAATTCTCTAGTTATTCTCCTTTAAAAAAAAAGCTTAATTCTTTTGTTTTCCTATATGACAGTTTCCCTTATTTTAGTCGTTAAGGAAGAAAAGATCGAAACCCTCCTAGGATTACTCAGTCCATTGATCTGACTGTCTAATCACACTAACAGACGAAGTAGATTTAATGGCTTGCAAACCTATCGACCCGAATTTACCTTAACAAACGGTAACCCGAATTCTTTGTTTTAATAATTTAGTTATTTTTTATTTAGTTATTTATTCTGTACTTAAGTCGACAACAGCACCGCGCCGCACAATTTTGTAACATGAAAACGCTTATATTAAGCAAGTAAAGGTTTATATGTAAATTAGATTTTAAATCATTTAATTGATTGTGCATTTTCATTTTATTGTTTTTAGATTTCTTCACTGTTTTCAGAATATTCTTTTCAATATAAAATATAAGTGTAATCACAACTTTACGATAAGTTACGGAAAGTCTACTCTCTGAATAGTTTTTGCTAACAAAACTACCGATTGAATTACAATTCTTAAATGAATGGAATATATTTTATAAAACACCACTTTCTTAAAGGAATAAAGTATATTAATATTTAATAACCTAGTGGCACCTATTAATTCTTATTCACATCCCATGGAGGAAAAGTGCGAAAGCAAGTGGGCACCATTTGTATTCTTTGTAACTTTTAATTATCAATGTGAAAATAAAGATTTATTTTAACAAAAACAAATAGACTAATAATAGATAAATACAGTAAAATTTTGTTAAATTTCTAATACGTGTTAATTGAATATAATGATGTAATATAACAGTAAAAAAAAATCTTTTGTATCATGACCACGTTTACAATGTTCATTCAGTTTTTAAAAGAGGAATTAAAACCTGCCTGAAGGTTCCCAGTTAATACCATCCTGCCGAATTATATTTCCACTTTATCTGAAACATGTTTTATTCTATTTGATCGATACTTTTACATGCCAATTTCATCTTTGCACGAGAACATAAATTTTCTTTTCATGTTTTGGAAATTTCATATGACTTTACAATCGATCAACTTGTAACGAAAAATGTATGTAAATAAAAGTATATGTGACTTTATAGTCGAATAAAATTACCAATATTCAAAACTGGATATTAGCGAACATAGCTCGATACCAAATCTAACTATGATATATGCTGTAGGAGCGAAAATTCAAGTATAAATAAATACATACAAACACACACACACACACACACACACATATATATATATATATATATACACACACACACGCATATATATATATATATATATATATATATATATATATATATATATGTACATTCACAAAACTGCAAGTTCACGCAAATCCATTACTACAGAATCACTGGCAATCTTTACCGAAATCGAAAACGGTAAATGTATCTAGCCCAACATAACCATCTTGGACTACTTACAAACATGGTAATAAAATTTGGAGTTAATATGACAGACATGAGTACTATAAAATATCTTTAAGGATATTTTTTAGTTTTCAGAACCTACACCTTAAGAATCCGTTTTCATGTATAGTACCCGGTATAAAGTTATATGAAGTGTAAAATTAGAAGTTAAGGGCGTACGAAGTTAAGTGGCCTTCCCGCGCGACATTTTTACGCATATTTATAGTGAGATATTAATGTGTTCATTTAGCATTGCTTGCGCAATACCCACTGCGCAACAATCATTAGCTAATTTCTGTCATGTCTTTAACTGACATATCGAATTATTTACTGAGAGTTGCAAGCATCGTTTGTTTTGGCTGAAAGTATTATATTTAACAAAAGTAGTAAAAGGAATACAAGAATAATAAACTACACGAAAACGTTGCAGATATTGGCCTCTTATAAAAGTATAATTGAAAATAAAAGCACCGACGGAGCAAATGTGCAGATGAAAAAAATTCCGAGATATTTAATGATACTGGTATTATTAATGAAAGGGCAAGTACAGTCAAATATTCAGGTTTATAATGAAAATATAATAGAGAATTAATTTCTTTAAACGAATGGAATTTCCTTTTTTCAAATTAGTGTTAAGAAATGTGCACTTATTTCTTTAGGCCAGAGGAAGTCAAGTGCGCCGATATAAAATCCAAACAGGAAAGAGAGTTGGCGAGAGAAAGACAGTAGCGGATGGCCACCAGCGGAGGAGATGCGACTAGCGACATCCAAACTGATCCAGTTTTTTCTTTGTTAGCTCGAGAGCTAATTATGGAAGCTCCATCAAACGATTTTATCAAGTAATTCAATCGAAATAAACAACGCGAATTTCGTTAAGTGAAAAATTAATTTTTTATATATAGTACAATTATATATCTAGTACAATTACAATTACTTTTTGTATTAATACAATTAATATTTTATATTTAGAAACTGATCTATATATTAACAGGGCATCGTACATTTTTAGATTGATTTATTTGAAATTAATTTTATTTAAATTTATATTTAATGCAGTCAATTTAAATTTATATTTAATGCAGGCAATGCCTTTAAAATTACAAGTAGTAAAATTAATTAAAGAACCTTCCAATTTGAGTTTCATTTCATTTTCTTTCTAATGTGAAAATTCGTGAAAATTTCTGATATTCATGAATTAACATTAAATTAATCAGAGTCAATTATTTACAGATTCATCTGAGCGACAATTGACGAGTTTAAATGAGATTTTTGCTGAAGCCGCGAAATTTTGCTAATATCGTCCGAGGCAAAGAAAAATGTTCTTATTGCTCAAACTAGGGGTGAGATGCAGGAAACCATATTGGACGTGAACATGAAAGTATCAATACGCAGGACATGCCCCAGTAGCCACCATTCGAATACTTGGCTCACTCTCAGCCAAGTTGCTTCAGACGGAAGAATTAAAAAAAAATTGCATGAGAATTAAAGCAGTCAATGGTCTATTTAACATCTAGTCTAAACTAACTGAATGCATATTTTAACATTCTACCTATAGGTAATGTGAACCATCCAGTGCAAATTAATTTTAATTCACATTTTAATATTCTAGCTATGGGTAAAATAACCATGTCGCTAGTGAGATTGAATTTTAATAATAGAATTTTTGAATCCCAACTTTGAATTGTATTAAATATTTTCAAAATACAATGTATGTTGTAATAATTTATTAAATTACCAAAATGTGAAAAATAAATAGGTTTTAATAACTTCCAAAGTTAAGGGAACGCTAAGGAAATTTGTCATTGATTTTTAATTGGTGTTACTTCATATTAACATTTATATTTATTTGAAATATTACCTGTTTTTTATAATCCAAGACAATCGTACTTTTTTTTTCAATTCGTTGATGCATATGGATTAGTATTCCATCTAATCTATTATAAAGAAATATATTATATTTACCGTTGAATTTTTGTGTGTTAATTAATTATTTAAAATTAGATAGAATTGTACTGACACTTATCCCTTAATTTTAATAATTAATTAATGCGTCAGGTAACATTTATGTAGATATCAAATCAAATTTGAAAAAAACTAATCAAAAACACATTATTTTAGTCTGAGCAAATGGCTATCTTTATTTTATACGAAAGTAGCTAAATTATTCATGCAAAGTATTGCAAATATAAATGAAAATCCTAAGGCATACAACTCTGTCGAGGAATTTCAAATTCCTTTTATTTCTAAACAATGTTTCGCGCTAACGTCCTTTTTTTAACTCGCATGTATAATGCTAGGAAGACTTAACTCAAAAGTTTTGGCATTAAATTTATACGAAGTTCGATATTTGCGTTTTTATGACTTTGGCATGAGCGAAATATGACTTCCAAATTTTACAGTTTTTTTTAGAAATGTTCTTTCTGTTATATTGAATTTTTGATATTCTGAGATGTGGATAAAAATAAGGAATGAATAAAAGCGTTTAAAGTTTTTCAGTACGTGAGTATACTATATGTTGAAATTATTCAAAAATTAAGTCGCACGAATTTTTTTGACGAATGAATTTCGATTATTATGTAAACTTTTTCATCTCAAGTAAGTTTTTAATATTAATTGGCAGTAATTAATTTTTGATTATATTAGTTGAGGTTATCATTTCGGTTTATCATTTAAAGGATTTGTTCCATAAAAGAGATCATGTAAGTAATTAAATTTTTGGTAATTATGAACATAAATATAAAACGGAATTCCTTTTTTATAATTCCACATGGGCTGATATTTACTTAGATACAATAGTCCGCTACTCAAATATGCTGATCTACAATCGTACAAAAACTCAATGAATTTGGTTTCAAATTCCTTCAATTTCCTAACTTTTTCATTCCATGCAAATTATAATTTTGGTTGACAGAATTTTTACTGGAATAATTTTGGTTACCAAAATTTTACTACAATTAATTTTAGCTCCTAGTTAATCTTTTAGATTAAAATCACTTTTCCATTTTTATACCAGTTTCTAAATTGTTATTATATAACATTCCTTTTTAAAATGTAAAACAGATCCTTAAAAAAAAATATCGCAAAATACTTAAATTAAAAGAAGATTTAATTCATAAAATGTTCATAAAAATACATCAAAAGTAACTATGTCATACATATCTTTATATTTAAATATATATATATATATATATATATATATATATATATATATATATATATATATGTACATATATATATACATATATATACACACACTTATATACACATATATACATATCAAAGACTGAGATATAGAACTGTAAAAAGTAATATATAAAAATTATGAAATTCATAAGGTATTAAAGCGGAACCGGCAGATTTAGCAAATTTGCTTCACAAAAGGCGTATTCGTTTGAACGTATTACGTACTCAATATCCCTGTGAAACACGGGTACTCGTTTTCAATCATGTATTCATTTTCAGCGCTAGTTGCTTCAACGTTATCCCCGATCCCGGCTGGGAAGCCTAAATATTTTTTTTCATTTTGTTTAAGTCCTTTACAAGTAGAAGCATGGTCATTTCCGGCTTAAAAAGACTGAACTTAAATATGTTGTCTTGAACTCTTTTTGTTCGTGATTATTTCTTTACTGGGTCGATGTTTATTAGCGTGGCATCCCGAGCTTTTTGCAGCGTTTAAGTAATTTTTCAGTAAGCTTTTAAGTAAGTAATCCTGGAAATAATTTCTTTTCGAATTAGTTTTTGTTTCATCATTACATGTTATGCGGTTCCGAAGTAATTATCTTGTTTATATAGGACTATGTGAAGTATATTTACACACCCTTACTTTTTGAGTCCAATAAATATACTTATGCGTTGCGGACTGCACGGCTAATTCTAGAAACTAGAAATATTTAAAAAGGTTGTTAGAAACTGGAAATACTCCTGAATGGAAGCAAATAATGGCTTTGCTCCTTTTTTAGTATCTAATATATTTTAAGACGATATCTACATTTTGGATCACATTCTGCAGGGCGCTATCTATGTATTATATTAGTAGCAAAACCCCTGATTAAGAAAATAATTGTTGATAAAATTTCGTGGTGTAACAGTTTAAAATAAATTTAATGACATAAATGTAACTCAATGATTTTAACTGATTCTATTATTTCTCTTACTATAACTGTCTAATAAAACAGAAATTAAGTTTTAAAAATTAACCCATTCTATTCACTTCCAAGCATAACATACGCCTCAACTGAGTCTTTGTCCAAGCGAATAATTGTTGCCCAGCGGTCAAAATGTTAATATGAATTTAAGTTTAATTTTCAAAACTTTTTCTTGATTCCTTTTTTTATATCACCTACAACACATTCATGATCATCATTTTTATAATTATAAACTTTCTATATATTTATTGCTTTGTAAATTACCATTGTACTTGTATACCAATCCAAGACACGATTTCCTATCCATATGTGACCCATGCGTATATGACATAAATTTTACACATGAACAATACAAGATAAATAAATTAAAAGCACGTTAAACTACTCCATCATATATACGACCCATATGATTGCAAAGAAATATTAATATGAACAACGTCTTTAAACGCTTTAAAGATTCATTGTTTCTACAAGGTCCGCGAACTATGCTTTTATCCGGATTTGTTAATTTTATTCAGGACTGAACACTTTGAATTTAAATCAAATGTAGATATATATATATATATATATATATATATATATATATATATATATATATAAATATATTATATATATATATATATATATATATATATATATATATATATATATATATTTATATATATATACAAATATGTATAAAGATATAAAGGTGTCCCAAAATTCACACAAGATTTGAATTTTGCGCCATTTCTACGGTAAAGTGTTGCCAACCAAAAAAAAACACAAGAATACAAATTAATAACACCTAAATACAGCGTGACAGCTGACAGTTCAGGGTCATTAAAAATGGAGCGCTACACAAAAGAACAACGCATTTTTATTGTTGAGCAATATTTACAATGTTTAATTATAAACCTGTGTTTTCTATCAAAATTACTTCTTGCGTGAATTTTGGGACATTCTATATAAATATATACATATATATATATATATATATATATATATATT
Source organism: Druceiella hillmani (assembly GCA_039881145.1). Taxonomy (NCBI): domain Eukaryota; kingdom Metazoa; phylum Arthropoda; class Insecta; order Lepidoptera; family Hepialidae; genus Druceiella; species Druceiella hillmani. The sequence continues at coordinate 31,934,146 of JAYKKI010000014.1, read as the reverse complement.
CTTTCACAAAACTTAATGCAAGCTAGTCGGCACGATATCTTTGAAAAGTTTTTCTTGCAAGCATTCTTATTCAATGGGTTGCTGAGGATGGAACTTTATTCGCTTTTATTTGGCAAGTTATGAAAGTTTGAACCATACGCACTTTCGTATTATAGTAAAGTTTTATTCGTCGATGGATATTGTTTTAAAGCTTCCAACGCATTCGGTAAATTAACCTATCTATCGTTATTATTAATTTCTCTTTCATTGTCAAAGTTCAAGCTGCAGAGTTGAACTTTGACAATGAAAGAGAAGAATCCGAAATGCTTGAAATCATACACTTAATACCTGAATGAGTTTCTGTTTCCAAATATACAGGATATAACCCGGTAAATCATGAAAAGTGAAATGACGGTATATTTTTTTTCAGAATTCCGTTTTCTCTTATAATTTTTCGTTTTGGAAAGAAGTGAATATTTATTGAAGAAGAAAATACGTTGAATATGCTAATAGCCAATATATTGAAGAAGCCTCAGAAAAATGTAACTATACTGACTGTTCGGTCTAACACGGGTCAGGAAATTAGCCACCGGTTTTTTGTAAAGGACCGGGCTTTATTTTTATTTTTTTTTTGATAATTGCATTGTAGGGAAACAAATCATATTAGTTAATGACTACTATCAAATTGTCGTAAAATCTGAGCTCTAAATCATAATTTCGAATATCATAACACAGATTTAAATTTATAGACATAAAATGTTGTTGGTTCAATCTATTAGCCAAAACCATATACTAAATGGTTTACGTTTACACCGATACAATTAATACAGTTACGTTTACACTAATACAATGAGACAAGATCCGATATAGATATGATTATTATTTATATTGTTATAAAATTATGTAAAATGCACACGAAATATTAATTGCTATTTGCCAAACTTTCTATTTAAATAATTTTAATTTTTTTTCTAGCAACTTAAAACAACTGAGCCTCAATTTGATATTATAAATTTCAAAAAAATTGTGTGAAAAACAAAAAAGAAAGTGATATTCTTTACACTAATTAAAAAAATGTTAGTACTTTTTCAATTTCATCATTTGTTAATTTGCACGTGAGTAATAAAAAGGAGAGGAGGGTGTGAGACAGACACACATTGTAGAATCGGAATATAAGACACATATTTCGGTTTTATAAAATGTTATCTAAATTTTCATATACAATATTCTACTTCCTTATTTATTTATACAACCTGCTTATCTATTTATTTGGAAAAAATATATATGAACTACTTGATGTTTATTTCAAATTACTAATTTTATATAAGTATGTATTTTTCATATTTTTGCCGTTTAAAATTGACATTTTTATATTTTGTGTTAATTTCTTTAATTCCTGCTCATTTTTTTACAATTTTGTGATATTTTCAGCTCGTGATAATTTTGACCCTTATATATTTATTTTGCAGCAAAATATACACTCTAGAATATTTGTTTCAGCAACCTATAAAATTTTCTTTTTTTGCAATATCAATCTATTGAGCATTCGATCTGAATAATACACTCATATACATGTTTTGATAGAACATTGATATTTATACATCACCAATTTTTGTATAAATATATTGCTCACATCATCATTTAGGGTACAGTAATACTGTCTTGATCTATTTTTGAGGTGTTTTTTTCTTGGAAATTAATATGAAATTTCCAACTGAACGCTTGTCCAAAATGAAGTAATTCTTTTAATAGCAATAGCTTTCCCTGGAACTGATTTAGCCTTCGAAATTATATACATATACATGTATATATATATATATATATATATATATATATATATATATTTGTGTGTGTGTGCGTGTGTGTGCGCGTATGTGTGTTTACTCATCCCTTAGCATAAAGTATTTAAAAAATTTTGAATCTTTTATTTACAGTTACCTACCTGTAATTTGCAGATGTTGATTAGGTACAACTTCAACAGTTATCATTGAAGAGTTATATGATAAATATAGATGTAGGACATCGTTAATTCTAGTACCGTCACCATATTTTTAAAATTTACCTCCTTCCATAGTAAAATGATCCTTCTCAGTCTTATTCTTCACTTACATTTATTTTCACCTAAAATAAAGGTTTACCGAAAAACTTTTAAGAGCTTTTTACTCAAACCAAAGTTACTTAGTCGTCTCGGCATATGGCCATTAAAATTATAAGTTTTAACAATTAACAAAATGTAATAAATTTAATCACTTCTATTACATAATTTCAAAAGCAATAACCTTAACTTTTATGTCTACTACTGATGCATAGTATTTTAGTCCATGAACAGTTCATGAACAATTTATTCACCGACCACATGAATAAATAGATAATATGAAATCCTTCAAGAAGTAAGAGAACGCCCATCTCTAGCAAATAATAATTGCTTTTAGTATGAATTATTAAGAAATTAACTGAAATTCAGTGCCGAAGCGTAACAATTCAGTAATAAAGTTATCACTTAACGTTACTTTGCCCAGACGGAATAAAAAAATGAATATGACTCCAATGTTATAAAGACATGCTTAAAACTTTATAAATATATATATATATATATTTAAAAATGTCGAAAAGTTTTACATTTTCATATCCATTCTCTAACCTTTATCTCAAAACATTTAAAAATCCTACACATTTATTGTATTGTAAATTCACGAGAGGTTTGGCTAAAAGAAGGTAAGTTAAAGAGACGATATTAACCCACAAAGATATTACCATATTTCTTTTTTTAATTATGAAATTTGAATTAAGAACGTATTCACGTTCTTAATTCATATCTTACCCATAAACCTGAATATATTTCTTTTTAATATCATGAATAATTTGAACAATTCCACCGAACTTAAAACGGGTTCAAATATCTATACGTATTTTCACGTACATTCATACATTATTTTATTGTCATTCCTCCATTCCTCCTATATTACCTTTATATTGACATTTGAAATTTGAAAGTATTTTGGTTTAGCCTCCTTAATTTTTTGATATAGTATTGTACAAAATATATATATATACATGTATATATATATATATATATATATATATATATATATATATATATATATATATACAAAATTGCATGTTCACTTTTATATACCTTAGGTAACATTTTACGCATCATGCATCATTTTACCATTAAGAAGTTAAAGGTATATTTTGCCAAATTGATAGAATTAAGCAATTTTCTTAACGATGAACAATACGTAAGTGACAGTGCAGACTTAATATTAAATATTAAAATTAACGTGTATTAACACAGTATTGACATATAAGGCGTTATCAATCCATAATACTATTACACACTTTTCTTTAACATTATACAAATATGTTATAAAAATTAAATGTGTGGATCTTAGTTAACAAGTACCAATACAGTATTGGTGGTTAATAATTCAAAATATGTTTTACAATGCCACTTCAATATTGACAAAATAATGGTTAAAGTACATTATAAAATATGACTTCAATGTTGAACTACATTGAATAATAACAAATTGTTAACAATTAACAGATTAATAAGTAGCGCACTGTTAACAGATTACTAAGATTAAATTACCTTAGAGAATAGATTATCCTAAGAAGCATAGTTCCAATAAATTGTTAAGACGTAACAATTAATATACTGAATACAATTGCATCAGTTTAATGAATTATATTTATACTATAGCATTCCAAGGCTTCTTTTATGAATTTGGATATAGTTCTGTGTATTTGGATATAGTTCCTTTATAACATTATGTGATATTGTAATATTTTAGCACATTGATTGCAAAATATACACGATTCATATATTTAATATTTTTATTATATTTTCTATGGCGCAGTTGTACTTAACCTATAAATGGTAATATTTTTCAGCGTTTTAACTACACTTACAGTACTTTAGTTTCTAATGTTTAACATATTAGTTTTGAATAAGCCCATTTCGTGCACACAGCAACAATTTCAGCCATATCGCAGCTTTAGTCACCCGATAGGCTATTACGGATTGTGCTTCCGCCGTAAACAGGCCATACTTTCTTGGCGTTGGTTGGAGTTGAGCGTTGAGTGGCTCTATTCTTAAATAATGTGTTACTTAGCTTCTGTTTTCTACATCATTCGCATAGTTTGCAGTACAAACCGAGTTTGTTGGGTTCTTTTAGATGCTTTCTTCATTAACTCTGTACATTTTTATTCATTGTGGCACTATAAATATTCACTTGCCCAATTTATAGAAAACATTATATCAATTCTACTGACAGTTGCGTGGTCTCTGGGCTATCGTGTAAGCCGTTACACGTATGCGGATCAGTTTTGCTTTTAGTAAAGCTGAACCACATTGATTTTTGACAGTTTAATAATATAAAATCAAACAAATTTCATTATAATACAGATGGTAGGCCTTTATAAATTGTTTTGGTATGTGTTCCTTTGTTCCTTAGTATCAGCGTTATATTTGAAAGTGTCAGAATTTCCACATTCATCTTCGATGAATAAGTGCTTTGACTGATTAGTTCTTTAGCTAATCTTCATTAGCCTTTTCAGCTTGATTCAATGAGCGATCGGAAATCGACTAATCGATTTAAATCGCGTCTTTCTTTTATTTCATTATATGGAGGTTCTCTTTTATATATGTATATATATATATATATATATATATATATATATATATATATATATACATATATATATATACATATATATATATATATATATATATATATATATATATATATATATATACATATATATATATACATATATATATATATATATATATATATATATATATATATATATATATATATATATATATCTATACAAGTAAGAAACAGGCTCTATACTCACGATATAACGTCAGAGCTAAGTAATAACCGTAACCCCACAATGCTGAAAGAACCAAGTTCCAGGAAATTTCACTTTGTTGTTTAAAGGAGTTAAATTTTAAAATTATTGCACGATATGCTTATTCATTTTATTATTATTTCTTCCCCATCCTAATTACATTCAAAATTTGTAGTTTAATTTAAATTGCAACCTTTCTAGGAAAAGCATTATATCATAATGTCCGTGCCTCTGCCACCTCTGATTTTTAAATGCATATATGGTTTGGGATATCGAAAGTAGTCAAGTCCATATTCCGATATCTCGATATTCCGAAAGTAGTCAACTCGATACTCCAAAAAAATTAGTTTTTTAGATATCCATGCAAAACTTGTATAAAAACAATAGCGATGATTCTAGATGTCATAATTTTCGAAATATGCCCAATGTTTTACGCCTGTACAGTAAGCAATCCATTTTGGTTTTTACATGACATTCACAGTCGATTTTTTTCAGAAACCGTGTGACGTAGAAACTTGAAATTCACCAAGGTAAAGTACATCTTATTAATTCAAATATCTTGGTCTTCCAACCATTTTCAAAATACACACACACACACACACATATATATATATATATATATATATTAAAGGATGTGTAAATAAAAACTTCTTTTTTTTATCATGTAGGCTAATATTTCAATGGGCTCGTTAAGAGTATAATAGAAATACTTTTTTCATAATTTTAAATTGACTGTTTAAAATTTATTTACAAAAAGGCGATTAGATACAATAACCCTTCTCCCTATTATTTTCGAAACTACTGGGAAAAAATCACGAGGAAAACAGTGTTGATAAAATTTGACTAGAAAATGACAAGAAAACCATAGTGTTTAGCCCAGATCTTTTTAAATTGGCAACTTTTTAAATACGTACTATGTTTAACGTCTGTGACAACTACGTTTTCACGTCTGCGACAGTTGCATTAAGCAATGTATTTGCGTCGTGAGAAAAAAATGTTTGCAAATAATTTAATAAAAATAACGTTTACACTTAAATATTTATAAATACTTAAAAGTGTACTGAATCCTCTTAGTAGGAGTTATTCTTGTGATTGACAGGTTTTCATTCACAAGCTCTTAAATTAAATATTCGCTGTTCGTATACGAGTTTTAGACGGCTACATATTCGGTTTACTCTAGAAAATATAAATATTTTCAGTTGATTTCAGCATTTTTCGAAAGAAGTACCGTTAAATTGACTCGAACATGCTGATTTTGATTTCACGTCAATTGGACAATCTTTTGTTTCGCTTACTCTTTATCGGAGAAATTTTGAATTGCTTATTCTCCTGAAAATTCAAAACGGCTATTTTTTATAATACTCGAATAAATTAGTGAAAATATACGAAAAATATTATGTTTATTATATATAATAGATATTTTAAATTGATGAGCGTTTTGATTATATAGTTTTAGTAATATCTAATTATTCCTGCTTAGGATGAGCGTTTTGATTATATAGTTTTAGTAATGTCTAATTATTCCTACTTAGGATGAGCGTTTTGATTATATAGTTTTAGTAATATTTAATTATTCCTACTTAGGATGAGCGTTTTGATTATATAGTTTTAGTAATATCTAATTATTCCTCCTTAGGTACATACATGCATGGAAATGGAAAAATAGCATAACAAATCTTTTCATCTTTTCGTTTTTATTTGATATCATACTAGAATTGTTTTCTTTGTCCACATAACATCTGATACTTGTTTATGGTTTTGGCTTGACAAAAAACTCCATAAAGTCAATTTTTTACTATATACGTTAAATATAATAGAAGCTTCGCAGCAGAATTCCCCAAATAGTAATATTTCTCTTTATGGATTTTTTTATATCGCATTTTGTTTATACAACAGACTAGTTTATGAGTACGAAATGTGACTTTGGTCGGTTTATCATTTATTTCATATGTACGGATGCAGGAGTGACTGAATTTATACAACAGACTATTTTATGAGTACGGAATGTGAATTTGGTCGGTTTATCATTTATTTCATATGTACGGATGCAGGAGTGACTGAATTTATACAACAGACTATTTTATGAGTACGGAATGTGACTTTGGTCGGTTTATCATTTATTTTATATGTACGGATGCAGGAGTGACTGAATTTATACAACAGACTATTTTATGAGTACGGAATGTGACATTGGTCGGTTTATCATTTATTTCATATATACGGATGCAGGAGTGACTGAATTTAGGTCATGGTTCACCTCAACTTCACTATGGTAATTTATTTGAAAACGGGTTACTTAGATGCCAGAAATTTCATGTTAGATAATAATGTCTTCAAGGAAATAATGGAAAGAAATTAAACCAAGAGTTTTTTTTAAACAGATTTACAAATTTCTTTTTACTTATTCTAGAAAAAGAAGTGTAAATATTCTGTCACATTCACCATTTCCATTATTCTGTGTTTATATTATTTAAGGTTATATATATATATACACATATATATATATATATATATATATATATATATATATATACATATATATATATATATATTTGTTTATTTATTTCATCGGTTTTCAATATTTCGGTGACCTAAAATGCATCTCCGTAAAAAGCATTAGTAGAAAAAACGGATAAAAAACAATTCGATCAGGACATACTGATGGGCATTCTGTTAATATTCTTTCATACTTTACACCAAAATACCTGTATGAAAAATAAATAAAAACATAAACAAACACATGTATGTATATATGTATATATATATATATATATGTATATAAATATATATATATATATATATATATACATATATATATATATATATATATATATATATATATATATATATATATATTTAAGTGCTTACTTATTTACACTAAAATTCAAGTCTATAACTGTATTAATGTACAGAATAATACAAATGCTGCCTTGGAATACTGATCATAGTAAATAATATAATTTATACAAAAAAATTAAAAAATACTTCTTAACTTAAACTAAATTATGAAGCATCAGCACGCGTTTTCTTCATAATTTCTACATTAAGACAAACACTTTCAATAAAACTAGTCTTATTTAGAGGAAGTGTCAGTCCAATATGACTTTTGAAGTTTACTTGTTTAACGTTAAAGAGGAATATTTCTCAGATCGCGCATTGTGTGATTTTCATTTTTTGGAACTTGACCGGGATAATATATTCCAGTTTTCTAATTAATAGGAATCTGATGCAATCACTTGTCAGATAATTTTTAGGATTCTGTACCTCAATAGGAAAAAAAGAATCCTTATAGAATAACTTCATTGTCCGTTTGTGTGTCAGTCAAGAGCCCTTTTTCTCAGGAACGCATAGAATTATCAACTTAAAATTAAAATCAAATATTTAGCTTTAGGTTCTTTATAGCTGCAAATATTACATTTATAAGTCAACGCAATAAAAACAAAACTAAAAATACGACCATTTATGTGGTATTTTTTGATACCCCATTAGTATTTTATCCAAATAGCAAATTCCTATATTTTTCAAATAAATGGGCAAGGGATAGATTTTTTACCCTTGTTATGCAATCCAAAAGAAAGCTTTTCTTTCCATGATCGACATATCCTTTACAAATGAAACTCAAATATTTCTGGTTAAAAATCTCATGAAGTGCAATTTATTTCTATCAGATTTGAACAGAATCGCTATAGGCTCATTGTCCATGTATAGCTAAGTAAAATATCATCAAAACCTCAATAAAATGTAGACTTCAACTATCAACGATATTCAACTATCTACTATACCAACAGTAGCATGAAATTTAGCAGAGTCTTTGATACCTGTGTAAGATTAAATTATTTTTAAAAAAATTGCCGCACTAGGCAGGTGATTGACTTAATGATCGTAATTTTTACAAGTTTTGTTCAATAGGTCCTAAGAAAATTCAAGAGATAGCGCTCATAGCATTCAAAATTATTTATTTTTAGCGTTAATCACTTGACAGTAGTAGAAAGTCCCAGTTATCACATGATTTCATTTTTATAGTCGATTGAACCTTTGGTGTATTTAGAGAAAAGGAAAATTGTGAGTTTTGAGCGATTAAATACTCATATTTAAAAGGTCTAACAGGTGAGATAGAGTTTATGGAATATTTGTTCTTCTGTTTTCAACTATTTAGAATTAAATAAATTATCTTAAACGTGAACGTAGATTCACAAAAGATGAACATCGTTCAGGATGTCTAGTTGAAGTGACTACTTCGGAAGTAATTGATAAAATACGTGTTATCGTTTTGAAAGATCGACAAATCAAAGTACCCAAAACAGTTGCCGTCACAGACATATTTCAAGGTATAATGTTTTAAATTTATCACGAAAACTTGAGTGTAGAAAAAATATTAGCAAAATGGGTGGCACATTTGCTTTCAGCAGAGAATAGACGCAATCGTATGACCGACTCTTAGGCTGTTTTGGGATTTTTTCGTCGTAACCCTAACTAGTTTTTGCATCTATGCTAACTGTAGATGAAACGTAGATATTTCACTACAATCTAAAGATAAAAGGACAGTCTGAACCATGGATTTTCGAAAGAAAACCAACTCCAAAAATACAAAGACGGTGAAATGTGTTGGCAAGGTGATGGACACGGTTTTTTGGGATGCACGCGGAATAATCTACACTGATAACTTGAAGAAAAGACAAAAAATAACTATAAAGTACTATGCGTCATTATTGCATGGCTTGAGAGAAGAAATAAAAAACATCCTGATTTGAAAGAGAAAAAAATATTTTTCTATCAAAACAATGCACAGGCGTACACCTGCTTAGTTTCAATGATGAAAATTATGGAATTGAGGTTTGAATTGTTACAACATCCACCGTAGTCATAATATTTGGCCGCAAAGACTTTATTTATTTCCAAACTAAAAAAATGGCTCGACAGGCAACGGTTTACGTGGAACAAGGAAGCTATTACACCCAAGTAGATGCCCATTTTGAGAACGTTTTTAATCCTACTTTTTATACGGCTTGAAAAAGTTAGAGAAATGTTTGGAAAAATATATAGAGTTATATGAAATTTAAGTTAAAATAATTAGCTTTTATATTTATTTTTAGGACTTATTTAACGACCCTCTTAGCTTTTTGTGTCAGTGGCGCAGCTGGTCGTCACTGATATATGGCATCTATCGACGTGACTAAAATATTAATCCAACCTTGCTCAAAGAACGGCCGTGAATTGAATTGGTGACCCGAATCCGATACACGACAGCTCTTAGACAGTACGAACAGTACGGATTCAGAATAATACGCGCCATGAAATACCGAGAGCCTACTTTAACACAATGAGTGGGCGACAAGTATCTGAAATGAAATGTACGTAGTAGCTTCTTCTCTGTGGTGTACTGACATTTGTTCTATTAATCAAATATTTAAAGTACTTATTACTTTGTAAGAACTAAATACCTTTGAAGAACTGAAAATTCAGTTTTCGTAAAAAGAAAAAATTTGCAAAGGAAATAATGTACACGGAATAGCACTTATGTTTTCCTAAATTTGATAACAAAAGTTTCTTGTATCTAATCGATTTCCTTATTTAAGCGTGTTCGGTTATAATACAAGAATATGGGTATCGAACGAATTTTCTTCTGTTCTATGGAAAATCCGAATAACTTAGCGATCGATCAGTATTTAGTACAAAATTTATTTAAATTAGAACTGAAACGGCTTCACAACTGAAAGAAAAATTCTAGCAACACGGAATAGTAGTGAAAATAATGTTGTCTTTAGCAGTGGAGCGGTTGTATGCGTTGCTATCTTGCAGACGTTCATTCTATCGTTTTAGCACCCGAACTTGTCGCTTTTGCCACTATTTAATCTAGGAAACTACTAATACTCAAACGATGGTAGCCAATGTGCGGTCAGCCTAACTTAAAAATAATCTTCACCTTGTTTACTTACGTTGAAATTATTGTAAGACACTTATACATATTTTCATAACGAATAAATTCTTAGAAATTATTATTCAAGACAACTCTTTCAATTTTGCCATTTTTGAAATAATTCATTTTTTTTCAATTACATAACTTTTTAATTACAATAGTAAGGATTATCGTATATATTTACGTTTAAAAACGCTTGTTTGATGAATGCGGTTTTGTAAATGACTAATTTATTGGCAGACATTACTTAGAAGTTAATATTCCATATGTTATTTTCATAATGCTCCAAAAATTATTATCTACCTAGACAAAGTGGTTCGAAAGGTGTTGAAGTGTAATGATATATAATTTTATAAAAATCTTGAACGTAATATTAAATCATGAACCTAACAAGACTTAAACTTTTGTTACTAATTTTTTCATTAAAAATTGTCTGATAGAAATTTGAAAGAAATTAGGTTCTTTTATATAAATTATGAATTGGTTTATCAGTTTATATTTGACATATTTTTCCTTTTCGACACCTTTTGCAATATTGTAAATAAATTATAGATCTCTTTGAAATGTAAATTGTGACAAGTTGGAAATTACTTTAATTATAACATCGTATATCATCTCCACGAAAATATATGAAAGAAAATTCGATACATGAGAAGATATTGCCTGGAAAATAAATTTTATATCCGAGAAGAAAAAAAGTATTACTTTTAAAAGAAGGTAATTTTTTAATCTTTAGGCGACTTGTGCCTCCTTATTTGCAATCCATGTAGCTGCGATTATAAAATACTTAGATCTAAGCTAAAAGGAGCGGGCTTCAAATTCCAGATACTGACCATGTTACTCTAAATCTTATTACTCTATATATATACACGTATATATATATATATATATATATATATATATATATATATGTGTATATATATATATATATATATATATATATATAATCCTAAATGTTTATACGTGTTTTGATATATAAAAATACTCGCACTGCTTTGATTGGCTGTTGTAACAGTAATATAGATATTTCTAGTTGCATAGTACTGAAAAAAGTAATTCATTATTAACATGAGATACAAAATAATACATATTGCGCTTAAGTGACAGATTTAACAAATTTTCCTCAAAATATTGACTTTATCACCCTATTTAATTTATCATATGCTCATTACACATGTAGATTACAGCACTCTTTAAATTCTTGTATTCTTTTTGATTTTCATTTTCAGTTTAATTCTGATCCCGATCCCACCCGGAAAAATAAGAATATTTTAAAATTTTTTTTTATTAAATTCCGTATAGGTAGAACACAATCATATTCGGTGCGGGTAATCGTCACGAAAAATAATAAATTGCTACGAGTTTTCTAAAGTGTATCGCGAACTTTTATATTTAACTGAATTTAAATTTGCTATCTCCAAAAATTTGTTTGTGATTATCTTTTGACTGGATCGATGTTGTACGTAATTATAAATAGATATTTGGATTCGTTACTCAGTAAAATATATTTTCAATCAAAATACTAATTCCGTAGTAGAATATAAATATGTTTGTACCTTCCATTCCTTTCAAACTGTTAGATTAACATTTAAAGAAAATCAATTAACGTATGACATGGTTTTAGTTCATTCCTATTTTTTATCAAAATACCATAATATATTGTTACATGATATAGCCTTATAATTTTTATCTGCTGAGAATCTGTTTCAAAATAGTGGAAAAAATACTCAATACACTCAGCAGATCTAGTTCTACAAAGAAACAAATTGAAATGTTACGTAACTCGTATTTAATAAATTTTTATTTTAATGAAGTGTTTTATCGCCACTGGAAGCCAAAGGTTCCGTAAATGATATAGTATAAGTAAATGATATATTATTTCACAATAGTAATGTCATTGGTGTAAGAGATTGGTCTACTAAATTATAAACATAGAAATAAAGGAAATTACAATAATTAATATATGTTTCTTCATAACTTGACAATTAGACAAATGATAAATTACTCAAAATTAAATTGGAAATTCTAGTTAATCCACGCTTAATTTCGTGACTATAGCTTATTTGTAATAAATACTTATGAAATTTATGAAATCAAAAATTGCAAACGACGCTATTTTTTCTTCATAAATATATATTTCTTTTACAGACTCTTTGATTTTGCACGTGAAAATATGCTAAATCTTTGACCCCTATATAACGAATGTTTGGCAGATATTTCATGTAATGGCACTTTGTTACGTAAAAATATGGCCAAGAACTCCACATGTGAAGGTAGTTTTGTTTTGCCAGATAACCAGTATATTACAATAACAACAGAAGTTCCGATTTCGGTCATAGTGCCTTAATTTTGTTTTCTAATGGACCTCTGTTTACTTTTTTTTTTATTCACACGTGGTAGAAGTGAAACCTTCAAAAATGTTAAATTTTAATTTTTAAGTTTAATATCAATTTTTTCCTCTTCCCATCCCCTCACCTTCACCCCCTCTCAGTCTCTCCCCATCCATCTACACATACCAATTCCCTCCCGCTCTCACCTTCCCCTCCCCCTCACCCTCCCCTCTCACTACACCCCCCCTCCCCCTTTTGTAACTAATTTGCAAAAAAATAACAACAGATAAATATTACAGGATCTAAAAGTATTGAACCACGTAGCAATACTGCCTTATAATTTGATTAACCAGAGGCATAAGATAGACCTAAAAACGTATATCAATATTTTCACTATATTACTTCATTAAGTTCGGGGTCAATATTAATTCGATTAGTACAAGTAATTGAAAAAAATATCAGTGTTTTGCACGGGAATTAAATACGTGATATATCCATAAGAGTGAGCTTTTTTTTTATTAAATTTGCTAAACCTGTTGGTTGAGCTATAATACCTTTCGTATTAAACTTCACGATATTCATGAAATATTTTTCTATAGTTCTTTACAAGTGTTTTAATTTTTTTGTTTTTCGCTATGAATAGTAACGGTAATATTATTATTCAAATAACCTAACAATGAAATTTGATCGTGTTTATTTATATCCTAAACACACATTCAAATAAAAGTGGAGTAAAGTTGCTTAGAGACAGGGTCAATGTCTGGAAGGTGAAACCGGCTGCTCATAACTGATATCTAATTACTGAATTATCGCAACCACATGAATTGAATAACAGAATGTGCAAATCACATGAACCTTACCTCTTTTCGCAAAACCAGATTGCAAGAATGAACTTAACACATAAGGATCTCATATCATATATTCATATATATTTTGTAACTCTGTGGTATCAGGACAGCATATTTGATAAATTTATTTTGATGTATTTTTATAGCGACAACATGTGTTTAGAGTTCATATGAATGTAGTATTCTCCCAACTTCTTGCTATAAGCATTTATATTTAAATAATGGGTATTATTTAAATAAAATTCGGTTACAGCATGAAAAAGAAAAAGTGATTTTGATATAAACTTGCAACCAAGTAATAGTTGACAATTAATTAACACGAATATGGAAAATTTGTGTAAACAATCCTTTTAACAAAAATTTTCTTAGTATACAATTCAGACTTGATTACCCTTTATTGACAGGAACATAGTGACGAGAGAAATTTATATAATAGCCGTAAATTTACATGGAGCACTTAGTGCATAATTGATTAAGTTTTTTTACAAATACGTACACATCAGTACATTTGAATAGTTTTCGATATACTTTGACTAAGTAAATAATAATTTAGGTTGGATTATAAAACGGATTACATAAAAATTCAGTTTTATGTTTTGAGTAAAGTCCTTCACGAAGTTAATTACTTACAAATTTCATTTTGGTATATTAAATACTTTAAAATATAATCCTATATTTTAAACCCCAAATTATATAATGAAAACTTATATTAACACTAGCTGGGGCCGCAACTTTATTCGCCGGGAATTTGGAATAAAAAAAGTTATTGATATTTAATTTGCTAAAAGCGCCATTGTGGAATGGTGTTGCTTAAGGTATGACGAATACTAAATGGAAACGATTTACGATTATGATTCAGGTTAACCGTCGAACATAAAAATATAGACTATGGATGAAAAATTTATGAATAAATATGGACGAAAAAGAGATTAAAAAACCATTATTTTGACTTTATTTTCTATTTGTGTAAAACGGATAAATTCGTACGCACACTTGCACGCACGTTCGTATACACGCACACTTGCACGCACGCATGCACGCACGGTAACGCGCAAGCACGCAAGCACTGGCACGCACGCGCGCACGCACACATGTGCGCTCGCACACACGCTTGCACGCGCCCACGTAAGCACGCACGCGCACACACTCGCACGCGCGCACGCACGCACGCCCGCACGCATCCACACACATACACACAGAAAAAAATAATAGTCTAAACAGGGTTGTTTCGCCCCGGGGTCGATAACATTAAAAAATTGCAGCGGGCAAGAACGCTACAGTCATGCCCATTGTTGACTGACTGACTTGCTATTATAAAATCGGTCCCCTATAAACTTTCTTCTGAAATGTACTATTATAGAATTACGAAATAAAACAAATAGCTTACTATACGTTTGGACTCATAATCATGTTTAAAATTCATTAATTTAACTTTTTTCTAGTGCGCTGAAAATATTGAGGAAAATCTTATGAAATATACACGTGATATCTATCAACGTGGTTGGCAAGATGATGCAAGCAATTATGTACGAAAGAAAACTTTCCACGGGGAACGGAGCGTTTTCTTTCATATTGGATAGATTTTCTTATCCATACAAGTTTCGTTACAGAAAGTAGAAGAAAGTAATGCACCGTGACTACTACGTTTGTTTCCAATATCGAATGATGAAATAAAGGGATATATGGAAGTCAAGTTTTCGGTTCGTCTTTTTGCGTATTTTGAAGCAAAATACCAATTTTTATTGGAGATTTTGATTATATTTATATGTATTGTCTTTTTCAAGCTATAACAAATAACACGTAAAAATAATAAATTCATATGCTGACATGTCTATTTAAATAGTAATGGTCCGCTATCTGACACGAAATTAAATTGAACGAATAAACAATAAATTTTATTGAAACGCACCTTATAATCTCTGATATATGATACTGAATAAATATTGAATTATAAACATAAACTTGGGCCTATTGTAGTTTGAGTTCAGCGGCGAAAATAAATAATTGAAATCAGTTGACCATGGTTCTCGAACTGTACAGTGTATTTTGTGAGATCGCTTTAGAAAGTGAAATCAATCGCGTGGTAAGTTTTTGTTAACTTATATATTATTAAATACCAAAATAATCTCCACTTATTTTAGATTGTGACTGTTTACTTTATTTTTTTTAAATATCTTAGAATTCATTATACATAATTTAAATACCTATGCATTCAATTACGCGCTTACATTTCGAAATTATTATAGTTATAATAAATAAATAAAGGATTTAAAATATTATTTTATAAAAAATAGTTGTAAACATTTAGAAAATCCTACAAACTTTTCGATTTGTATTTGAAGATAGCTTCTGTTGAAGTAATTTCCGCAAATAATGGATAATTAAATTTTGGCGTGCAGCTGTCACGAATGTCAGGGACAGGACCGGTGTTGTTCAGGACCGTCTCTGTCGATTCGCTAATAAGCGCCCGGGCCTTCGACTGATTAAATCCCATTTTTTATCAAAATATGGCGTTAATAAGAAAAAAATATTATTTCTTATAAATTTAGTGCTATATGGTATAGTGCCGATAGATCTTAATGTCTTTATCTAATGTCTATGCGTTCCGAATACATCACAAAAATATTCAAGAAACTCAGTAGACATGGTCATTTAAAAAAAAAAATTAAAATGTTTCACAATTTAACACCTATCTTCTATTTTATATTTTACCTTTTCATAATACGATTTCAAATTATTTATAATAATCCTAATTATTTTATAATAATCCTAACTGGCAAGTTAGGATTATTATACATTTTTAAATATTTAAACTTTTATGCACAGAATGGTAGACTTTCGAGCGTATCACGTCCTACAACAGAATCGCTATTCAAGTGACTAAAGATTGCCAAAACGCCAAAGTTTTGAAATCGTAAATGTTTGGTACCAGCAATATATTCGAGATTATTTTTTCTTAAATGAAGCTATTTTATCAGCCTACCATTCCAAGGAATTTTTTATTCTACCAATGTTTTTAAATCCCTTTTTTGCTTTTTTTTGAAGAATGTAAATAAGTGTAAACACAAAATATCACATCTCATTTACTACGCCATTGAAAAACTAATAAACTTTCATTTACTTCAATTATTAGCTATTGATATTTTGGAAAAGTTTCTGTATTCTAGGTGTAGGCTATACAAGCTGATCAGTCAAAAACTGTGAGGTACGTTTCTGTGTGTGTGAAGTGAGAGTACGTTTTCGTACTAAGTTTCAGTTTGTTCCATTACTTGTACGCGAATATACTTTGAACAAGTTATTACAATGAATTATGCTAATAGCTTATAATTTATGTAGCCCCTAAAATGCAGACTTAAACCGTAGATAGAAGACATTCTAAGTATGGAGATTATGATGAGTAATCAATTACGGGAGAATAAATTAATTGTGATTGTATTGTAAATACATAGATATTGAGCCACTTATAAAAAAAATTCAAACATGGATTTGGATATCAGCTTACATCTCTAGATATACTATATTATTAATTCACCTTATATTAAATGCGTTAGACTTGATTTGTCTGATTATAAGTCATAATATATAATAAATTCTCGGTTATGATTTTTTAATGCTCTTAAATTACGTGAACAGTAATATTAACAGGTTTTGTCTAAAATCGGTTTTAATTGATTACTGGCATTCAATTGCTGTCGGTTTAAAACACCGACCATTAATTACAAACAGTAATTACTGTTTGTAATTTATGGGTATAACTTTTGCATTGAAATAATACACTCTACTCTTATGAAAAAAAATTATGTTTAACTCTTTTCACTTCCTTCACTGTGGATATAATTTATTCGAGCTCTTAAGATGTATCTTTGTGCGTAATAAATTTGACCTAAAGTTTTTAAGATCCACATTTCTAAGTTATAAATTGGAACAAAGGTACATAAATACATATTTTATCTCCTCATTAATTCATTCACTATGCTTACCTACTTGTTATGGAAAATATATTTAATTTGCTAAATTTTCCGTTTGAAATTATTTAAGAAAATAATTTAAAACGGAAAATTATTAATAATTTTCCGTTTAAATTATTTTATTTTTAATAAATTTAAGAAAATATTTTTTCCTTTCAAAATATTAACAAAACATTCATATTTTATAATAATATCTTTAAAAATATGTCCTCCAATTTAATTTTTTCCATCAGCTTTATATTATTGCAACAACAACAAGGCATTCCATCCTATTATTCAAGTTCTATTAACTATTTAAAAATATAAAAAAAAATTTGTTCGTCTTCAGTATTTATTCTTTCCCGGGTTTAACATTTATCTGTAATAATCACGATCTTGGACGCAATAATAAAGTCACCCTTAATATTTGAGAGGAATTTCCGTTCAAGATGCTTGGAAATATAAAATTTTCATGTCCGTGCCCTAACGTTTTTCTTTGAATATTTGAAAATTACTAGATAGTCTGGTATTTAGGAAATCTAACAATTCGCATTGTAGATTATTCACATACTTTTGAATTTTTTTACAAAATCATGGTACGTTTAACTAGCAACAGGTAAGATAAAGAGATAATATTTGATTCAGCGTGTAAGTTCGATACTTTCAATATAATTCGTTACCGGTTTTGTAAAAATGAATCTATATTACAGGATACCTGTATGTATATAAATATATACATCTCCATTATATCCATATATATATATATATATATATATATATATATATATACATATATCTATATATATATATATATATATATATATATATATATATATATATATATATATATATATACAGCCGGTTGTTTTATTAGTATAAATATTACATGAAGTACAACTAGACTCATTAAAAATTTTATTCATTGAATTAATTCAATAGCCCAATATTAATGTTTCGAATATGGCGGTTATATTGGTGCATCTGGTTTAATACTTAACGAGAGTAATTAAAAAATGTGCAATAAATATGAAATAAAAATTGCTATTTATTTAAACATAAAAAATTTTAGGATTTTTTTAAATTCCGTTTAAAAGTCAAACTGAAATTCACATCATGTCGGGAAGAGATTAAATAAAAGTGTCAAAAACTTTTAATGTGCTTGAATATTTATTTATATACTTTAATGTATCTAATTATGTATTTTAATGTACTATGTTATGTATTAAAGAATGTATTCTACTTAAATGTATCTAATTGAGACGTACAGCCTACCAGAAAATCAATCTAGCTCCGCTCGAAGGGCAGCCAAGAATCGAACCCGGTGCGCAGCATAATCAAATATCGTATGCCTTGTGATCAATCCAAGACACCACGGCAACGATATAGAGATAAGGCTTGGTATAATTTTTTGTACTTTGTTTGAATCAACCAATTCTTGAATTGAAATTAGATTTAAAAGCATTGTTTTTTTATTCAAAAGTCATGGTAATCGACCATATGCTTACTTCTACAGTTGAATAAATATATTTTTAAATTCAAAATGAAGTGATTCAAAACAAAACTTTGACTTTGGAGAAGGGTTTCAAAGGACCCATGAAAAGTAAAGTCAGAGGCCGAATCCCTTTTTTATAGCAAATGGAAAATAATTACCAATTTTTTACTCAGAAAATTTTATTTTGAAAAAAAAAATTAAATTAATTAGTTAAACAAGTCAATTAAAAGGCGAATTTTCGATGCAAAATTCAAATAGTTCCATTGATGTTAAGAAATCGATAATGGGATCGCGTCGATATGTTAATACATAATTGATAGTTAATAATTGATGCTGAATTACAATACGCAGTTTCCCTACCATCGTGTGATTAATAAATATATGATGAAATAGGTTTGTTCCTTGTTTATTAAATTAATAAATCGTTGCAAGAAACAAAGGGAACAACTCTGAAAATGAGTTATTAATTAGCGAATTTGTAACTTTTCACGGTTAGCCTTCGGCAGTTGGTGTCGATAACCGAACATCGTTAATTTTCTGTGCTGTTTTACAATAATTAGCTCCGGCTTGTGATACTTAGTTACACTAATTTTATTTTTTATATTACCCTAAATTTTCAATGCTAGACTACTTGTTACAGTAATAGACGTTAATTCAAAGTTTACTAATTCAAATAAAATCTATTGCAGGTTTAATTTCTTGTGGCCTCGATTTAATTTTCGTTCATCTGTGTAGTTCCATTATGGTCACACATAAGCAATATCATAACAACTTTCCGGAATAATGAAGTACCGTTTTGAGATTTGATGAATATCGTAAACTTAAGGTAATGATTTTTTAAAAAAAGATAATCAGTTTTTTTTAAATTGTCAAAGTTTTCAAAATTTGTCAAAAATAAAAAAAAAATTGGTTGTCTGTAAAGTCGGTTTACGGACGATAGTTTTACGGACGATAGTTGATAACGTCATTAAGAAACATTGATGAAAAAGTGCATACTTTTATGAATTAAATTGAATTATTTTCACTGAATTATTATAATTTTGTATAATACAAAGGAGTTAATTGAAAATTACAATTTTTTCGATAAATTAACATTTATTTACACTCGTTAATTCAAATATTTTTTTACTTAAATTATACAGATTAATTACAAGTAACAATGTGCTATTAACAATTTATTTACAACTTAAATACATATGTTATATTTAAGATCTTCCAATCTGCATTATTCTGTTAAGGATAGGACGATGATAGGAAAAGTACGAAATCAAGGGAGTGTTTCAAATGTAATGTGTCTTTAAAAAGTCAAATCGATGGTTGTTCCTCTCGGCGTTGTAGACTTATTAACATCTGATACGCATTCGAGATTGTACGTATCTTTCATGTATTTGAGGAATGCATCAACATTATTCACGTTTGTGTTGAAGTCGCCGCAAAGAAGAATTGGTACATCGGCATCAATAATAGCTCTGACGTCACGCGAGAAGAGAGATAAATTCCGATGCTTGGGCCGATCGTGCTTCTCTATCACTTATTCCGCGCTCTCGCTTGCACACTCAGGCTCAGGCGGAACGTTACACTTTTTCGTGACGCAACACGCCGGTGTTAATATATTTATAAGAAGCTATCACGTCAAAATATTTCCCAATTTCAAATACGATGATGTGTTGTGGACATGGTGGACGACGTTATCCAGATTAAGTTCTAATAGTTTCTATTAAGTCATAGAAAATTATAGTGCATACAACCTGTGCCTAATCACTGGACATTGACATCTTTTGGTTGCATCTTTCCTTTCAAGTACTATTTTGCTCAAACCCTTGAATCTAACCGTAGCGACAATAATTTGCAAATGTAAGTATTTAATTTTTTGTCATATGTGAACATTTGTTTCTGATTATTTTAATACTTATAACAATTTAATGGTTACTTGCGCACAACGATGAGCGTTTTCATTAGAGTTCGTTTGGTTTATGAGGCACAAATTTCGGGTAATTTTATCGTGCTTAACTTCAGAGTCCGAGTGCTTATAGGACTAGTTATGAGGGTTAATATTGTTTTATAAACAAAATCATTGAACCTATAACCCATTTCAATTATAATAAAGTGATTAACATTTGTACTTAAAACACTTGTTATATGAAAATATGTACTTCCTAAGTTACAAGTATTCATATAATACTGAATCGGAATATTTGCAAATATCTGCTATAAGCAGAAAACATTTTTATATTACACTTAGTTTTATTTGATTTTGTTTAAAATTATCATAAATTATTATCAGAATATTTGCATACATTGAATTGTATCATTCAATGTTTCTTCTATAAATATTTAATAATGTAAATGTACTAGTTGTACGGTAGCAATATAAAATCTAACAATAATCTACTTTTACCTTTATACTATTTTAATTCTAAGTATACTTACCTTAGTGGTAGCAATAATATTAATTAATGTAAAGTAACAATAAAATTATGTGCTCATATTTTTATGATTCTTCTTCCGTGTCATGCAGAAAGAAGGGTGCTTAGCTTTCCTACCACTTTTCAAATATGAAATATGTAAAGGAGGCATCTTACTTGTGGTAAAAACATCACACAGCCGCATGTAAACTTTAAATAGCCCCGTTATTTATAAGTTAAAGGTCTTCGACTGTAATTGATATGTGTGATCGGGTTACTTTTACGGAATAATATATTATTATTAATAATTTTTATATTATATGAATAATAGTTATATATGAATATATTAATTATATTTAATATTATATGAATAATAATTACATCACATTAAAAATAATTTGTCTTTTTTATTTTTAATTTATTATTACGGCTTAATTTATTCTTAGCAGAAAGTAGATTTTTTATTAATAATGAATATGCATGTTGTATAAGTTTAATGTCTGAATTATGTTATCAAATAAATCATTTAAATTCTACATCAATTTTACTCGCCATGGGCGTTTATATTAGGTTTTAGCCACTGATGTCCTAATGAATATATTGGATATTTATTTAGTAAATATATTAAAAAAATGTATTATTAAAAGCGAATTTATTTAATTACAGTAATATAATTTGTTACATAATATTTTGACATTTTTTAAGGTGCATGCAATAATATAAAACTTTTTACAACTTTCTAAACTTTGAGAGGTAATATTTGTTTATTTGACTTATATATTTTTAATTCTTTATTCTTTATCTATATCGATAATCTCCAAAGTATATCTAATAGATTCTCAAAGCGAAACGTTATTACAAAATATTAATTATTATCATAATAAACAAGATAACGAGGTAACATATATAAAATAAACAAACATATCTAATAATATATAAATTATTACGATAATAAAAATTAATGAAGACACACAGTTTTCGTATGATATATTCTTGTCAACAACATATATAAATGAATATTAATTGCATTTATACGCGAACATTTGTTCATTGCGACTATTTATTCATATAGTTTTGCTATCCTTTTCAAAATATAGCCCAGAATATTAATTTACATAAGTGTTCATTTAATGTGTATAATTTCATTTTTTTCACTTAGTATTAAGTCTGATTTCAGCGTGGACCCATCGCTACAATTCGTTGAAATTAAAAATTTGTTTTGAAATTAATGTTTAATATTTATTTCGATAAATAGGCGGGGGTATTTATGACCCTGGTTATAAATAGGTCAATAAAAGTACTTATCTTAAATTTTATATATTTTTTGGTACTTTAAATCGACTTGCATCCAATTTTATTAGAGCACTGAAATTTTAATTTTACACTCCTACTGATCTCAAAATGAAAGCGTCAAAACTCTGATTGGCACGCAATCGATTATCGTCAATAATAAGAATTTGTTTAGTTATTATATCCCTACATAATTATATTACGGCTTTTTGATCCTGAATTGACTCTCATTGTATTTATACCAGAACAAATTGTGCGATAAATGTATCTTAAGTAAAATTAAAGAGTAATGATCAGTTATATTAATCCTAATGATTTATAGTTATGTTACGAAAGAAATTTAAAAAAACAGAGCGAATAAGACAGTGAATAAATACCGTAAACAATGAAATTCAATCATTAGTTTGCAAGAGGGGATACTACTGTGTCCATATTTTTTTTCACAATATCTTTTTATTCAATATCATTATTGTATCCACCATCATGCACTTTGTATTCCTGCATTTTTTTCTTCCCCCATTATGCACTTACAGACCAGTAGTAATTATTGCATTATATATGCTTATTTTAAACTTACTCGTTAGCACTTCATTCTAAAATCAAAAAGTGTTTCCAATTCATTTACGTTCTTTGCAAGCAGAAACAACGTTTCCGGCAAGGAAACCAACGTGGGAAGCAATAAATTGCTATTAGCTTCCTGTGGCGTTCAGTGAACCTCAAGAGCTTTTGCTCAAGTTCATTTCAATGTGCTGCCTTGTATTTGCTTTGTTCGGATTCGTCTCGTGCTTCAGAGAGCTCGATGGCGGTAAGGGTTGGGTTTATTTTTACGGTATCTGTCGAAATATAGAGGGCAGGATTAAAATCCGTTTTATCCTTTACATCACATATTTCATTTTTTTAAATCAATTAAATTACTAGCAAAAATATATTATGCTAGAAAATTGTAAATATTGCACTCATTAGATAATCAAACGTGTACATATTTTTTGTGTTTAAACTACTTATTTTTAAATAATAAAAAATGTGTTATGTTGGAATTAATGAAATATTAACAAAATGCTTTCCATGAACCTATCCTCGTGGTTTTATTAAAATGGGGTAAAACATTAGAATAACACAAATAATAAGTTCAAAAAAAATAAATATTATCAAATTAATAAAAGGAAGAAAATGGAGCACAAGTGACCATCGAATATACAAATAATACTTGATTTTAAAACATATAGAAAAACTTTGAACAACCTACATATCTGCTTACCTACTTATCTTTAATAAAAATCGACGTTTTCTTTTCAGAATCCATTAAGTTTCGCATATAAACTATGAGATAATTTCCTCCCTTTATCTTTTCAAAGAATTGAATTGAAAAAGAAATAAAATTAATTGTTGATTAAAGTTACAAAAATGTTATTGGCTATTCAAATGGTAAATAAGCCAAAAGAGGGCAGTTGTCAAATTCAATATATTTTTAAGGGTGCAATATATTTTGTCGTTTTTATGGTATTTTGCGAATGTGACTAAGCTAAGCAAATATTGTTCGAAACGTCGTTCGACTGTACTTCTAGCCAGATATTCGCATTTAGGTAGCAAACGTTTGCTTTTATCAGCAAGCTCATCAATTTTTACAAGGAATTTAGTCTTGAAAATGGCTGAAGATGATTTTGAGGACGAATAATTTTTTGTCTGATAATTTAGATATTTTGAAAAACGTCATTCAAAATTGGAAATAAAAAATAAACGTCATTGAAGTAGCGTAAAAAAATATGCAAGCTATATTATCCTTCATAATTATTTTCAACATTTCATTAAATCAAAAATAAAATTTGGCATATGTAAATTTTAATTCGAATTAATACTTTTCTTTAGATACGTTCTTATAGCTAAAAAATATTACATCCTTGTACATGAATGTTACTTCAATAAATTAACATTGCTCCAAGAATTGATTTCAAACCTTATGAAAAATTCAAAGCGTCCCTGGTAACTAACAGCTAAGGCAGAAGATTACACAACTGAAGCGAAATCCGTAACCGCACATTCAAGTCGAATTCAAAATTTTGCGTTACACCACAGGAAATTCGAAACGATTTATCGGTTTTCTGTCAAATTTTTCACAAAGGAAATAAATGTTATTCTATTTGGAAAGACGCTTAAAGGAATTGGAAAAGTATTTAAGTTTTTTAAGGATGGCCAAATCCATAGTAAAATAGTACTTTTCTATGGTAAGAGGAAATGTAGTCTTCAAGGAAAGCTTCTATGCAATATATATATATATATATATATATATATATATATATATATATATATATATATATATAAATAAATATACATACATATATATATATATATATATATATATATATATATATATATATGTATGTATAAAAATAAATTGTCAATAACATTTATTTTTATTCAATCAATGATTATCCTCGATTTACGGTAATTGAACTTATTTACGACCTCCAAAAAGAAAAAAAATGTGAACCCCTATTACTAGGGATGCCAATTGTTCTCTTTTTCCCAAATACAGTTATTCCTAAAGATGTTTGATTTTCATTTCTGGAGCAAAATATGATTTCATATAGTGTCAGAAAAAAATAACAATAAATACAGAATATCATGTTTCATATCGGTATTAGCTTTTCTTTTCTAGTCGTTTATGAATCTCAAAAAATTTAACTAGAAAAGGCATAAATTACACAAAGTATACGTAAATGAAAATTTATATTTAAAGTTTTCAACAAAACCGGTATAAAATATGATATTCTGTACTTTTTTTTTTCTAAAAATAACATTACTTTTTGTAAACTTTAATATATATAAGATGTTTTAAACGTTAGGCATTCAAAATAATACTTTCTTGCAAAAACAGCATAACTGTAACAATAATCTCTGTTTTGTTTCTAATTTATAAATTTCATTGCATTGAAATTCTATTGAACTGCATTTTACCTTTTTATCCAAACATTTTTTAAGAAATCCTAAGTTGACTTTGGGAAGCTACAATTTTTTGGTAATATGTATTTAAATACATATTACCCAAAATTTAAATACTTGTTTAAAATAATATGTATCTTGTGTTATTTTCTAGAAATTTGAAAATAAATATTTCAATATGCCTACATTTTTAAACAATTCTTAAAGCGTATTTATTTGATGTAACGCTATGAGTTGAATAGTAGTAGTCTTTGTTATTTACAATCAGTTATTTAAAAAGTAATTACGAAAATTTACGCACCACTTAATAACCTACATTCACCTTCATATACATATTCAAACCTCGAGCACAAGTTATATATATAATAAATGTACATATCGGTACATTTGCAGTTAGAAAATTAAATTATTTCACAACATTCTCTTACACAGAGCTAAATATATTACATTCTCCTTTGGAATACCCCAAAAACATGATTTAAAGTAATGAAACGTTTCAGACTACGTACTAAAAAGTTAGAATTCTTTACCACAACCTAGATTTCGTTGGATGAAAATATTTTCGGGTGGGTAATTAGCAAAGATAGTAAACTTTTAGCAGGTTGAGGAAGTAATAGAATTTTTTCTATTTTTAATGTTATTAGGAGCAAAGTACACGGATTACAAAAATATTTTTTACAAGTTCGTCTGAATTAGCTATTGAGATATTATTGATATAAGAAACTGCTCAGAACCTTTAATTTATATACATACATATGTGTGTCTGCGTGTGTGTGCGCGTATGCGGGTTTGCGCGAGCGCATATGTATGTGTGATGTGTAAATGTGATTTGTAAAATATGTGAAAAATCGAAAATATTTCTCATTTAACAGGGCTTAGTTTATTCTTCTAACGACTTTCTTCCAACTAAACATATTAATTAGACAATACTAATGGTTCATTGTGTATATATATATATATATATATACACATACATACATACACACACACACACACATATATATATATATATAATTAAGAAAAATTAAACAAAGAGCTGTCCATTATCCCTTTTTAATGTTTCTAGGGGAAATGAACGTTTTATCTGTATGTCTATTTTTTCGATGTTTCGAAAGCTTTATACTTATTAGTCAGTACGGTTTATATGCTCTATAATGTCGTTAGTTGAAGCTTTATACTTATTAGTCAGTACGGTTAGTATGCTCTATAATGTCGTTAGTTGAAACTTTATACTTATTAGTCAGTACGGTTAGTATGCTCCATAATGTCGATAGTTGAAGCTTTATACTTATTAGTCAGTACGGTTAGTATGCTCTATAATGTCGTTAGTTGAAGCTTTATATTTATTAGTCAGTACGGTTAGTATGCTCCATAATGTCGATAGTTGAAGCTTTATACTTATTAGTCAGTACGGTTAGTATGCTCCATAATATAGATAGTTGAAGATTCTAATGAATATACCACAAGGTATATCAAACTGTAATGAAACAGAACGTGCGCTGACGTCGGAGGCTGCTTGAAGCCAAGATAAGCCAAGCTTTTGCCATTCAGGACAATTAGAACAAGAATATTTTTTAGTTCCAATATTTTGACTAAATGCAATGAAATAAAGTACGATTAATTGTGACATCCTTGTTTTTAATGAGATACTGGTTAATATTATGGCGTATGGATTCCATTTTATCATTATTTTTATTCCAGTTGAATATACTTTTGATATGAAAATATTGTCACTGGAGAAAACTTCAGTGCAAAAATACAAGAAAATCATATACAAAGTCAAAGCCGCAAACAAAAGGTAGACAGCAATAAAAATAATTATTTTATACTTCATGCCTTAAACATATTTGCACAATTTAAGCCACTTGCTACTACTAGCATATCGATACAACATAGATTAAAACTAAAAAAGTACTTCATATTTAACTGATACTTGAGTTACACTATTATAATTGACTGCAGTCATAATTTTTTTACAACCCGGAAATAAATTGTGAAATATATCTACTGAATACTAAAATAAAGTACCAAAATGTTTAATGACCAAACTAATTAAGATTTTTTTAAACCTGTACTATATATTTATTGAAAACAAGACGATTGTTACAAATATAACTAATTTATGCTTATATTTGTCGATATAATATATCTCCTAATGTATGCACAACCCATAAAAGTAACCCAGATATTATGATTTAAGTAGCATGATAAAAAATTTTATTTGAAAAATTTAACAACAGAAATATATTTTATGCATGGAAAATTGCTCAAATATCTTGCTGGTATCGTAAGAACTTACATTTTTTTACTCAGAACGGTATACTATTAATAATACGTAATTACATTATAACGCATCATTGCATCATCTTTAATGATTTAGGGTTAATATGAGCTATTATATAATTACGCAATAAAACGAATAGCTTACTATACGTTTGGACTCATAATCATATTTAAATTTATTAATTAAACTTTTTTCCAGTGCTCTGAAACTAATGAGGAAAATCTTGTGAAATACGAGTATACACGTGATATCAATCAACGTGATTGACAAGATGATGCAAGCATTTATGTATGAAAGAAAACTTTCCACGGAGAACGGAACGTTTTCTTTCATGTTGGATAAAATTTGTTTTCTGATAGATTTTCTTATCCATACAAGTTCCGTAACAGGGAGTAGAAGAAAGTAATGCGCTGCGACTACTACGTTTGTTCCCAATGTCGAATCATGAAATAAACGAATACATGAAAGTGAAGTTTTCGGTTCGTCGTTTTGCATATTTTGAAGCAAAATACCAATTTTTATAGGAGATTTTGAATATATTTATGTGTATTGTATTTTTCAAGCAATTGCAAAAAACACATAAAAATGATAAATTCATATACTAGCATGTCTATTTAAACAGTTACGGTCCGATATCTGTCCCGAAATTAAGTTGAAGAAGTAATAATAAATTTTAATGAAACGCATCTTATAATCTCTGACATATGATACTGAATAAATATTGAATTATACAAATAAACTTGTATTGTTGTTTGAGTTCAGCGGCGAAAATAAATAATTGAAATCAGTTGAATATGGTTCTCAAACTGTACAGTGTATTTTGTGAGATCGCTTTAGAAAGTGAAATCAATAGCATGGGAAATTTTTGTTAACTTATGTATTATTAAATACCAAAATAATCTCCACTTATTAGATTGTGACTGACTTTGTTTTTATTTAAATATCTTAGAATTCATTATACATACTTTTAATACATATGCATTTAATTACGCGCTTATGTTATTTTCCGAAATAATTAGAGTTACAGTAAACAAAAAAAAGATTTAAAAATTGTAAAAAATATTTGTAATCATTTAGAAAATCTTACGACCTTTCCGAAAATTTGTATTTGAAGATAGCTTCTATTTAAGTAATTTCCGCTATTAATAGATAACTAGCGTGACCCGTGCGAAGTCTTCGCACTATTTATTCTATTTTACTAAAATTGACATATAGAGGCGCAAGTATCAAAAGCATTAAGCTAAAGCGCCACTTTATTTATACGTGAGTGGATTTGAAATTAAACAAAAATTTTACCGACCATCAATCATATTGACGTTGAGCCGTTAGATGGCAGCATTGCTGTTTTGTGTATATAATTTTAATAATTAATTAATTTGCAAAAACAATAGCAATAATACATTTTTTAGTTGTGGATGCCGGTAGAGCAAGCAATTATCTATAAAATGATATATAATTTATGTGGATTAGTTGTGAGGTTTTTTCTAAAAAGGGAGTGTAACATCTTAACCTTAGCGTATTAATATATATGATGATGATGATGATTATATTTTGACGTGCAGCTGTCACTTGTTCAGGACCGTCTCTGTCGATTCGCTAATAAGCACCCGGGCCTTCGACTGATTAATTTTTCATCAAAATATAGCGATAATATTGAATATATTTGGCGGTAATTTTGTATAAATTCATTATTCACAATTAAATGAAACTACGTGATATAGTACCATTTCTACTTTCTTTAAGTTCTTTACCACGACCTAGGTTTCGTTGTATTACAACATCTTCAGGTGGGCTATTAGCAAAGATCTTTGCCCATTTAATTGTGAATGGCGATAATAAGTAAAAAATAATATTAAATGTCAATTCAGTGCTACTTAGTATAGTGCCGATAGATCTTAATATCTTTATCTGCTGTTATTGCGTTCCAAATTCATCACAAAAATATTCAAGACACTCAGTAGACATGGTCATTTAAAAAAAAAATTGAAATGTTTCACAATTTAATACCTATCTTCTATTTTATATTTTACCTTTTCATAATACGTTTTCAAATTATTTATTGCCAGTTAGGATTATTATACATTTTTAAATATTTAAACTTTTACGTACAAAATGGTAGACTTTCGAATGTATCACATCCTACGACAGAATCGCTATTCAAGTGACTAAAGATTGCCAAATTGCCAAAGTTTTGAAATCGTAAATATTTGGTGCCAGCAACATATTCGAGATTATTTTTTTTTAAATGAAGCTATTTTGTGAGCCTACCATTCCAAGGAATTTTTTTTTCTACCAGTGTTTATTCCATGTTTTTACAATTCCTTTTTTGCTTAATACATTTGAAATATGTAAATAAGAGTAAACACAAAATATCACATCTCATTTACTATGCCATTGAAAAACTAATAAACTTTCATTTACTTCAATTATTAGCAATTGATATTTTGGAAGAGTTTCTGTATTCTAGGTATAGGCTATATACGCTTATCAGTCAAGAACTGTGAGATATTTCTGTGTGTGTGAATTCTTTTCGTACTAAGTTTCAATTTCTTTCATTACTTGTACGCGAATATACTTTGAACAAGTTATTACATTGAATTATGCTAATAGCTTATAACTTATGTAGCCTCCAAAATGCATACTCAAACCGCGGATAGAAGAAACTCTAAGTATGGAGATAATGATGAGTAATAAATTACGAGAGAACGAATTAATTGTGATTGTATTGTAGATACATGGATATTGAGCCACTTCTAAAAAAAATTCAGACATTGATTTGGATATCAGCTTACATCTATAAATATACTAGATTATTAATTCACCTTATATTAAATGCGTCAGACTTGCTTTGTTTGATTATAAGTCATAATATATAATAAATTCTCGGTTATAATTATTAATGCTCTTAAATTACGTGAACAGCAATATTAACAAGTGTTGTCTGAAATCGGTTTTAATTGATTACTTGCATTCAATTGCTGTCGGTTTAAAACACCGACCATTAATCACAAACAGTAATTGATGGGTATAACTTTTGTATTGAAATAATACACTCTATTTTTATGAAAAAAAATTATGTTTAACACTTTTCACCTTCTTCACTGTGGATATAATTTATTCGAGCTCTTAAGATGTATCTTTGTGCGTAATAAATTTGACCTAAAGTTTTTAAGATCCACATTTCTAAGTTATAAATTGGAACAAAGGTACATATATACATATTTTATCTCCCTATTAATTCATTCACTATGCTTACCTACTTATTATGGAAAATATATTTAATTTTCTTAATTTTCCGTTTTAAATTATTAACTATTTAAGGAAATATTTTTTCGTTTCAAAATATTAACAAAACATTCATATTTTATAATAATATCTTTAAAATTATGTCCTTCAATTAAATTTTTTTCATCAGCTTTATATTATTGCAACAACAACAAGGCATTCCATCCTATTATTCAAGTTCTATTAATTATTTAAAAATATAAAAATTTTTTTCGTCCTCTTCAGTATTTATTCTTTCCCGGGTTTAACATTTATCTGTAATAATCACGATTTTGGACGTATTAATGAAGTCACCTTATTCTTTGAGAGGAATTTCCGTTCAAGATGCTTGGAAATATCAAATTTTCATGTCCGTACGCTAACGTTTTTCTTTAAATATTTAAAAATTACTAGTTAGTCTGGTATTTAGGAAATCACTCAACAATTTGCATTGTTAGATTATTCACAAACTTTTGATTTTTTTTAAGCTAGCAACAGGTAAGATAAAGAGATAATATTTGACTCAGCGGGTAAGTTCGATACTTTCAATATAATTCGTTACCGGTTTTGTAAAAATGTATCTATATTACAGGATACCTGTATATATATATATGTATATATATATATGTATATATATATATATATATATATATATATATATATATATATATATATATATATATATATATATATATATATATATATATATATATTTATATACATATATATTTTTTATATATATATATATATATATACAGCCGGTTGTTTTATTAGTATAAATATTACATGAAGTAACACTAGACTCATTAAAAGTTTTATTCATTGAATTAATTCAGTAGCCCAATATTAACGTTTCGAATATGGCGGTTATATTCGTGCATCTGTTTAATACTTAATAAAAGTAATTAAAAAATGTGCAATAAATATGAAGTAAAAATTGCTATTTATGTAAACACAAAAAATTTTGGGATTTTTTAAATTCAGTTTAAAAGTCAAACTGGAATACTTATCATGTCGGGAAGAGATTAAATAAAAGTGTCAAGAATTTTTAATGCGCTTGATATATTTATTTATATACCTTAATGTATCTAATATACTATGTTATGTATTAAAAAATGTTATCTACTTTAATGTATCTAATTGAGACGTACAGCCTACCAGAACATCAATCCAGCTCCGCTCGAAGAGCAGCCAAGAATCGAACCCGGGTCCCTGCGGTGCGCAGCATAATCAAATATCGTATGCCTTGTGATCAATCCAAGACACCACGGCAACGATATAGAGATAAGGCATGGTATAATTTTTTACACTTTGTTTGATTCAACCAATTCTTGAATTGAAATTAGATTATTGTTTTTTTACACGAAAGTCATGGTAATCGACCATATACTTACCTCTACAGTTGAATAAATATATTTTGAAATTCAAAATGGAGTAATTCAAAACAACTTTGACTTGGGAGAAGGGTTTCAAAGGACCTATGAAAAGTAAAATTAGAGGCCGGATCCCTTTTTTTATATCAAATGGAAAATAACCATCAATTTCTATTCAGAAAATATTATTTTTGAAAAAAAAATTAAGTTAATTAGTTAAACAAGTCAAATAAAAGGCGAATTAATGATATAAAATCGTTAATGGAATCGCGTCGACATGTTAATACATGATTGATAGTTAATAATTGATGCCTAATTACAATACGCAGTTTCCCTACCGTCGTGTGATTAATAAATATATGGTGAAATAGGTTTCTTCCTTGTTTATTAAATTAATAAATCGTTGCAAGAAACAAAGAGAACAACTCTGAAAGTGAGTTATTAATTAGCGAATTTGTAACTTTTCACGGTTAGCCTTCGGCAGTTGGTGTCGATAACCGAACATCGTTAATTTTCTGTGCTGTTTTACAATAATTGGCTCCGGCTTGTGATACTTAGTTACATTAATTTATTATTTTTATTATCCTAAATTTTCCATGCTAGACTACTTGCCACAGTAACAGTTTTAAAAATAATTAGGGAATAATTTTTTTTTAAATTGTCAAAGTTTTCAAAATTTGTCAAAAATAAAAAAATATTTCCTAATTTCAAATACGATCATGTGTCGTGGATATGATGGACGACGTTATCCAGATTAAGTTCTAAGAGTTTCTATTTTTAAGATTAGAAATTATACTGCATACAAACTGTGCCTAATCACTGGACGTTCTTCTTTCAGCTGCATCTTTCATTTTTCATTCTATTTTCCTCAAACCCGTCATAGCGACAATAATTTGTAAATGTAACTGTTAAATTTTTCGTCATATGTTAACATTTGTTTCTGATTACTTTAATGCTTAGAACAATTTAATGGTTACTTGTATGCAACGATTAGCGTTTTCATTAGTGTTCGTTTGGTTTATGAGGCGCAAATTTCGGGTATTTTTTTCGTGTTTAACTTCAGAGTCCGAGTTCTTATAGGACTAGTTATGAGGATTAATTTTATTTTATAAACAAAATCATTGAACGAATAACCTATTTCAATTATAATAAAGTGATTAACATGTGTACTTAAAACACTCGTCATATTAAAATATGTACTTCCTAAATTACAAGTGTTCATATGATACTGAATCGGAATATTTGCAAATATCTGCTATAAGCAGAAAACATTTTTATATTACACTTAGTTTTATTTGATTTTTTTTTAAATTATCATAAATTATTATCAAATTATTTGCATACATTGAATTTTATCATTCAATGTTCCTTCTACAAATATTTAATAATGTAAATGTACTAGTTGTACGGCAGCAATATAAAATCTAACAGTAATCTACTTTTACCTTTATAATATTTTAATTCAAAGTATATTCACCTTAGTGGTAGCAATGATATTAATTATTGTAAAGTAACAGTAATATGTGCTCATACGTTTTATCCATCTTACGTTTACCTTTATACTACTTTTAATTCAAAGTGTATTCAACTTAGTAGTAGCAATGATATTAATTTATTTAAAGTAACAATAATATTATGTGCTCATACTTTTTACCCATCCAATTCCTCCTTTTCACTCCACCATTTTTACGTTTACCTTTATAATATTTTAACTCAAAGTGTATCCACTTTAGTAGTAGCAATGATATTAATTATTTTAAAGTAACAATAAAATTATGTGCTCCTACTTTTGTGATTCTTCTTCCGTGTCTTGCGGAAAAAGGGTGCTTAGCCTTCCTACAACCTTTCAAATATGAAATATGTAACGAAGGCTTCTTACTTGTGGTAAAAACATCACACAGCTGCATGTAGACTTTAAGTAGCCGCGTTATTTATAAGTGAAAGGTCTTCGACTGTATGTAAGTTATATGTGTGATCGGGTTACTTTTACGGAATAATATTACATCACATTAAATTTCATTTTTTTTTCATTTTTAATTTATTCTTACGACCAATGTAGCAGAAAGTTTACTTTTTTATTAATAACGAACATGCATGTTGTATAATTTTAATGTCTGAATTATGTTATTAAATAGATAATTTAAATTCCATATAAATTTTACTGGCCACGGGCGTTTATATTAGGTTTTAGCTACTGATGTCCTAATGAATATACTGGATATTTATTGAGTAAATATAATAAAAAAATGTATTATTAAAAGCGTTTTTATTTAATTACAGTAATAGAAATTGATACATAACATTTTGACTTGCATGCGATAACATAAATCTTTTAATAACATTCAAAACTTTGAGATGAGATATTTGTTTATTTGATTTATATATTTTTAATTCTTCACATATTGATAATCACCAAAGGATATGTAATAGATTCGTTACAACAAAATATTAATTATTATTATAATTAAAAGCATGCTAATAAGAAAACGAGGTAACATAAATATAATAAATAAACACATCTAATAATACACAAATAATTACGATAATGGAAATTAATGAAGACACACAATGGTCGTATGATATATTCTTGTCAACAACATATATAAATAAATATTATATGCGATCATTTCTTTATTGTGACTATTTATTCACATAGTTTTGCTATCCTTTTCAAAATATAGCCCAGAATATTAATTTATATAAGTGTTCATTTAATGTTTATGATATAATTTTTTTCACTTAGTAATAAGCCTGATTTCAGCGTGAACGCATCGCTACAATTCGTCGAAATTAAAAATTTATTTTGAAATTAATGCTTTATATTTATTTCGATAAATAGGCTAGGAATATTAATTACTCAGATTATAAATAGGCCCATAAATGTACTTATCTTAAATTTAATATATTCTTTGGTGCTTTAAATCCACTTGCAGATTTTATTAGAGCACTGAAATCTTAATTTTACACTCCTACTGACCTCAAAAATGAAAGTGTCAAAATTCTGATTGGCACGCAATCGATTATCGTCAATAATGAGAATTTGTTTAATTATTAGATCTCTACAGCATCATATTACGGTTGTGATCCTGAATTGACACTCATTGTATTTATACCAGAACAAATTGTGCGATAAATTTATTTTAAGAAAAATTTATAAGTAATGATCAGTCATATTAATCCTAATGATTTATAGTTATGTTACAAAAGAAATTTAAATAACAGAGCGAATAAGAGAGTGAATAAATACTGTAAACAATGAAATTCAATCATTAGTTTTCAACAAAATATCTTTTTATTCAATATCATTATTGTATCCACCATCATGCACTTTGTATTCCTGCATTTCATTTCTCCGTCATTAAGCACTTTATAGTCCTGTATTTATTCTTGCATTATATATGCTTACTTTAAACTTACTCGTCAGCACTTCATTCTAAAACCAAAAAGTGTTTCCAATTCATTTAAGTTCTTTGCAAGCAGAAACAACGCCATTTCCGGCAAGGAACAGTAGGAACAGTAGGAAGCAATAAATTGCTACTAGCTTCCTGTGGCGTTCAGTGAACCTCAAGAGCTTTTGCTCAAGTTCATTTGAATGTGCTGTCTTGTGTTTGCTTTGTTCGGATTCGTCTCGTGCTACAGAGAGCTCGATGGCGGTAAGGGTTGGGTTTATTTTTCCGGTATCTGTCGAAGTATGGAGGGGAGGATTTAAATCCGTTGTATCACATATTTCATTTTTCTTTTGTAATAAATTAAGCCACAAGCGAAAATATATTATGCGAGAACATTATAAATATAGCACTCATTAGATAATCAAACATGTACGTTTTTTACATGTACGTCTTCAAACTATTTATTTTTAAATAAGTACATAATGAGTTATGTTGGAATTAATGAAATATTAACAAAATGCTTTCCATGGACCTATCATAGTGGTTTAATTAAATGAGGTAAAAAATTAGAATAACATAATAAGTTTCAAAAAAAGGAAATATTGTCAAATTAATAAAAGAAAGACAATGGAGCACAACTGACTATCGAATGTACAAATAATACTTGATTTTAAAAAATATAGAAAAACTTTGAACAACCTACTTATCTTCTTACCTACTTATCTTTAATTAAAATCAATGTTTTTTTACAGAGTCCATTGAGTTTTGCAAAGAAGCTATGTGATAAATTCCTCGCTTTTTCTTTTCAAAGAATTGAATTTAAAAAGAAATAAAATTGTTAGTTGATAAAAGTTACAAAAACTTTTATTGGCTATTTAAATGGTAAATAAGCCAAAATAAGGCATTTGAAAAATTCAATATATTTTTAAGTGTTTCATATTTTTGGTATTTTGCCAATGTGACTAACCTAAGCAAATTGTTTTAAATGTTGTTCGATTATACTTTTAGCCAGTTATTCGTATTTATGTAGCAAACAATTGCTGTTATCAGCAAGCCTATTGATTTTTACAAAGAATTTAGTTTTGAAAATGGCTGAATATGATTTCGAGGAGAAATCATTTTTTTGTCTGAAAATTTAGATGTTTTGGAAAACTTCATTTAAAATTGGAAATACAAATTTGTTTTTACATTATAAATGCGACTCATTTTACCTAAAGGTTTCAATATTTTTTGATTCGTTATATTAGAAAATCTTGGATATCGCATTCTTGCTATTTCTTTTCTATTTTAGGAAACTAATGTAAGAAACATGGAGATGATGAATCAATTAATATCATAACATAAAGTTTCAAACAAAAAAATATCTGTGAGGCTTG
The DNA here is from genome assembly GCA_039881145.1 of Druceiella hillmani. Taxonomy (NCBI): domain Eukaryota; kingdom Metazoa; phylum Arthropoda; class Insecta; order Lepidoptera; family Hepialidae; genus Druceiella; species Druceiella hillmani. The sequence goes on along the minus strand of JAYKKI010000014.1, from coordinate 31,896,449 downwards.
TTCCCTACTTTGTAAAGTAATTCTATTTGCGTAGCTGTTATAATAACAAAAAAAACAACAGATAAGCTTTCCTACAATAGCATCATAGAAGTAGCGTAAAAAAATATGCAGGCAACAGTATCATACATAATTATTTTCAACATTTCATTATATAAAAAATAAAATATGGCATATGTGAATTTTAACACGAATTAAATAATACTTTTTTAAATACGTTCTTGTAATTAAAAAATATGGTATTTTTGGACATGAATATTACTTCAATAAATTAACATTGCTTCAAATATCAATTTCGAACTTTATGAAAAATTTCAGTGTTCCTGGTAACTAACAGCTAAGGCAGAAGATTACACAATTGAAGCGAAATCCGAGACCGCACATTCAAGTCGAATTCAAAAGTTTGCGTTACACCACAGGAAATTCGAAACGATTTATCGGTTTTCTGTCAAATTTTTCACAAAGGAAATAAATGTTATTCTATTTGGAAAGACGCTTAAAGGAATTGGAAAAGTATTTACGTTTTTTGAGGATGGCCGAATAGTACGTTTAGTAGTTTTTAAGGATGGCCGAGTAGTAATAGAATAGTAAAATAGTACTTGACTATGGTAAGATGAAATGTAGTCCTCAAGGAAAGCTTCTATAAATAATGACGCAGAAAAACCTGATGCAGAAAAATTGGCCAAAAGGTTAAATTTTTTATAACGATTTCGAATATGTAATTATTTAGGTATTTTCTTTTTAGATTCAGTTATTTTGCCTCGGGTATGACGCGTTTGTGCAAATATTTTTGTAATTTATATACTCGTATTGATATTTATGATGGCATTTAAAAATATATATTAAAATATTTTTATTTATGATAATTGCTGTCTAAATTACAGCTAAAACTTATTTACGACCTCAAAAAAAAAAATATTTACATGGACCCTATTATAAGAGATGTCAACTATTCTCTTTTCCCCAAATACAGTTATTCCAAATACAGTTATTATTAATATTGATGTTTGGTTTTCGTTTCTGGAGCAAAATTTGGTTTCATATGGTGTAAGAAAAAAATAACAATAAATACAGAATATCATGTTTCATATAGGTATTAGCTTTTTTTTCTGGTCGTTTATAAATCTCAGAAAATTTAAATAAAAAGGGCATAAATTACACAAAGTATACATAAATGAAAATTTACATTTAAAGTTTTCAACTAAAGCGATATAAATTATGATATTCTGTACTTATTGTTTTTTTTATAAAAATCAGATTACTTTTTGTGAAGTTTAATATATATATATATATATATATATATATATATATATATATATATATATATATATATATATATATATATAGAATGTTTTAAACAATACGCATTCAAAATAATACTTTCTTGCATTTCACTTTTTTATGCTAACATTTTTTAAGGGAAATCTAAGTTGACTTTGGGAATACTACGATTTTGTGTAATACTATGTGTTTAAAATAATTTGTATCTTGTGTTATTTTCTAGGAATTTTAAAATAAATATTTCAATATGATGATATTTTCAAAAAATTTTAAAGTGTATCATTTTGATGTAATGCTATGTGTTGAATAGTCTGATATTTACAATCAGATATTTAAAAAGTAATTACAAAAAATCTACTTAAATCTGCATGAACATATTTAAATATCAAGCACAAAGTTCATGTATAATAAATGTCTATATTGGAACATTTGCCGTTGGAAAATTAAATTATTTTACAACTTCCACTTACACATAGCTGAACGTATTACATTTTCCTTTGGAATACCCAAAAGCATGATTTAAAGTAACGAATATTTTCAGACTACGTACTAAGATCTTGATTTCGTTGGATGACAATATTTTCATGTGAGCAATTAGCAAAGATAGTAATATTTTAGCAGGGGGAGGGCGGAGGATGGGGAGGAAGTAATAGAATTTTTTTATTTTTATTGTTATTAGGAGCGAAGTATACGGATTCCAAAAATATTTTTTACAATTCCGTCTGAAATAGCTATAGAGATATTGTTGATATTGCCCATATATACGTTTTGTACTCCTTTGGGTCCCAGTATCGGAAATTGCTAATGCCCATGTCTGAAGAAACTGCTCAAAACCTTTAATAGATAAACATACCTATGTGTGTCTGCGTGTGTGTGCGCACGCATGTGCGGGTTTGCGCGAGCGCGTATGTATGTGTGATGTGTAAATGTGTTTTGTAAAATATGTGAAAATTCAAAAATATTTCTCATTTAACAGACCTTAGTTTATTCTTCTAGCGACTTTCTTCCAAATAAACATATTAATTAGACAACACTAATGTTTCATTGTGTGTGTGTATATATTTATATATATATATATATATATATATATATATATGTATATATATATATATATATATATATATATGTATGTATATATATATATATATATATATATATATGTATATATATATATATATATATATATATATATATATATATGTGTGTATATAATTAGGAAAATTTAAACCAAAATAAATAATGGAACGTTTTTAAATTTTTGTAAAATAAGAATGCATTTATACAGAATTTATTAGGCTGCCCAGTATCCCTTTTTAATGTTTCTGAAAGATTCAGAAATTATGATTTAAGTAGCATGATAACAATTTTTATTTCAAAAATTTAACCACAGAAATATATTTTATATATTTCTGTTGTTAAATTGCTCAAATATCTTGCTGGTATCGCAAGGACTTACATTTTTTATCAAAACGGTATAATATTAATAATACGTAATTACGTTATAACGCATCATTTCATCACGCATCATTGCATCATCTTTAATGATTTAGGGTTAATATGAGCTATTATAGAATTACGAAATAAAACGAATAGCTTACTATACGTTTGGACTCATAATTATATTTAAAATTTATTAATTTAACTTTTTTCCAGTGCTCTGAAACTGATAAGGAAAATCTTGTGAAATATACACGTGATATCAATCAACGTGGTTGGCAAGATGATGCAAGCATTTATGCATGAAAGAAAACTTTCCACGGGGAACGGAAAGTTTTCTTTCATGTTGGATAAAATTTGTTTTGTGATAGATTTTCTTATCCATACAAGTTCCGTTACAGGAAGTAAAAGAAAGTAATGCACCGGGACTACTACGTTTGTTTCCAATGTCGAATGATGAAATAAACGGATATATGGAAATAAAGTTTTCGGTTCGTCGTTTTGCATATTTTGAAGAAAAATACCAATTTTTATAGGATATTTTAAATATATTTATGTGTATTATCTTTTTCAAGCAATGATAAATAATACGTAAAAATAATAAATTTATATGCTAACATGTCTATTTAAACAGTTACGGTCCGATATCTGGCCCGAAATTAAATTGAACGAATAAACAATCAATTTTAATGAAACGCACTTTATAATCTTTGATATATGATACTGAATAAATATTCAATTATATAAATAAACTTGGGCCTGTTGTAGTTTGAGTTCAGCGGCAAAAATAAATAATTGAAATCAGTTGACCATGGTTCTCAAACTGTACTGTGAATTTTGTGAGATCGCTTTAGATACTGAAATCAATCGCGTAGTAAGTTTTTGTTAACATATATATTATACAGTACCAAAATAATCTCCACTTATTTTAGATTGTGACTGTTTACTTTGTTTTTATTTAAATATATTAGAATTCATTATACATACTTTGAATACCTATGCATTCAGTTACGGCCTTTATTTTGATTTCCGAAATAATTATAGTTACAATAAATAAATAAAAAATTAAAAATATTATTTTATAAAAAATATTTGTAATCATTTAGAAAATCCTGCGACCTTTTCGAAAATTTGTATTTAAAGATAGATTCTATTTAAATAATTTCCGCAATTAATAGATAATTATATTTTGGCGTGCAGCTGTCACAACTTCTTCGACTCGCGTGTTCTTCGACTGATTAATTTTTCATCAAAATATGGCGATAATACTGAAAATGTTTGGGGGTAATTTGCTAGAAATTAATTATTCACAATTAAATGAAACTACGTCATGTAGTACTATTTCTACTTTCTTTAAGTTCTTTACCACGACCTAGGTTTCATTGTATTACAACATCTTCAGGTGGGCTATTGGCAAAGATCTTTGCCCATTTAATTGTGAATGGCGATAATAAGTAAAAATAATATTAACTGTCAATTCAGTGCTACATGGTATAGTGCCGATAGATCTTAATATGTTTATCTGCTGTTATTGCGTTCCAAATTCATCACAAAAATATTCAAGAAACTCAGTAGACATGGTCTTTTAAAAAAAAAATTGAAATGTTTCACAATTTAACACCTATCTTCTATTTTATATTTTACCTTTTCATAATACGATTTCAAATTATTTATTGCCAGTTAGGATAATTATACATTTTTAAATATTTAAACTTTTACGCACAGAATGGTAGACTTTCGAGCGTATCACATCCTACAACAGAATCGCTGTTCAAGTGACTAAATATTGCCAAATCGCCAAAGTTTTGAAATCGTAAATTTTTGGTGCCAGCAACATTTTCTAGATTATTTTTTTTAAATGAAGCTATCTTGTCAACCTACCATTCCAAGGATTTTTTTTTTCTACCAATGTTTATCCCATGTTTTTACAATCCCTGTTTTGCTTAATAACAATTTGAAATATGTAAATAAGAGAAAACACAAAACATCACATCTCATTTATTATGCCATTGAAAAACTAATAAACTTTCACTTACTTCAATTATTAGCAAGTGACATATTGAGAAGAGTTTCTGTATTCTAGGTTTAGGCTATATACGCTGATCAGCCAAGAACTGTGAGATACATTTCTGTGTGTGTCAAGTGTTTTCGTACTTAGTTTCAATTTGTTTCATTACTTGTACGCGAATATACTTTGAACAAGTTATTACATTGAATTATGCTAATATCTCCATCATCCATATAAATCTCCATTATATCCATATATTTATATATATATATATATATAATATATATATATATATTTATATATATATATATATATATATATATATATATATATATATATGTATATATATACAGTCGGTTGTTTTATTAGTATAAATATTACATGAAGTACAACTAGACTCATTAAAAGTTTTATTCATTGAATTAATTCATTAGCCCAATATTAATGTTTCGAATATGGCGGTTATATTGGTGCATCTGATTTAATACTTAATGAAAGTAATTAAAAAATGTGCAATAAATATGATGTAAAAATTGCTATTTATTTAAATATAAAAAATTTTAGGATTTTTTTTAAATTCCGTTTAAAAGTCAAACTGAAATTCACGTCATGCCGGGAAGAGATTAAATAAAAGTGCCAAGAATTTTTAATGCATTGATATATTTATTTATATACTTTAATGTATCTAATTATGTACTTTAATGTACTATGTTATATATTAAAGAATGTTGTCTATTTTAATGTATCTAATTGAGTCATACAACCTACCAGAACATAAATCCAGCTCCGCTCGAAGAGCAGCCAAGAATCGAACCCGGGTCCCTGCCGTGCGCAGCATAATTAAATATCGTATGCCTTGTGATCAATCCAAGATACCACGGCAACGATATAGAGATAAGGCATGGTATAATTTTTTACACTTTGTTTGATTCAACCAATTCTTGAATTGAAATTATATTTAAAAGCATTGTTTTTTTACGCAAAAGTCATGGTAATCGACCATATGCTTACCTCTACAGTTGAATAAATATATTTTGAAATTCAAAGTGGAGTAATTCAAAACAACTTTGACTTGGGAAAAGGGTTTCAATGGACCTATGAAAATTAAAGTTAGAAGCCGGATCCCTTTTTTATATCAAATGGAATATAACCATCAATTTTCTATTCAGAAAATATTATTTTTGAAAAAAAAAATTAAGTTAATTAGTTAAACAAGTCAATTAAAAGGAGAATTAATGATATTAAATCGTTAATGGAATCGCGTCGACATGTTAATACATGATTAATAGTTAATGATTGATGCCGAATTATTGATACACAGTTTCCCTACCATCGTGTGATTAATAAATATATGGTGAAATAGGTTTCTTCCTTGTTTATTAAATTAATAAATCGTTGCAAGAAACAAAGAGAACAACTCTGAAAGTGAGTTATTAATTAGCGAATTTGTAAGTTTTCACGGTTAGCCTTCGGCAGTTGGTGTCGATAAACGAACATCGTTAATTTTCTGTGCTGTTTTACAATAATTCGCTCCAGCTTGTGATACTTAGTTACATTAATTTATTATTTTTATTATCCTAAACTTTCCATGCTAGGCTACTTGCCACAGTAACAGTTTTAAAAATTTATTCTCTTTTTTAAATTTTTTTTAAAAAAGAGAATAATTTTTTTTTTAATTGTCAAAGTTTTCAAAATTTGTCAAAAATAAAAAAAAAATTTCCTAATTTCAAATACAATCATGTGTTGTGGATATGATGGACGACGTTATCCAGATTAAGTTCTAAGAGTTTCTATTAAGTCATAAGAAATTATACTGCATACAAACTGTGCCTAATCACTGGACGTTCTTCTTTCGGCGGCATCTTTCATTTTTCATTCTATTTTCTTGAAACCCGTCATAGCGACCATAATTTGCAAATGTAACCGTTAAATTTTTCGTCATATGTAAACATTCGTTTCTGATTACTTTAATGCTTAGAACAATTTAATGGTTACTTGTATGCAACGATTAGCGTTTTCATTAGTGTTCGTTTGGTTTATGAGGCACAAATTTCGGATATTTTTATCGTGTTTAACTTCAGAGTCCGAGTTCTTATAGGACTAGTTATGAGGATTAATTTTATTTTATAAACAAAATCATTGAACCAATAATTAATACAAACCAATAATATTTCAATTATAATAAAGTGATTAACATGTGTACTTAAAACACTCGTCATGTTAAAATATGTACTTCCTAAATTACAAGTGTTCATATAATACTGAAGCGGAATATTTGCAAATATCTGCTATAAGCAGAAAACATTTTTATATTACACTTAGTTTTATTTTATTTTTTTTTAAATTATCATAAATTATTATCAAATTATTTGCATACATTGAATTTTATCATTCAATGTTCCTTCTACAAATATTTAATAACGTAAATGTACTAGTTGTACGGCAGCAATATAAAATCTAACAGTAATCTACTTTTACCTTTATACTATTTTAATTCAAAGTATATTCACCTTAGTGGTAGCAATGATATTAATTAATGTAAAGTAACAGTAATATGTGCTCATACGTTTTATCCATCTTACGTTTACCTTTATACTACTTTTAATTCAAAGTGTATTAAATTTAGTAGTAGCAATGATATTAATTAATTTAAAGTAACAATAATATTATGTGCTCATACTTTTTTCCATCTTACGTTTACCTTTATACTATTTTAATTCAAAGTGTATTCATCTTAGTAGTAGCAATGATATTAATTATTTTAAAGTAGCAATAAAATTATATGCTCATATTTTTGTGATTCTTCTTCCGTGTCATGCAGAAACAATGGTGGTTAGCCTTCCTATCATCTTTCAAATATTAAATATGTAACGAAGGCTTCTTACTTGTGGTAAAAACATCACACAGCTGCATGTAGACTTTGAGTAGCCGCGTTATTTATAAGTGAAAGGTCTTCGACTGTATGTAAGTGATATGTGTGATCGGGTTACTTTTACGGAATAATATTACATCACATTAAATTTCATTTTTTTTTCATTTTTAATTTATTCTTACGGCCAATGTAGCAGAAAGTTTACTTTTTTATTAATAATGAATATGCATGTTGTATAATTTTAATGTCTGAATTATGTTATTAAATAGATAATTTAAATTCTATTATATTAGGTTTTAGCTACTGATGTCCTAATGAATATATTGGATATTTATTGAGTAAGTATATTAAAAAAATGTATTATTAAAAGCGTTTTTATTTAATTACAGTAATAGAAATTGATACATAACATTTTGTCTTGCATGCGATAACATAAATCTTTTTATAACATTCAAAACTTTGAGATGAGATATTTGTTTATTTGATTTATATATTTTTATTTCTTCACATATTGATAATCTCCAAAGGATATGTAATAGATTCGTTACAACAAAATATTAATTATTATTATAATTAAAAGCATGCTAATAAGAAAACGAGGTAACATAAATATAATAAACGAACACATCTAATAATACACAAATAATTACGATAATGGAAATTAATGAAGACACACAATGGTCGTATGATATATTCTTGTCAACAACATATATAAATAAATATTATATGCGATCATTTCTTTATTGTGACTATTTATTCACATAGTTTTGCTATCCTTTTCAAAATATAGCCCAGAATATTAATTTATATAAGTGTTCATTTAATGTTTATGATATAATTTTTTTCACTTAGTAATAAGCCTGATTTCAGCGTGAACGCATCGCTACAATTCGTTGAAATTAAAAATTTATTTTGAAATTAATGCTTTATATTTATTTCCATAAATAGGCGGGGAATATTAATTACTCGGATTATAAATAGGCCCATAAATGTACTTATCTTAAATTTAATATATTCTTTGGTGCTTTAAATCCACTTGCAGATTTTATTAGAGCACTGAAATCTTAATTTTACACTCCTACTGACCTCAAAAATGAAAGTGTCAAAATTCTGATTGGCACGCAATCGATTATCGTCAATAATGAGAATTTGTTTAATTATTAGATCTCTACCGCATTATATTACGGTTTTGATCCTGAATTGACATTCATTGTATTTATACCAGAACAAATTGTGCGATAAATTTATTTTAAGAAAAATTTATAAATAATGATCAGTCATATTAATCCTAATGATTTATAGTTATGCTACAAAAGAAATTTAAATAACAGAGCGAATAAGAGAGTGAATAAATACTGCAAACAATGAAATTCAATCATTAGTTTTCAACACAATATCTTTTTATTCAATATCATTATTGTATCCACCATCATGCACTTTGTATTCCTGCATTTCATTCCTCCATCATTAAGCACTTTATAGTCCTGTATTTATTCTTGCATTATATATGCTTACTTTAAACTTACTTGTCAGCACTTCATTCTAAAACCAAAAAGTGTTTCCAATTCATTTAAGTTCTTTGCAAGCAGAAACAACGCCATTTCCGGCAAGGAAGCCAACAGTAGGAAGCAATAAATTGCTACTAGCTTCCTGTGGCGTTCAGTGAACCTCAAGAGCTTTTGCTCAAGTTCATTTGAATGTGCTGTCTTGTGTTTGCTTTGTTCGGATTCGTTTCGTGCTACAGAGAGCTCAATGGCGGTAAGGGTTGGGTTTATTTTTACGGTATCTGTCGAAATATGGAGGGGAGGATTTAAATCCGTTGTATCACATATTTCATTTTTCTTTTGGAATAAATTAAGTCACGAGCGAAAATATATTATGCGAGAATATTATAAATATTGCACTCATTAGATAATCAAACATGTACGTATTTTTTGTCTTCAAACTATTTATTTTTAAATAAATACATAATGAGTTATGTTGGAATTAATGAAATATTAACAAAATGCTTTCCATGGACCTATCATAGTGGTTTAATTAAATGAGGTAAAAAATTAGAATAACATAATAAGTTTCAAAAAAAGGAAATATTATCAAATTAATAAAAGAAAGACAATGGAGCACAACTGACTATCGAATGTACAAATAATACTTGATTTTAAAAAATATAGAAAAACTTTGAACAACCTACTTATCTTCTTACCTACTTATCTTTAATTAAAATCAATGTTTTTTTACAGAGTCCATTGAGAGTTTTGCAAAGAAGCTATGTGATAAATTCCTCGCTTTTTATTTTCAAAGAATTGAATTTAAAAAGAAATAAAATTGTTAGTTGATAAAAGTTACAAATACTTTTATTGGCTATTCAAATGGTAAATAAGCCAAAATAAGGCATTTGAAAAATTCAATATATTTTTAAGTGTTTAATTTTTTTGGTATTTTGCCAATGTGACTAACCTAAGCAAATTGTTTTAAATGTTGTTCGATTATACTTTTAGCCAGTTATTCGCATTTATGTAGCAAACGGTTGCTGTTATCAGCAAGCCTATTGATTTTTACAAAGAATTTAGTTTTGAAAATGGCTGAATATGATTTCGAGGAGAAATCATTTTTTTATCTGAAAATTTAGATGTTTTTAAAAACTTCATTTAAAATTGGAAATAAAAATTTGTTTTCACATTATAAATCCGACTCTTTTTACCAAAAGGTTTCAATATTTTTTGATTCGTAATATTAGAAAATCTAGGATATCGCATTCTTGCTATTTCTTTTCTACTTTAGGAAACTAATATAAGAAACATGGAGATGATGAATCAAATAATATCATAACGTAAAGTTTCAAACAAAATAAATATCTGTAAGACTTGTTTCCTACTTTATAAAGTAATTTTATTTGCGTAGCTGTTATAATAACAAAGAAAACAACAGATAAGCTTTCCTACAATAACGTCATAGAAGTAGCGTAAAAAAATATGCAAGCTACAGTATCATTTATAATTATTTTCAACATTTCATTAGATAAAAAATAAAATATGGCATACGTGAATTTTAATACGAATTAAATAATACTTTTTTTAAATACGTTCTTGTAATTAAAAAATATGGTATTCTTGGACATGAATATTACTTCAATAAATTAACATTGCTCCAAATATCAATTTCGAACTTTATGAAAAATTTCAAAGTGTTCCTGGTAACTAACAGCTAAGGCAGAAGATTACACAATTGAAGCGAAATCCGAGACCGCACATTCAAGTCGAATTCAGAAGTTTGCGTTACACCACAGGAAATTCGAAACGATTTATCGGTTTTCTGTCAAATTTTTCACAAAGGAAATAAATGTTATTCTATTTGGAAAGACGCTTAAAGGAATTGGAAAAGTATTTACGTTTTTTGATAAAAGGAAGAGGTAAGAGGAAATGTAGTCCTCAAGGAAAGCTTGTATAAATAATGACGCAGAAAAACCTGATGCAGAAAAATTGGTCAAAAGGTTAAATTTTTCATAAAGATTTCGAATATGTCATTATTTGGGTATTTTCTTTTTAGATTCAGTTATTTTGCCTCGGGTATGACGCGTTTGTGCAAATATTTTTGTAATTTATATACTCGTATTGATATTTATGATGGCATTTAAAAATATATATTAAAATATTTTTATTTATGATAATAGCTGTCTAAATTACAGCTAAAACTTATTTACGACCTCAAAAAAAACAATATATTTACATGGACCCTATTATAAGAGATGTCAACTATTCTCTTTTTCCCAAATACAGTTATTCCAAATACAGTTATTATTAATTTTGATGTTTGGTTTTCGTTTCTGGAGCAAAATTTCGTTTTATATGGTGTAAGAAAAAAATAACAATAAATACAGAATAACATGTTTCATATCGGTATTAGCTTTTTTTTCTGGTCCTTTATAAGTCTCAGAAAATTTAAATAAAAAGGGCATAAATTACACAAAGTATACATAACTGAAAATTTACATTTAAACATTTTCAACTAAACCGATATAAAATATGATATTCTGTACTTACTGTTTTTTTTATAAAAATCAGATTACTTTTTGTGAAGTTTAATATATATATATATATAATGTTTTAAACGGTACGCATTCAAAATAATACTTTCTTGCATTTCACTTTTTTATGCTAACATTTTTTAGGGAAACCTAAGTTGACTTTGGGAATACTACGATTTTGCGTAATACTATGTGTTTAAAATAATTTGTATCTTGTGTTATTTTCTAGGAATTTTAAAATAAATATTTAAATATGATGATATTTTCAAAAAATTTTAAAGTGTATTATTTTGATGTAATGCTATTTGTTGAATAGTCTGATATTTACAATCAGATATTTAAAAAGTAATTACAAAAAATCTACTTACATCTGCATGAACATATTTAAATATCAAGCACAAAGTTTATGTATAATAAATGTCCATATTGGAACATTTGCCGTTGGAAAATTAAATTATTGTACAACTTTCACTTACACCTAGCTGAACGTATTATATTTTCCTTTGGAATACCCAAAAGCATGATTTAAAGTAACGAAAATTTTCAGACTACGTACTAAGATCTTGATTTCGTTGGATGACAATATTTTCGTGTGGACAATTAGCAAAGATAGTAATATTTTAGCAGGGGGAGGGCGGAAGATGGGGAGGAAGTAATAGAATTTTTTTATTTTTATTGTTATTAGGAGCAAAATATACAGATTCCAAAAATATTTTTTACAATTCCGTCTGAAATAGCTATAGAGATATTGTTGATATTGCCCATATATACGTTTTGTACTCTTTTGGGTCCCAGTATCGGAAATTGCTAATGCCCATGTCTGAAGAAACTGCTCAAAACCTTTAATAGATATACATACATATGTGTATCTGCGTGTGTGTGCGCACGCATGTACGGGTTTGCGCGAGCGCGTATGTATGTCTGATGTGTAAATGTGTTTTGTAAAATATGTGAAAATTCAAAAATATTTCTCATTTAACAGACCTTAGTTTATTCTTCTAGCGACTTTCTTCCAAATAAACATATTAATTAGACAACACTAATGTTTCATTGTGTGTGTGTATATATTTATATACATATATATATATATATATATATATATATATATATATATATATATATGTATATATATATATATATATATATATATATATATTTGTATATATATATATATATATATATATATGTGTATATAATTAGGAAAATTTAAACCAAAATAAATAATGGAACGTTTTTAAATTGTTGTAAAATAAGAATGCATTTATACAGAATTTATTAGGCTGCCCAGTATCAATTTTTAATGTTTCTGAAAGATTCAGAAATTATGATTTAAGTAGCACGATAACAATTTGTATTTCAAAAATTTAACCACAGAAATATATTTTATATATTTCTGTTGTTAAATTGCCCAAATATCTTGCTGGTATCGCAAGAACTTACATTTTTTATCAAAACGGTATAATATTAATAATACGTAATTACGTTATAACGCATCATTTCATCACGCATCATTGCATCATCTTTAATGATTTAGGGTTAATATGAGCTATTATAGAATTACGAAATAAAACGAATAGCTTACTATACGTTTGGACTCATAATTATATTTAAAATTTATTAATTTAACTTTTTTCCAGTGCTCTGAAACTAACGAGGAAAATCTTGTGAAATATACACGTGATATCAATCAACGTGGTTGGCAAGATGATGCAAGCATTTATGTATGAAAGAAAACTTTCCACGGGGAACGGAAAGTTTTCTTTCATGTTGGATAAAATTTGTTTTCTGATAGATTTTCTTATCCATACAAGTTCCGTTACAGGAAGTAGAAGAAAGTAATGCGCTGCGACTACTACGTTTGTTTCCAATGTCGAATGATGAAATAAACGGATATATGGAAATAAAGTTTTCGGTTCGTCGTTTTGCATATTTTGAAAGAAAATACCAATTTTTATAGGATATTTTAAATATATTTATGTGTATTATCTTTTTCAAGCAATGATAAATAATACGTAAAAATAATAAATTTATATGCTAACATGTCTATTTAAACAGTTACGGTCCGATATCTGGCCCGAAATTAAATTGAACGAATAAACAATAAATTTTAATGAAACGCACTTTAGAATCTCTGATATATGATACTGAATAAATATTCAATTATATAAATAAACTTGGGCCTGTTGTAGTTTGAGTTCAGCGGCAAAAATAAATAATTGAAATCAGTTGACCATGGTTCTCAAACTGTACATTGTATTTTGTGAGATCGCTTTAGAAACTGAAATCAATCGCTTAGTAAGTTTTTGTTAACATATATATTATACAGTACCAAAATAATCTCCACTTATTTTAGATTGTGACTGTTTACTTTGTTTTTATTTAAATATCTTAGAATTCATTATACATACTTTGAGTACCTATGCATTCAGTTACGGCCTTTATTTTGATTTCCGAAATAATTATAGTTACAATAAATAAATAAAAAATTAAAAATGTTATTTTATAAAAAATGTTTGTAATCATTTAGAAAATCCTGCGACCTTTTCGAAAATTTGTATTTAAAGATAGATTCTATTTAAATAATTTCCGCAATTATTGGACAATTATATTTTGGCTTGCAGCTGTCACAGCTTCTTCGACTCGCGTGTTCTTCGACTGATTAATTTTTCATCAAAATATGGCGATAATACTGAAAATGTTTGGGGGTAATTTTCTAGAAATTCATTATTCACAATCAAATGAAACTACGTGATGTAGTACTATTTCTACTTTCTTTAAGTTCTTTACCACGACCTAGGTTTCATTGTATTACAACATCTTCAGATAGGCTATTGGCAAAGATCTTTGCCCATTTAATTGTGAATGGCGATAATAAGTAAAAAATAATATTAACTGTCAATTCAGTGCTACATGGTATAGTGCCGATAGATCTTAATATGTTTATGTGCTGTTATTGCGTTCCGAATACATCACAAAAATATTCAAGAAACTCAGTAGACATGGTCATTTAAAAAAAAAATTGAAATGTTTCACAATTTAACACCTATCTTCTATTTTATATTTTACCTTTTCATAATATGATTTCAAATTATTTATTGCCAGTTAGGGTAATTATACATTTTTAAAAATTTTACGCACAGAATGGTAGACTTTCGAGCGTATCACATCCTACAACAGAATCGCTGTTCAAGTGACTAAAGATTGCCAAATCACCAAAGTTTTGAAATCGTAAATTTTTGGTGCCAGCAACATTTTCAAGAGTATTTTTTTTAAATGAAGCTATGAAGGGAATGTTTTTACAATCCCTGTTTTGCTTAAAAACAATTTGAAATATGTAAATAAGAGTAAACACAAAATATCACATCTCATTTACTATGCCATTGAAAAACTAATAAACTTTCATTTACTTCAATTATCAGCAAGTGACATATTGAGAAGAGTTTCTGTATTCTAGGTATAGGCTATATACGCTAATCAGTCAAGAACTGTGACATACATTTCTCTGTGTGTGAAGTATTTTCGTACTAAGTTTCAATTTGTTTCATTATTTGTACGCGAATATACTTTGAACAAGTTATTACATTTAATTATGCCAATAGCTTATAATTTATGTAGCCCCTAAAATGCAGACTCAAACCGTAGACAGAAGAAACTCTAAATATGGAGATTATGATGAGTAATCAATTACGAGAGAATTAATTAATTGTGATTGTATTGTAAATACATGGATATTGAGCCACTTCTCATATCTCAGATATCAGCTTACATCTATAGATATACTATGTTATTAATTCACCTTATATTAAATGCGTTAGATGTGATTTGTCTGATTATAAGTCATAATATATAATAAATTCTCGGTTATAATTTTTTAATGCTCTTAAATTACGTGAACAGCAATATTAACAAGTTTTGCCTAATATCGGTTTTAATTGATTACTTGCATTCAATTGCTGTCGGTTTAAAACACCGACCATTAATTACAAACAGTATTTAATGGGTATAAATTTCGCATCGAAATAATACACTCTACTCTTATGAAAAAAAATTATGTTTAACACTTTTCATTTCCTTCACTGTGGATATAATTTATTCGAACTCTTAAGATGTATCTTTGTGCGTAATAAATTTGACCTAAAGTTTTTAAGATCCACATTTCTAACTTATAAATTGGAACAGAGGTACATAAATACATATTTTATCTAGTTATTATTTCATTCACTATGCTTACCTACTTATTACGGAAAATATATTTAATTTGCTTAATTTATCGGTTTAAATTATTAACTATTTAAGGAAATATTTTTTCCTTTCGAAATATTAATAAAACATTCATATTTTATAATAATATCTTTAAAATTATGTCCTTCAATTTAATTTTTTCCATCAGCTTTATATTATTGCAACAACAACAAGGCATTCCATCCTATTATTCAAGTTCTATTAATTATTTAAAAATATAAAAAAAATATTCGTCCTCTTCAGTATTTATTCTTTCCCGGGTTTAACATTTATTTGTAATAATCACGATTTTGGACGCATTAATGAAGTTACCTTAATATTTGAGAGGAATTTCCGTTTAAGATTGGAAATATAAAATTTTCATGTTTTTCTTTGAATATTTGAAAATTACTAGATAGTCTGGTATTTAGGAAATCTAACAATTCACATTGTTAGATTATTCACATACTTTTGAATTTTTTTACAAAATCATGGTACGTTTGGCTAGCAACAGGTAAGATAAAGAGATAATATTTGACCCAGCGGGTAATTTCGATACTTTCAATATAATTCGTTACCGGTTTTGTAAAAATGTATCTATATTACAGGATACCTGTATGTATGTAAATATATACATCTCCATTATATCCATATATATATATATATATATATATATATATACAGCCGGTTGATTTATTAATATAAATATTACATGAAGTAACACTAGACTCATTAAAAGTTTTATTCATTGAATTAATTCAGTAGCCCAATATTAACGTTTCGAATATGGCGGTTATATTGGTGCATCTGGTTTAATACTTAATGAAAGTAATTAAAAAATGTGCAATAAATATGAAGTAAAAATTGCTATTTGTTTAAACATAAAACATTTTAGGATTTTTTTAAAATTCCGTTTAAAAGTCAAACTGAAATTCATATCATGTCGGGAAGAGATTAAATAAAAGTGCGAAGAATTTTTAATGCCCGTGATATATTTATTTATATACTTTAATGTATCTAATTATGTATTTTATTGTACTATGTTATGTATTAAAAAATCTTATCTACTTTAATGTATCTAATTGAGACATACAGCCTACCAAAAAAGCAATCCAGCTCCGCTCGAAGGGCAGCCAAGAATCGAACCCGGTGCGCAGCATTATCAAATATCGTATGCCTTGTGATCAATCCAAGACACCACGGCAAAGATATAGAGATAAGGCATGGTATAATTTTTTTTCACTTTGTTTGATTCAACCAATTCTTGAATTGAAATTAGATTTAAAAGCATTGTTTTTTTACACAAAAGTCATGGTAATCGACCATATGCTTACCTCTACAGTTTAATAAATATATTTTGAAATTCAAAATGGTAAAAAGTGATTCAAAACAACTTTGACTTGGGAAAAGGGTTTCAAAGGACCTATGAAAAGTAAAGTTAGAGGCCGGATCCCTTTTTTTATATCAAATGGAAAATAACCATCAATTTTCTATTCAGAAAATATTATTTTTGAAAAAAAAAATTAAGTTAATTAGTTAAACAAGTCAATTAAAAGGCGAAATAATGATATAAAATCGTTAATGGAATCGCGTCGACATGTTAATACATGATTGATAGTTAATAATTGATGCCGAATTACAATACACAGTTTCCCTATCATCTTGTGATTGATAAATATATGGTGAAATAGGTTTCTTCCTTGTTTATTAAATTAATAAATCGTTGTAAGAAACAAAGAGAACAACTCTGAAAGTGAGTTATTAATTAGCGAATTTGTAACTTTTCACGGTTAGCCTTAGGCAGTTGGTGTCGATAACCGAACATCGTTAATTTTCTGTGCTGTTTTACAATAATTGGCTCCGGCTTGTGATACTTAGTTACATTAATTTATTATTTTTATTATCCTAAATTTTCCATGCTAGACTACTTGTCGCAGTAACAGAAGTTAATTCAAAATTTACTTGTTCAAATAAAATCTGTTGGTTAAAATTCTTGTGGCCTGGATTTAATTTTCGATCATCTGTATAGTTCCATTATGGTCACACATAAGCAAAATAATAACAACTTTCCGGAATAGTAAAGTAACGTTTTGAGATTTGATGAATATCGTAAACTTAAGGTAATGATTTTTTTTTAAAAAGAGAACAAATTTTTTTTTAAATTGTCAAAGTTTTCAAAATTTATCAAAAATAAAAAAAATATTTCCCAATTTCAAATACGATCATGTGTTGTGGATATGATGGACGACGTTATCCAGATTAAGTTCTAAGAGTTTCTATTAAGTCATAAGAAATTATACTGCATAGAAACTGTGCCTAATCACTAGACGTTCTTCTTTCGACTGCATCTTTCATTTTTCATTCTATTTTCCTCAAACCCGTTATAGCGATAATAATTGGCAAATGTAACCGTTAAATTTTTCGTCATATGTAAACATTTGTTTCAGATTACTTTAATGCGTAGAACAATTTAATGGTTACTTGTATACAACGATTAGCGTTTTCATTAGTGTTCGTTTGGTTTATGAGGCGCTAATTTCGGGTATTTTTATCGTGTTTAACTTCAGAGTCCGAGTTCTTATAGGACTAGTTATGAGGATTAATTTTATTTTATAAACAAAATCATTGAACCAATAACCTATTTCAATTATAATAAAGTGATTAACATGTGTACTTAAAACACTCGTCATATTAAAATACGTACTTCCTAAATTACAAGTGTTCATATAATACTGAATCGGAATATTTTCAAATATCTGCTATAAGCAGAAAACATTTTTATATTACACTTAGTTTTATTTGATTTTGTTTAAAATTATCATAAATTATTATCAGAATATTTGCATACATTGAATTTTATCATTCAGTGTTCCTTCTACAAATATTTAATAATGTAAATGTACTACTACTGTAAATGTACTAACAATAATCTACTTTTACCTTTATACTATTTTAATTCAAAGTATATTCACCTTAGTGGCAGCAATGATATTAATTAATTTAAAGTAACAGTAATATGTGCTCATACGTTTTATCCATCTTACGTTTACCTTTATACTACTTTTAATTCAAAGTGTATGCATCTTAGTAGTAGCAATGATATTAATTTATTTAAAGTAACAATAATATTATGTGCTCATACTTTTTACCCATCCATTTCCTCCTTTTCACTCCACCATTTTTACGTTTACCTTTATAATATTTTAACTCAAAGTGTATCCACTTTAGTAGTAGCAATGATATTAATTATTTTAAAGTAACAATAAAATTATGTGCTCCTACTTTTGTGATTCTTCTTCCGTGTCTTGCGGAAAAAGGGTGCTTAGCCTTCCTACAAACTTTCAAATATGAAATATGTAACGAAGGCTTCTTACTTGTGGTAAAAACATCACACAGCTGCATGTAGACTTTAAGTAGCCACGTTATTTATAAGTGAAAGGTCTTCGACTGTATGTAAGTTATATATGTGATCGGGTTACTTTTACGGAATAATATTACATCACATTAAATTTCATTTTTTTTTTCATTTTTAATTTATTCTTACGGCCAATGTAGCAGAAAGTTTACTTTTTTATTAATAATGAATATGCATGTTGTATAATTTTAATGTCTGAATTATGTTATTAAATAGATAATTTAAATTCTATATAAATTTTACTGGCCACGGGCGTTTATATTAGGTTTTAGCTACTGATGTCCTAATGAATATACTGCATATTTATTGAGTAAATATATTAAAAAAATGTATTATTAAAAGCGTTTTTATTTAATTACAGCAATATAAATTGATACATAACATTTTGACTTGCATGCGATAACATAAATCTTTTTATAACATTCAAAACTTTGAGATGAGATATTTGTTTATTTGATTTATATATTTCTAATTCTTCACATATTGATAATCTCCAAAGGATATGTAATAGATTCGTTACAACAAAATATTAATTATTATTATAATTAAAATCATGCTAATAAGAAAACGAGGTAACATAAATATAATAAACAAACACATCTAATAATACACAAATAATTACGATAATGGAAATTAATGAAGACACACAATGGTCGTATGATATATTCTTGTCAACAACATATATAAATAAATATTATATGCGATCATTTCTTTATTGTGACTATTTATTCACATAGTTTTGCTATCCTTTTCAAAATATAGCCCAGAATATTAATTTATATAAGTGTTCATTTAATGTTTATGATATGATTTTTTCACTTAGTAATAAGCCTGATTTCAGCGTGAACGCATCGCTACAATTTGTTGAAATTAAAAATTTATTTTGAAATTAATGCTTTATATTTATTTCGATAAATAGGCGGGGAATATTAATTACCCGGATTATAAATAGGCCCATAAATGTACTTATCTTAAATTTAATATATTCTTTGGTGCTTTAAATCCACTTGCAGATTTTATTAGAGCACTGAAATCTTAATTTTACACTCCTACTGACCTCAAAAATGAAAGTGTCAAAATTCTGATTGGCACGCAATCCATTATCGTCAATAATGAGAATTTCTTTAATTATTAGATCTCTACAGCATTATATTACGCTTTTGATCCTGAATTGACACTCATTGTATTTATACCAGAACAAATTGTGCGATAAATTGATTTTAAGAAAAATTTATAAGTAATGATCAGTCATATTAATCCTAATGATTTATAGTTATGTTACATAAGAAATTTAAATAACAGAGCGAATAAGAGAGTGAATAAATACTGTAAACAACGAAATTCAATCATTAGTTTTCAACACAATATCTTTTTATTCAATATCATTATTGTATCCGCCATCATGCACTTTGTATTCCTGCATTTCATTCCTCCATCATTAAGCACTTTATAGTCCTGTATTTATTCTTGCATTATATATGCTTACTTTAAACTTACTCGTCAGCACTTCATTCTAAAACCAAAAAGTGTTTCCAATTCATTTAAGTTCTTTGCAAGCAGAAACAACGCCATTTCCGGCAAGGAAGCCAACAGTAGGAAGCAATAAATTGCTACTAGCTTCCTGTGGCGTTCAGTGAACCTCAAGAGCTTTTGCTCAAGTTCATTTGAATGTGCTGTCTTGTGTTTGCTTTTTTCGGATTCGTCTCGTGCTTCAGAGAGTTCGATGGCGGTAAGGGTTGGGTTTATTTTTACGGTATCTGTCGAAATATGGAGAGGAGGATTTAAATCCGTTGTATCACATATTTCATTTTTCTTTTGTAATAAATTAAATCACGAGCGAAAATATATTATGCGAGAACATTATAAATATTGCACTCATTAGATAATCAAACATGTACGTATTTTTTTGTCTTCAAACTATTTATTTTTAAATAAGTACATAATGAGTTATGTTGGAATTAATGAAATATTAACAAAATGCTTTCCATAGACCTATCATAGTGGTTTAGTTAAATGAGGTAAAAAATTAGAATAACATAATAAGTTTCAAAAAAAGGAAATATTGTCAAATTAATAAAAGAAAGACAATGGTGCACAACTGACTATCGAATGTACAAATAATACTTGATTTTAAAAAATATAGAAAAACTTTGAACAACTTACTTATCTTCTTACCTACTTATCTTTAATTAAAATCATTGTTTTTTTACAGAGTCCATTGAGTTTTGCAAAGAAGCTATGTGATAAATTCCTCGCTTTTTCTTTTCAAAGAATTGAATTTAAAAAGAAATAAAATTGTTAGTTGATAAAAGTTACAAAAACTTTTATTGGCTATTTAAATGGTAAATAAGTCAAAATAAGGCATTTGAAAAATTCAATTTATTTTTAAGTGTTTAATTTTTTTTTCTATTTGCCTAAGAAAATTGTTCGAAATGTTGTTCGATTATACTTTTAGCCAGATATTCGCATTTATGTAGCAAACGGTTGCTCTTATCAGCAAGCCTATTGATTTTTACAAAGAATTTAATTTTGAGAATGGCTGAATATGATTTCGAGGAGAAATAATTTTTTTGTCTGAAAATTTAGATGTTTTCAAAAAAACTTCATTTAAAATTGGAAATAAAAATTTGTTTTCACATTATAAATGCGACTCTTTTTACCAAAAAGTTTCAATATTTTTTGATTCGTTATATTAGAAAATCTTGGATATCGCATTCTTCCTATTTCTTTTCTACTTTAGGAAACTAATATAAGAAACATGGAGATGATGAATCAATTAATATCATAACGTAAAGTTGTTGATATTGCCCATATATACGTTTTGTACTCTTTTGGGTCCCAGTATCGGAAATTGCTAACGCCCATGTCTGAAGAAACTGCTCAAAACCTTTACTAGATATACATACATATGTGTGTCTGCGTGTGTGTGCGCACGCATGTGCGGGTTTGCGCGAGCGCGTATGTATGTGTGATGTGTAAATGTGTTTTGTAAAATATGTGAAAATTTAAAAATATTTCTCATTTAACAGACCTTAGTTTATTCTTCTAGCGACTTTCTTCCAAATAAACAGATTAATTAGACAACACTAATGTTTCATTGTGTGTGTGAGTATATTTATATACATACATATCTATATATATATATATATATATATATGTAAATATATATGTATATATATATATATATATATATATATATATGTAAATATATATGTATATATATATATATATATATATATATATATATATATATATATATATATATATATATGTGTATATAATTAGGAAAATTTAAACCAAAATAAATAATGGAACGTTTTTAAATTTTTGTAAAATAAGAATGCATTTATACAGAATTTATTAGGCTGCCCAGTATCCCTTTTTAATGTTTCTGAAATATTCAGAAGTTATGATTTAAGTAGCATGATAACAATTTTTATTTCAAAAATTTAACCACAGAAATATATTTTATATATTTCTGTTGTTAAATTGCTCAAATATCTTGCTGGTATCGCAAGGACTTACATTTTTTATCAAAACGGTATAATATTAATAATACGTAATTACGTTATAACGCATCATTTCATCACGCATCATTGCATCATCTTTAATGATTTAGGGTTAATATGAGCTATTATAGAATTACGAAATAAAACGAATAGCTTACTATACGTTTGGACTCATAATTATATTTAAAATTTATTAATTTAACTTTTTTCCAGTGCTCTGAAACTAACGAGGAAAATCTTGTGAAATATACACGTGATATCAATCAACGTGGTTGGCAAGATGATGCAAGCATTTATGTATGAAAGAAAACTTTCCACGGGGAACGGAAAGTTTTCTTTCATGTTGGATAAAATTTGTTTTGTGATAGATTTTCTTATCCATACAAGTTCCGTTACAGGAAGTAAAAGAAAGTAATGCACCGGGACTACTACGTTTGTTTCCAATGTCGAATGATGAAATAAACGGATATATGGAAATAAAGTTTTCGGTTCGTCGTTTTGCATATTTTGAAGAAAAATACCAATTTTTATAGGCTATTTTAAATATATTTATGTGTATTATCTTTTTCAAGCAATGATAAATAATACGTAAAAATAATAAATTTATATGCTAACATGTCTATTTAAACAGTTACGGTCCGATATCTGGCCCGAAATTAAATTGAACGAATAAACAATCAATTTTAATGAAACGCACTTTATAATCTTTGATATATGATACTGAATAAATATTCAATTATATAAATAAACTTGGGCCTGTTGTAGTTTGAGTTCAGCGGCAAAAATAAATAATTGAAATCAGTTGACCATGGTTCTCAAACTGTACAGTGTATTTTGTGAGATCGCTTTAGAAACTGAAATCAATCGCGTAGTAAGTTTTTGTTAACATATATATTATACAGTACCAAAATAATCTCCACTTATTTTAGATTGTGACTGTTTACTTTGTTTTTATTTAAATATCTTAGAAATCATTATACATACTTTGAATACCTATGCATTCAGTGACGGCCTTTATTTTGATTTCCGAAATAATTATAGTTACAATAAATAAATAAAAATTTAAAAATATTATTTTATAAAAAATATTTGTAATCATTTAGAAAATCCTGCGACCTTTTCGAAAATTTGTATTTAAAGATAGATTCTATTTAAATAATTTCCGCAATTAATAGATAATTATATTTTGGCGTGCAGCTGTCACAACTTCTTCGACTCGCGTGTTCTTCGACTGATTAATTTTTCATCAAAATATGGCGATAATACTGAAAATGTTTGGGGGTAATTTTCTAGAAATTAATTATTCACAATTAAATGAAACTACGTGATGTAGTACTATTTCTACTTTCTTTAAATTCTTTACCACGACCTAGGTTTCATTGTATTACAACATCTTCAGGTGGGCTATTGGCAAAGATCTTTGCCCATTTAATTGTGAATGGCGATAATAAGTAAAAAATAATATTAACTGTCAATTCAGTGCTACATGGTGTAGTGCCGATAGATCTTAATATCTTTATCTGCTGTTATTGCGTTCCAAATTCATCACAAAAATATTCAAAACACTCAGTAGGCATGGTCATTTAAAAAAAAAATTCAAATGTTTCACAATTTAACACCTGTCTTCTATTTTATATTTTACCTTTTCATAAAACGATTTCAAATGATTTATTGCCAGTTAGGATAATTATACATTTTTAAATATTTAAACTTTTACGCACAGAATGGTAGACTTTCGAGCGTATCACATCCTACAACAGAATCGCTGTTCAAGTGACTAAAGATTGCCAAATCGCCAAAGTTTTGAAATCGTAAATTTTTATTGCCAACAACATTTTCGAGATTATTTATTTTAAATGAAGCTATCTTGTCAACCTACCATTCCAAGGAATTTTTTTTTTACCAATGTTTATGCCATGTTTTTACAATCCTTGTTTTGCTTAATAACAATTTGAAATATGTAAATAAGAGTAAACTCAAAATATCACATCTCATTTACTATGCCATTGAAAAACTAATAAACTTTCATTTACTTCAATTATTAGCAAGTGACATATTGAGAAGAGTTTCTGTATTCTAGGTATAGGCTATATACGCTGATCAGTCAAGAACTGTGAGATACGTTTCTGTGTGTGTCAAGTGTTTTCGTACTAAGTTTCAATTTGTTTCATTACTTGTACGCGAATATACTTTGAACAAGTTATTACATTGAATTATGCTGATATCTCCATCATCCATCTAAATCTCCATTACATCCATATATATATATATATATATATATATATATATATATATATATATATATAAAATATATATATATATATATATATATATATATATATATATATATATACATGTATATATATACAGCCGGTTGTTTTATTAGTATAAATATTACATGAAGTACAACTAGACTCATTAAAAGTTTTATTCATTGAATTAATTCAGTAGCCCAATATTAATGTTTCGAATATGGCGGTTATATTGGTGCATCTGGTTTAATACTTAATGAAAGTAATTAAAAAATGTGCAATAAATATGATGTAAAAATTGCTATTTATTTAAACATAAAAAATTTTAGGATTTTTTTTAAATTCCGTTTAAAAGTCAAACTGAAATTCACGTCATGCTGGGAAGAGATTAAATAAAAGTGCCAAGAATTTTTAATGCATTGATATATTTATTTATATACTTTAATGTATCTAATTATGTACTTTAATATACTATGTTATGTTATAAAGAATGTTGTCTATTTTAATGTATCTAATTGAGTCATACAGCCTATCAGAACATTAATTCAGCTCCGCTCGAAGAGCAGCCAAGAAACGAACCCGGGTCCCTGCGGTGCGCAGCATAATCAAATATCGTGTGCCTTGTGATCAATCCAAGATACTACGGCAACGATATAGAGATAAGGCATGGTATAATTTTTTACACTTTGTTTGAATCAACCAATTCTTGAATTGAAATTAGATTTAAAAGCATTGTTGTTTTATGCAAAAGTCATGGTAATCGACCATATGCTTACCTGTACAGTTGAATAAATATATTTTGAAATTCAAAATGAAGTGATTCAAAACAACTTTGACTTTGGAGAAGGGTTTCAAAGGACCCATGAAAAGTAAAGTCAGAGGCCGGATCCCTTTTTTATAGCAAATGGAAAATAATTACCAATTTTTTACTAAGAAAATATTAATTTTGAAAAAAAAAATTAAATTAATTAGTTAAACAAGTCAATTAAAAGGCGAATATTCGATGCAAAATTCAAATATTTCCATTAATGTTAAGAAATCGATAATGGGATCGCGTCGATATGTTAATACATAATTGATAGTTAATAATTGATGCTGAATTACAATACACAGTTTCCCTAACATCGTGTGATTAATAAATATATGATGAAATAGGTTTGTTCCTTGTTTATTAAATTAATAAATCGTTGCAAGAAACAAAGGGAACAACTCTGAAAATGAGTTATTAATTAGCGAATTTGTAACTTTTCACGGTTAGCCTTTGGCAGTTGGTGTCGATAACCGAACATCGTTAATTTTCTGTGCTGTTTTACAATAATTAGCTCCGGCTTGTGATACTTAGTTACACTAATTTTATTTTTTATATTACCCTAAATTTTCAATGCTAGACTACTTGTTACAGTAATAGACGTTAATTCAAAGTTTACTAATTCAAATAAAATCTATTGCAGGTTTAATTTCTTGTGGCCTCGATTTAATTTTCGTTCATCTGTGTAGTTCCATTATGGTCACACATAAGCAATATCATAACAACTTTCCGGAATAATGAAGTACCGTTTTGAGATTTGATGAATATCGTAAACTTAAGGTACTGATTTTTTTAAAAAAAGATAATCAGTTTTTTTTAAATTGTCAAAGTTTTCAAAATTTGTCAAAAATAAAAAAAAAATTGGTTGTCTGTAAAGTCGGTTTACGGACGATAGTTTTACGGACGATAGTTGATAACGTCATTAAGAAACATTGATGAAAAAGTGCATACTTTTATGAATTAAATTGAATTATTATCACTGAATTATTATCATTTTGTATAATACAAAGGAGTTAATTGAAAATTACAATTTTTTCGATAAATTAACATTTATTTTCACTCGTTAATTCAAATATTTTTTTACTTAAATTATACAGATTAATTACAAGTAACAATGTGCTATTAACAATTTATTTACAACTTATATACATGTGTTATATTTAAGATCTTCCAATCTGTTAAGGATAGGACGATGATAGGAAAGGTACGAAATCAAGGGAGTGTTTCAAATGTAATGTGTCTTTAAAAAGTCAAATCGATGGTTGTTCCTCTCGGCGTTGTAGACTTATTAACATCTGATACGCATTCGAGATTGTACGTATCTTTCATGTATTTGAGGAATGCATCATCATTATTCACGTTTGTGTTGAAGTCGCCGCAAAGAAGAATTGGTACATCGGCATCAATAATAGCTCTGACGTCACGCGAGAAGAGAGATAAATTCCGATGCTTGGGCCGATCGTGCTTCTCTATCACTTATTCCGCGCTCTCGCTTGCACACTCAGGCTCAGGCGGAACGTTACACTTTTTCTTGACGCAACACGCCGGTGTTAATATATTTATAAGAAGCTATCACGTCAAAATATTTCCCAATTTCAAATACGATGATGTGTTGTGGACATGGTGGACGACGTTATCCAGATTAAGTTCTAATAGTTTCTATTAAGTCATAGAAAATTATAGTGCTTACAACCTGTGCCTAATCACTGGACGTTGACATCTTTTGGTTGCATCTTTCCTTTCAAGTACTATTTTACTCAAACCCTTGAATCTAACCGTAGCGACAATAATTTGCAAATGTAAGTGTTTCATTTTTTGTCATATGTGAACATTTGTTTCTGATTATTTTAATACTTATAACAATTTAATGGTTACTTGAGCACAACGATGAGCGTTTTCATTAGTGTTCGTTTGGTTTATGAGGCACAAATTTCGGGTAATTTTATCGTGCTTAACTTCAGAGTCCGAGTCCTTATAGGACTAGTTATGAGGGTTAATATTATTTTATAAACAAAATCATTGAACCTATAACCCATTTCAATTATAATAAAGTGATTAACATTTGTACTTAAAACACTTGTTATATGAAAAGATGTACTTCCTAAATTACAAGTATTCATATAATACTTAATCGGAATATTTGCAAATATCTGCTATAAGCAGAAAACATTTTTATATTACACTTAGTTTTATTTAATTTTGTTTAAAATTATCATAAATTATTATCAGAATATTTGCATACATTGAATTGTATCATTCAATGTTTCTTCTATAAATATTTAATAATGTAAATGAACTAGTTGTACGGCAGAAATATAAAATCTAACAATAAACTACTTTTACCTTTATACTATTTTAATTCAAAGTGTATTCACCTTAGTGGTAGCAATGATATTAATTAATTTAAAGTAACAATAAAATTATGTGCTCATATTTTTATGATTCTTCTTCCGTGTCATGCAGAAAGAAGGGTGCTTAGCTTTCCTACCACTTTTCAAATATGAAATATGTAAAGGAGGCATCTTACTTGTGGTAAAAACATCACACAGCCGCATGTAAACTTTAAATAGCCCCGTTATTTATAAGTTAAAGGTCTTCGACTGTAATTGATATGTGTGATCGGATTACTTTTACGGAATAATATATTATTATTAATTATTTTTAATATTATATGAATAATAATTATATATATATATATATATATATATATATATATATATATATATATATATATATATATATATATGAATAATAATTATATCACATTAAAAATAATGTGTCTTTTTTATTTTTAATTTATTATTACGGCTTAATTCATTCTTAGCAGAAAGTAGACTTTTTTATTAATAATAAATATGCATGTTGTATAACTTTAATGTCTGAATTATGTTATCAAAGAGATCATTTAAATTCTACATCAATTTTACTGGCCATGGGCGTTTATATTAGGTTTTAGCCACTGATGTCCTAATGAATATATTGGATATTTATTGAGTAAATATATTAAAAAAATGTATTATTAAAAGCGAATTTATTTAATTACAGTAATATAATTTGTTACATAATATTTTGACATTTTTTAAGGTGCATGCAATAATATAAAACTTTTTACCACTTTCTAAACT